>JARHVA010007935.1:32500-197500 GCA_037957365.1 Torreya grandis | reverse complement strand
TCCATGTTGTTATGCCATGTTATAGTGGTGTGTGTGATAATATTGGTGAAAAATGTTAAATATTGGTGCAATCTTTATGTTATTAAGTGCTTTAAAAAGACTTATGACCTTAGAAGTGTATGAAAACTTAGCTCAGGGCTACTTGGGTTATGTGGACTCTAAATTTGGAAAAATAGATATCTTTCTATTAATGTGTAGTTAGATGTTCTAGTGATTTTTCATGGGTGAGCCTCTTGTGTGAAGAAATATTTGAAATGTTGATTTATAGTAATCTTTTTGGAATTCCTTCAGATGAGGATCAATAAAATTGTAGGATAACTTTTAACATGAATTAAAATTTGAGAAACTATCCATTATTTGATAGGAGGATGTTGTTGGTAGAATTGGACATTACATGGGAGTGGGATTGTCCAAATAAGGTGGCATTGTCTAGAGGGAAGTACAACTAAATTAAAAGTGGGGATTAGTCTCAAAGTGAGTTTAGATTTATTATAATGATGGATAGGAATATTTTGATATCGTTAGTTGCTTATGGAAATGGGTAATCTATAATAAGAATAAATGAAAGGAGACTAAAGACCATGGAATGAGGTATGAATTAGTTATGTAAAATGATTTGTCACAAATGAATTAAATTTTGAAATAAATTCTAATTTATGTTTCTATAGTTTTCAAAAGGTATTTAGAGTCTTAAAGAGAAAAAATCATATAAAGTTACACCTAGTCTTTGGTGTTACTAACTAAGGATAAGTAAATTTGATCGCATTTTGTGCTTAACCTCCATCATCTCTCATAAAGTGTCACTTCAACCAATAAGTATATTACATTTTATAAAATTCAACCTAAGATAAGTATCATTGTCCATAATCCATTTATTTTATTTTGTTTATATACATTCATATTCTAGAGTAGTATGTTTTTGACTTTGAATGCTTAAGTTATCTTATTTGGTAGTTACATTCCATTACAATATTAGTTAGATACATATTAGTTACAATCCTTAGTTTATATGCATCATAGTTAGAATCTAATTGAATTTATCTCTATTTAATTGGCCTATTTCACATCTTGATATATTTTTTTATTTATTCATTAGTTCCTTGCATAAGATTATGAATTACATCCTTGTTTCCACATTATACAAACAAATATTACTTATAAATCCAACTTGATTTATTATGTGGCACATTGTATGTATGTTGGATCTAGTGTAATACTCTCCCTTTTCATTTATTAGGTATATTTATATTATTGAATATATTTTTCCTATATGCATTATGTGCACTCATTACAATTTCTATTAAAAACAAAGTTCCTTTAAATTTTATGTTCATGACAACTTATAAAAACATGTCTAATGAAATGTCCATGATAACTCATTTTAATCATTATACATGTAATTCAAAAATTATTATTTTATTAAGGATTAAAGGTTTATATAAAAGTGCAACATGTATTAATTTAGAAATTACCTAGGCTATTAAGATGAAAAAATTGGTACAATCTATTTGATAAGGATTTGAGTATCAAATATTTGTTGTACCATTTGATTTATTATCTCATTTAGAGTCTCTAAAATACATATTAATGATGGAATCACACACACACGCACACGCACACACACACACACACACACACACACACACACACACACACACACACACACACACACACACACACACACACACACACACACACACACACACACACACACACACACACACACACACACACATGGGGTCATAATTTGACAATTTTTTTTTCTCAATCCAACTAACTTTGATAACATTCAAGATTACATTTCTAAAATTAACTCCTTAAGAATGTCAACAAATAAGATAAATAATTTATATTTTAGGTTTTGTATAAATTAGGTGCATAGTACTCAATTTTTATATAGTTGAAAGATTGAATCATGAGTATGATGAGCTTATCTAAATGGGAATTATTTTAAAATATTATACATCACATGCTCTTGTTGTAAATGAAGATAAGAGTAATAAATAACCTCTAAAAAACTAGATTCAAGGTATTGTTTTATAATTACATTGGGAAATTACTCTTCATCTTCTAATGCTTTCAAAGTAAATAATTTATGTGGGCAAGGTGTGAATTTTATGGCATAAATTTAAATATTAAACTATGTATATGTTTTAAGATACTTATTATTATTATTGAGGAAACGAATAGACACAACATAAATTTTTAATTTGATTCTTATTTTTCTTGTAAGGATAATAAAACAAACACTTTATATAAAAATTATGCTCTAACATCACATTTTGAATGGGTATTTAGCTCTAAATAAACTCACCACATGGCCTGATCTACATATATTTTTATTCTCTTAATACATGTGTGATATAGTAAATCTTTGTGGGTGACTCTTCTTATTTTAATATCAAGGGATAAGGGTATGTTGAGATTCTTGACATGAATTTACATATTATTTTTTATGTTCCTTATCTCTCAAAAAACCTTCTTCAGTTTACGAGTTCACTCAAGAAAGAAATAAATTTGAGTTCACATTTGATTTAACTATCATTTAGAGCATAAATATCCTTACATTATTTAATTGGGAAAGGGATATTGCCATGCACACTTGTATATATTATATTTTCCTTCCCACATATTACTTACACAAAAAAATCTAGTAAGTTGTGGCATGAGTGGTTTGTGAACTTGAATGATTGCTATCTTAAAAAATATTCATCAATTACATTAATTTTTCTAATATTATTTATCCAAAGCATGTTATTTTTAAATATCATGACTACTATTTGAAAGGTATGACATGGTAATGATGATTAAATATGTTCAAAATCAACACATTCAAGTACTAGATTATGATAATACTACATTTTCAAATCATATTTGTAAATTACTAGGTCACCTTCAAGCTACCTATACCCAAGACCAAACACCTTACCAAAAAAAGGGGAAGAAATCAAACTATAACATATGGATTCCTCAAAATCAAGAGGTATTAGATAAAGGTTATGATTAAGGAGAGAATAATCAACATAAAATAGAGCTCAAAAATAATATATATGGAAATCTAGATACACACGTTGAAGAATTTATCCCTGCTAAGGGGGAAAGAGGAGAAGATCAAAATAATTCTGTAAGGAACCCATTAAGGGGTTTGAAGAGAGGTCAAAAATCAAAAAACTTATACTTAGGTAAGGATTTGGAAACCTACATGAATTTTGAATACTTGATTATAAATACACATTTAGATTATCATACATTAGATTTATAGATTGTCATGATGGAACCCTCTCTAGGGATGTGATAGAAAGTTAAAAATAAGAAAGGTAAAAAGGGAAGGATAAAATAAAATATAGGATATATTTCCTAATAATAAGATATCCCTTGGTATTATTTTATTGGAATTATAATCTTGTTTCTTACTTTTGTTTCATCACCACTTTGTTTTATGTTGACACTTCCCCTATTATGGGGATTTTTTTATTGTTTTTCAAGTTTTACACCATTCTTTCATTGTGTGGGCATGAAGATTTTCTTGTTTCCATCTATTTGGGTGAACTCATCCCTTTATTGTCCTCCTTTTTATTTGGAATGCTATTACATATACATAATGTAATTTCAAAATTTAATTAATATAAAGTTATAATTTTTTGGGGGGCAAAAAGATAGGTAGAACATGGAGAACTTCTAAAACTATTGAACTTATACATAGTTATATCACTAGCACATTTATACCAATTTATTTTGATAAGGCCCATCATGTGCTAAATTTACTTGATGGCATTTTTAGATGTACATAGATAATTTTATTGAAGGACAAAATTCAACATTTCCCACCTTTTTTTGACTTTAATGCCTTTATTCAGAACCGATTTGGAAATTACATCAAGTGTTTGTAGATATAAAATTATGGATAATATAAAATTATTGATTTGGGAACTTATTTTTCCCCCACATGTGGCTTCCGACTACTACATATACTTATTTTAGTTTGCAATAGAGTGGAATTGATGAAATAAATGATCAAACACTCAAAAAAATGTCTAATTATATGATTCAATCATGGGGAGCCTTTCCATATTTTTGGGTTGAGTTTATAAATGAAGTATATTTAGAATTAAAATTCATAAAAATACATAAAATATATGACACCTAAATAATATAAGAGTGATAGGAAACCTAGTTGAGCATCTAAGAATATTTGCATGTGATGCATTCCTAAAGACAAACTCGAGGATATTTAACCTTAGATAAATCCTTTCAGATTTTTGGTATATTATGTATATTTCAAGTGATATATAATATTACATCCAAATAAACAATAGCTAATAATTTGAATGTGTTTATTATGATGATCATACTTCACATAACATATCAGACACTCCCACCTCTTCTTCCATTTTTATATGAATTTTAATCTCATCAGATATAATAAGGATGAAACACCTCTTGGTTGATTGGGATCCTCCTCCTTCACTACCTACTCTTTCACCTTAGACTATTACTTGATGGGTTTAGAATACACAATATTTAGCTATTTATCTTTGTGGTGATCCTATTGATGATCATGCACATGATAATATTACATATATCTTCCTAATACATACATAACAACAAAAAAAAAAATTTATTTTTTTTCCATGATGATAGTAGAACCTCAAAGTGTGACTAAACCATGGAAGAATAATATATTCTATAATAAATAAGGATAATTTGGATTTAGTCCCTCTTATTAAAGGAAGAGAGATTGTTCATTGTAGATGGATTTATCAAACACAATATGTAGTAGATAGTAGTATAAAAAAATATAAGGCACACATGGTTGCAAGTGTCTTATCTCAAGTAAAGGGAATTTATTACTTTGAGACTTTGCATAACTTAATAAAATAAACTTCATTAATCTTGTACTTTATTTTTTCACATCTTAAATATTGATAGTGCATCAAATGGGCATGAAGGATCATAGTAAATTTTAAAGAAATTGTGTTAGAAAGAATATCATATTTTTTTCATTTTTTATAAATATTGACACTATTAGTGTTTTATATTATGCAATTAGTATTATTTTTTTTGATCTTACACAACTTACATTATAACTAATTTAATTTTTATAAAATAAATATAAAAAATTTCAAAAATCATATAAATCCTTCAAGTTTTGTAGTTATTTAAAGAAATCTGAATCTATTTGCATCAAAAAATGGTCTTGACATAAATTACTTCATCATTGACTTTATTTTTATCAACAAAATAGAAAACACCTCCAAAATGGTGGAAATCCTTAAATTTTACTCATTGTTGACTATATGAAATTAAGAAAAGTGTAATGATAAAAAATTGTATGTAAACTTAAAAGAAAAGACTAATGTAACTATTTCCAACAAATTTTAATGAAAAAAAAGTCTAAAAATTTAAATTTTAGCGATTTGAAATTTGGGAAAAGTAAAACAAATTAATTTGATGGAAGTGTATTGGATTTTATTAGACTACATAATAGGTTAGGAATAAAATATCCCATAAGAATATTAAGGGGAAAAATATATATTTTTATTTTTTAGTTAAAGAACAATAATAAAGAGAAAATACACATTTTTAAAATGGCCCTATTATTATTATTATTATCATCATCATCATCATCATCATCATCATCATCATCATCATCATCATCATCATCATCTAATATTTGTCTGATTTTAATCTCACATTGTATGATTTACTTATATTTTCTTTTTCTTCTTTCTAATTTTAATTGTAAGAAAATATAAATAAATCATACAATGTGAGATTAAAATTAATGATGATGAAAATGTATTTAGTAATGATGATGATACCCAAAAAAATGTTGAAAATATTAAATATTACATAATTATACTTAAAAAATTGATTAAATTTAAATACAAAATTCAAATTCAATTTAAAATAATAGATTAATACAAAAATGTTTCACTTTAAGATGTAAAAATGTGTCATCTATGACATAAATTATGTCAACACTGACACAAAAACTATCACTTTTCATTTTCCTTGAATTTTCACCTTCAAAAATTTTAAAATGATAAAAATAAATTTTATAAAATTCCATAAATCTAATGCCAAAAAAAGATATATGTTTATATCACCTAAAATTTCTATGATTGAAAAAATATATATAAGACCTAAATAAAACTCTAATGTAGAATATAGGTTAGTGCCAATAGTGTTAACAAAAAATGTGTCATCAAAACTCTTATTTCAAGACATAAAAATTATCTAGGAAAAAAATGCCCCATTTTTGACACTACTGACGCCATGAAAATATCAAAATATAATTGAATGATTTTATTCTTTGTGATATTCATGATGAGATATATATGAATAAGATTCATAAAATTTTATAGGAATTTTCACTTTTATGTCAATTTAAGAGATACCTTTATGACCTTGAGTAGGCCCATTGATCATGGTATGAGGAGGTGGAATCCTTAATTCTCTCATTATGATATCAACTCCACTATCTACATTTGGTGGAATCATGATAAGGTTATATATATATATATATATATATATATATATATATATATATATATATATATATATATATATATATATATATATATATATATATATATATTTTAGTGGATAACCTCATCCTCATAGGTATCTCACCTTCATTTATTCCATATGTGGATTCTTCCATACACAATTAATTTGAGATGCAAAATTTGGGCACTTTATAATATTTCCTTGGTTTATAGATTACTCATTTGACTTAGGGATCATCCATTCACAATCCAAGTAAGAATTATATATCTTGGATAGAATTCAAATTTTTTATTGTAAGCATACATCCTAAACCATTTTCTATGGATTCAAGTTCACAACAAATTTTATTACACCTTTGTTTGATGCTACTTTGTACATGCAACTCATTGGTAGCCTTATCTACTTGACTCATAGGAAACTTGATATCTATTTTTTTTTTGGATTATTTTTTCAATTAATGAAATAATATTATGATCTTAATTAGAAATAATCTAAGTGTATTTTATTCCAAATCATATGCACTCATATACATGACATTCACTATTCACAAAGTTATTGTATAATGTTAGTAGGCTAAACTGATTTTGATTAGGAAGATAACATTGATGTTTCAGGCATCCTTGCAAGGTATTCCTACTTGCTTCATGTCTCTTTTTAAAATTCCTACTTATTTTGTTGAAAATCTAGAATAGAGCCAAAGGAAATTTTTATGGATGAGAGTGGAAGACAAATAGAGAATGTCTTTAGTCAGATGGGAAAAAGTGTGTCTCCCAAAATCTCATGGTGGACTTAATATAAGATCCATCAGGAAAATGAATAAAGCCCTCCTCTCAAAAGCTAGTTGGAATCTGATTCACAACAATAGTGAGTGGGGGGAAATAATGTATGCCAAATACATGCATAGCATTGATGATTCCAAATTTTTTCAACAGGCGGGATTACCCCAGGGGTCTGTGATATGGAATAAAATGCTAAAAAGTAGAAGTCTTCTCAAACAGGGAATTAGGTGGAAGCTTGGAAATGGCTGACAGATTAAATTCTAGGAGAATAATTGGTTAAGGGACAAGCCTCTCATCTCCTAAGAAAACTATGGAGAAATTATAGACCTGACTACTCAGTTCTTTAGTGATAGGGTTAGTGATTATATGGAAAATAATAATGGGATAAGGAGCTGGAAAAACCTTTTAAATTGCTATGTGCATAGGCCTGAGCTTATCCCAAGAATTTGGGAGATGTAGCAATGTGTTCAGGAGATCAGAATCTTGCTCTTCCCTTAGGAGGATGAACAATACTGGTGGCTGGATAAGAATGGATTGTTCTCTATCAAATCTACCTATCATCTGCTTACACCTGAAGCTCAGAATAAGGAGGTATGGAAAAAGGTTTGGAATCATAAGCTCATTCCAAAGATTAACTTGTTTTAGTGGGCTATTGCCCATAACAAAATACTTACTCAGGACAACCTTCAAAAGAGGGGGTTTACTTTGGTCAACATAAGTTTTCTATGTGGTTCTAGAGAGGAATCAGTTTCACACCTATTCATACACTGTGAGTTTACCAAATATTTATGGGGCACAATACTTAACAACTTTGGCATTGAATGGGTTTGCAATTATAACCTTAAAGAAGTAATTCTTAGCTGGAACTCAACCTTCACACATCCCTGGATTAAGGAATTATGGAAGCAAGCTCTGCCATGCTTGAGCTGGACTTTATGGAAAGAGTGAAATCACAAAATTTTTAGGGACACTGCTAGAAATGCTACTCAGGTGTTTAAATCCTTTGATAGGACCATCTTGGAAAGTGTTACAATAGCTCATATTAGTGTTGTGGAGAAACCCCTATCTAAATTTGAAAGTCAAATTGATGCCAAATGGAAGGTTTTAAACCTTATCCCTGGGCATGATAATTCCAAAATTCTTTAGAGACTTCATACTAAATGGATACCACCTAAACCCAATTGGATGAAACTCAATTTTGATGGGGCATATAAGTTGAGTGGTAAAGCAAGTGGAGGAGGAATAATAAGAAATGAAAAAGGAGGGATGTCTGCTGTCTATGCTAGTGGCATGGGTTGCCAGAGCAATAACTATGCTAAAGCTATGGCCTTACTTTGGGGATTAATGTTAGCTATATCCCTAGGAATTAGAAATTTGAATATTCAGGGAGATTCTAAGTTGGTCATAGATGTTGTTAATAAAGCATCTAACGTTGGTATCCATCTAAAAGACATCATTATAGACATCCAATTTCTTTTACAAAAGTTTTCTGAAGTTGAGATTACCCACACCTACAGAGAAGGTAACAGGGTCACTGATGCTTGTGCCAACCTTGGTCAACAATTCTTAGGATGGAGGGTATGGCGACAAGGGGCTCATATACCCCTAAACATTATAGAGATCATTCAGAAGGAGATGATGGATCATGAATGATGCATATTGATGATGAAGATAGCTTTTGAAGGCGGTCCACGTGGAGAAGGCCATTGAAAATCATGGAAAATGATAACCTTAGTACTTCCTTGATTGTCATGATTATTTATTTGTATCATGAAGTGGAGGTGTGAGATTCACATCATGAAAACCAAAGGGGAATTATTTTCAAGTATGAAAGTAGACGTCACTGTGGCAGGCCATTTTGTAAAATGAGCCTTCACATCTGCATTCAGTGCAAATGAAACTGAGGGCTTGTTACTTGTTCAAAGATCAAGGTGGTAATTGGGGTATGAAGAGCTAGAAATTCAAGAAATTTTAGAGGACACTAGTGGGAAATAGGCTTCTCAGGTTTTTGAGGTCACTGAAGAGCAGGTGCTGATTCTAGGGGAACTACTGATAATAAGGAGATGATGCATGTAGAATAAGCTGGTGAGGGTTCAGAGAATGAGAATGATTGGAAAATAGATATTGGGACCTTGAAGGTCCACATTCAAAAGCTAGAAAAGGTCTTCGCTAAAGGCCTTTGAAATAACATTCTACTGAATATGACTATGTTGGAAGCGGTGGGTAATCTAGGGAATGCTGACAATGCAAACAATGAGAATCTTAAGGATCTTGTTAATTATATAATTATGTAGTTTCATCCTTTCTGACTCTAGTCTTTCTAGTGTTTTTTTTTTGCTTCTGACTTTGTTTCTTGGCTATGCCATTGGTTCGGTGATGGCATCTTTTGTTTGCCAGCCTTCCTATCTTTTTTGGTTGTATATGGTTTGTCCCCTGGTTTGCCACCTTAATTAATCAAAAACATTGATGATTTCAAGTCCACATTAAGATATGTTTTACATATTGGCTTGGGATCTATTATTTTATTAATAAATAAGTATCATGCCATAGACCTTTAGTAATTACATACAAATTATAGAAGATATGTTTATGTTTATAAAGATTCTAATGGATCAATCTGATCTTCTTAGAGTTAAACATAGAGAAACATCAACTTAGCACTATTTCTTGTAATATAAAATTTATAATCCACATATATATAAATAATTTGGAACATTATCTCACCAAACATATAGAGGTTCACATGCACTACATTAGGGAGTTGATTCATGAGTAAAATATTAACATTTAATACTACCCTATTAAATTTTGAGTGGTTATAAACTTATATAAAACCCTCAAAAAGACCATGTATGTTTGGATTTGAGAATTTATAGGGCAGAATAAAATATTTCATTAGTTGGGTGGCATTATATGTGGGTTCTATACTCATGGAAATTTATAAGCTATACTTGCATAATTGACTTCCAAATATTGGGTTAACATAACAAATGGAATAATGGGTAGATGCTAAATATTGATCTACCTAATTGTTTTGATGAATTTAAGATTTTGGAATGAGACAAGATTGATAATTTCATTGAATTTTTGAGCTCATTGAATGAGACAAAATGGTTGATTTGATTTATTATTTTTATGTCATTATCATTTGGCTACTTCAAAATGTTTATTAAGTTAAAAAATTATGGAATGATGAGATCTCTAAAAGAGAATGATTTTAAAAGAACCAAATAGAGCATCTCATGATAAACATTGCTTTATTTAAATGGGTATAAATATATTTGAATAATCTAAAATATCTAGTTGAATCAATCATGTTAAAGTCATCTAAGAAATGTAAACCATAAAGTAAATTGAAATAGATGAGGCTAGATACAAGGATGCAAAACATCAAATTAGATTTAGAGGTTTATTGTTTAGTGGGATAATAAGTTATTATGGCTAGATAATTGGGATTCAAATAATCTTATTTGTTCATATAGATCATGCAGGTCGTTAAAGATCAAGTTTGGAAGTGGTGTGGAGAAAAATAATTTTAGTCAAATCTCAAAGTTTATATCATAAAAATTATTTTTCACTGGAATCAGAGTGGTAATGCATGAGGAATGTCCTACTCTATGTGGATTCACTTGTTTTAAGCATATCATCTAAGGGTGTTAGATTACTTAGTTGAGTTTTATGTTTGTGCTACATGATAGTTTTGATTTTTATAATGTTTATGCAAAAAAATTTATTAAATAAATGTTCATGGGCTAATTTCATACTAATGGAAATATAAAATTTATTTTTTATGAAAATTGATAAATGATTCCAAATTAATGAGAATGAAATCTAAACTAACACCTACTCATAAACAAAAAAAAAAGAAATGATGGAATGGATAAAGTAAGTTATTTTTATTTATCTTTATTTTCAATATTCAATTAATGAAAACAAAAATTAACTCCTTACTAAAATTTAATAGATCAAATGTTCTATTTTTAGGTGAATGATGCATTCAAATGTTAATCTGATTGAATGCTAAATTTTAAGTATTGATTTTATTTCTATAATTTTAGATATATGATTTCTAGGAAATTAACTATATGGCTGTGAATGCATAACTTTTTTTTCTTTGGATGATTGTAACCACAAATAAATGAAATGGTTTTCAATGATAAGAATGTAGGTCTAAATATGAACCTGTGTTTTTATGATTTTGAGTGATGTACACATGAAAGTAAAGATGCATGAGGGATATAAATGAAAATTGAATGCAATATTTTTATTTTTGATTTATTTTTGCTTCCCTAATTTCATATGCAAATGAACATCTCTAACTAGATGTTTCCATGTCTTGTATTTTTAGATATACTACTTTCATGAAAAAAATGATCTAATATTGTGAATGAAATGGTTGACTAGATATCTCTCTATATTTTTGGTTTATTAACATATTATGAAATAAAAACAAAGCTAAACAATTTTAGTGTTTTGGATGAAAAACTAAGACAATATAAATTTTAGAAATGAAGGAAACTATGTCTTTAAGTGCTAAGATTTAACATGCAAAACAAGGATGATCTAATTTAAATGTTGTGATGTTTTATTTTTTATATGCCTTTGTATTTCAATATGAAAAATAAGTCTAGAAAACTAAATAAAGTACAGTCTTATAAATTTAGAGAAACAATTTATTGTTTTATTCTTTTCATATTTGTAAACCAAATTTCAACAGATTAAAACTAAAGTAAAAAAGGTATAAGAGAGTAAGAAAATAAATAAAATCCATCAACATGAAAAGGGCATATGACAAATTAGAAGAATAATTTCTAAAGCTGTAAGTCTTTAGATCCTTAGGATGTTACTTCCTTGATTTACTCAGTATTGACTCATGAATTTATATATTGAAAAGGATATGGAAGAATAAAATAAAAATATATAAATGGATGAAAAACTCAATAGTATTGTGGTTAGTATTTATAGGAAACTGAGTGCAGGTTGTTTTCCAATCAATATTTTCACTCCAATTCTGAGATGGTGAAATGAAACTGTAGCTAGTCTATGGTTGAGATTTGAGCAAAAAATAAAAGATGGACTATGGATTCTTGATATTTGATAAATTTATAATTATATATTTTATTCAATTTTAAATTATTAAAATCTAAAAAAATTCAATCATAGAGAAAAAATATAAGAGAAAAGTATAACATGTCTATGTTTTTTTTCAAAAATGCCATAGTGTTGGAAAAAAATTCTTGAAATTTCCAATCCACTTTTCATCGTACACAAGAATATTTTTAAAGAATGGGATAAATGTTGCATGTATGAGTTAATAAGAATATATTTGGAGTTCACTAAGTATGATTTTAAGTTGATTGGATTAATATATAGCTAACTGTGTATAACACATAAAAAATAATGAAAAACATCTAATTCTAGTGTTGAATTTATGGTCTCATAAAATTTAATGAAACTATTTATATATACTCAATGGTAGATAAACAAATATTATGAAAGTTCATAAAACTATTAATTTAGTTTGTGAAACTATGACAACATTTTGGTTATGTACCACAAAATTCTAAGATTGAAGAATTAAAAGGCATATTTTGTAAATTTAGAACTTAGGTAAGATATTGAAAGCAATAAAAGGATAAATGGGTAGGAAAATGGGTGTGGGAGTATTATTTTAATTTTGATGTCCTTGCATCATCATATTTTTTTTAAAAAAATTCACCATGTAAAATTTAGGTGTGTACATATTACCCCCTTAGGGAAGATCCGTATCATGAATTTGATAAGGTGATTTTCACAAGAAATTGCATACCCCATTGAAGGATAGGGTTATAAAAATTATCTTAATTACCTATGTGGTTAATAAATTATATTTGAGACTTCCTACAACCTATAAACACAATATGAGAATCAAGTGCTACATATGAAAATAAATGAAAAATCATTGTTGAATCAAAACATAGATGAGAATACTTACCATTTATACAGGGGAACAAATACTTCTTGGTCCATCACATTTGGGGATAAAGATCAATGTTTTACAAGGAGATGTAAATCTATAAAAGATGAAATGAATTTTAAATGTACAAGTAAAATTATTTGAACAAATTTTATAAAAAATGAAACATTATTTCTCATTGTTTTTGTGAAGAAAAAGTACTACCTAGATATTTGTGTTCCTCTTTATGCTTACAAAACTCACAAATGCATAAAATTACATGAATTAAGTAAATGAGATGATTTTTTCCAATAATGATAAGTTTTAAATAAAATATCAAAATAAAAAATAATTATAAATAATAATTCTTTCCAAATTTACAAGTCATTTGGACATATCTATTGGTTGTGTCAAGGGATGCACCCACATGAGCCATCAAATTTAAAATCATATCCTAATAACATCACTATTAACATGTCCTTTATTTAATGGTTACTTTCTATGCATTTATTTCATGTTTTTCCACTACTCGACTAAGGCTTTGTGTATGTTGACTATTATTTTATTATTGTGAGGTGAGATTTCACCATGTGATGTTATTTTGCTCACTTAGAACTCTGATAACTATTTTAACTACATGGAATACCCTAGGGATATATATTATTAATATTCTCCTAGATGGAATCATCTCATTGATCTACTTGCCTTGGGGATCTACTCTTGTACGAACTACTATGTGGTAGCAATTCACCAGGATGATGCGACATGGTAGGATCTAGCTAACCTACTTGCTCAAAGATTTGATGACTAGATGAATATCATGGATGGAATAAATATGGCATGTGGCTCCAATTAGAAATTAAAATTGACTAAGTGCCAAAAGACATTTTAGATAGGCTAGAACTATTGAGATACTATCATTTAGCATCAAGTTCAATTTAAGTATTTACAGGCATAAAATGAAAGATAGTCAACATGATTTAAATCAAAAGCTAATGGTTAGAAAATTCAAATTGAAAAACATAAGTAATTCAAATACAAAATGTCTAAGTCTTTTGAAATGAATCAAAAATACGTAAAAACTTAATGAAAGGAAGCCATTTTCAAAGTAACTTTCAACCACTTTAATGAAATTGACTAAGGTGAAGTATGAACAAAAACAAACTTATAGTTAATTTAAAGCAAACTGAAGCATAAATGGATCAAAAAAGGGATTTTTAGGAATTTTCAAAATGTGATTAAACTTGATTGAAACTTTTTGTCATAAGATAATATGTTAAAAAAACTTACCTTAATAACTCTAGATGCAAATTTTGGATTGGGTATCTTAACATGAAAAAACATTGAAGACAAACACATTCAATACCTTAAAACTTAACATCTAGCAGATGGATATTTGGATAAGGGATCAAATAGGTAAATTATTCAAATGCTAAAGGAAAAAATTAGGTAAGAAAGAGTGTCCCAATTTTAGTTGAAAATGGGGCATGTTGTGCAAGTAATAATAAATGGTGACTCTTATTAGGAGATACTCCTAAAAATATCAACAATCTAGAATCTTAAGGTCCTTATTTAAATACAAACATTAACTAAAATTAGTCTTCCAAAATAAATATAAAACATGAAGATATAAAATTATACTCTAACATATGACATACTAAACCTTAATTTTGTCTAGAGACCATCAGTGTGTGAGTTTATGTGATTGATTCAATTATTTTGCAAGTACATATAATAAATCATATATTCCTATTTGATAAGCATTATTGAAAGGATAAAGGATTTTTTAAATCTGGTTGGGGGGGATGGCATGGAAATTTATTTACTTCTAAATAGGCATTCATATCTCTAATATAGATACCTCTAGTCCCTTAATAAGGCCTTACTCAATTGCCTCGCTAGGCTAGAAATCCTACAGTGGAGGTTACCAAGATCACCCTTTCAAGGAAGATTTTTGGATTTTTCACTTTGGATAAATTATATTTAAAGGATACATTACAATTTTTTATACATAGAGGGTTGGGGACCAAGCTATATGTTGAGTGATAGTCAAAAAGTGTATATAAAATCAAATCAAATTTAAAAAATCTAGAGATACATCACACTTCATATTTTTTGTTAGTTATATTTAATGATATTTGAAATAATAAATGTAGCCTTTATAAATACATATGTCATATTAAAAAATATAGGCCCCTAATGATCTAACCATATAGGAAAATAAAATAGTTCATCCAATAATTTAAACAAGATCTTAAACCTTTTTATGCATAGGAATGTCATCGATGTTACTCATGACCAAGCCACCCACAAGGGAAACTTTAGGTCAAAAAAATAGGTTCAACTCAAAAGGAGATGCAATGGTGAGGAAAAACAACAAAATATAAAATAATGAGAAACAAACCTAAACTAAAATAAAACAAATAAATAAATAAATAAGGGATAAATTATTTGTAGCGCCTTCCAAGCCAATGAATCCTAGAAGTAGTGTTTGAAAAATTATCCATTGATAGGAAATAAACTGTCCTCACTAGTAAGACACCTTAGATAGAAAGCATTCTCACCCAAGATTTTAGATATTTGGTAGGGACCAAGCCATAAAACACAATTTTTTTGTGTTGTCCCTTTTATTTATGGGCCTTGTCCCACATGAGGACAAGGTCAACAATCCTAAATGCCTTCATTTTGAATTATTTGTCAAACTAACATTAGATGACCTCTTGATGGTTATTGAAATGTATAAAAGTTTCATGCCATTTTTCATCTAATTACATGAGGTTCAATAGGTAGGATTCTATTTTATCATTTGTTTCTAAGTAATTATCTTATAAATAATAAGGTAGGGTTTTTTAGATTGGTTGGGAAGATACGATCTAAAACATACACTAGATGATAAGGAGAGGTCCCTAAAGTAGATTTTATCCTAGTTCTATCAGACTATAAATAAAATTTTAGTACATTATGCCAATCCCTTGGGTTTCTTTCTAAGATCTTTTTAATTATATTAAAAAATTTCTTATTTGTTGATTCAACTAACTCATTCCCTTGTGGGTAATGATTTGAAGAAAAATAAGGGTTACCTAATGATCATAGGCCCATTCAAGGAATAATAGAGGATAAATTAGGTCCATTATCAAATACAAGGATGGTGGGCATAAAAAACCTTGTGGTAATATGTTCCTCTAAGAATTGAATGACTATGATGGTGGTGAAATTATTGAATGGTTAAGATTCAACCCAATGAGTACAATAAATTGTCACTATAAGGATGAACTTGTGGCCTATGAAAAAATTATAATTAATGGATCCCATGAAATATGGCCATCATTTATAAAATGGTTAGGATTCAATGACCAATTGTAGTGGCATAGCTAGTGTGCATTCTCAGTGTGAAATGATTTATAGGTGTGACAAATTCAAATGTGTAGATGTGCATCTTTGAAAATATGTGGCCAATAATAACATACCCATAGTATTTGTTGATATATAGTGCTCCTTGAACCATACCTAGTTCCATATTTCCCATGGAAATTGTTTCTATTCAAATTTTGCTTTCAATTTCAAAGGAGAGAAACTTAAGAAGGAATGGTCAAGGCTTGATGTGTACCTGGATATAGTCTGCGCACCGTAATCCAGATGCTGTGAGTACTCCTCTTTGGCTGTGGAGGAATGACACTTGCAAATAAAAGAAACTTGGACCAAAGAAGGTGTTAAATGGACAGATGGTGGGTTGTCAAGTGAAAGCTTGATCCCAAAAGTATGAAAACTTCCTTAAGGGATATAAACCCACTAGTCAATAAAAATAAGTGTCTGATAAACAACAGAATGATAAAGAATTGAAATGATAAAGAAATAGAATGAAAAAGAGAAGCAAAGACTTACTTGAAAGAAGCTGTCGAACTGGTTACAGTCGCTGGCATCGGTTGGTTAAGGTGCCGATGTCGGTTAATCTGCCGACGTCAGTTGGGGTAGTGAACGGCATCGATTGGGGCAGTTAGCTTGGACGGGGTCTGGTAAGGTCTGTGGTCTATGGACAGAGTCTGGTCAGGGTTTTGGTCTATGGACAAGGCCAAGGAAGGGTCTAGGTTTGTTAACAGTCTTGAGACAAAGTTTTAGGCTTGGTTGAATGGTCTGGGGTCTGAGTCTGAGAGTCTGGTTGAATGGGCATAGTGTATGGTCTGATAGAGGATGGAGGAAATAGGGAGGTGGATAAGTCAAGATTCGGGTCTGGCTTGGTTAACAGTCTAGTCTAGGGAGATATTGTTTGAAAGCAATAACTAAAAAGAGAATAAAAACACAAACAGTATACTTACCTGTGCCTTGTGGAAGCTGTGCTACTGATGATTCCCGTACCTACTGTTGATATAGCTTGTGTGGAGAACCTGTTGCTAATGGAGAACCTTGAAGTTGTTGCTGCACCTGAGGGAGAGAGTGAGAGGCTTGATTGAGAGATTTCACAGATTGACGGATGGTCGAAGACTAAAGATTGAAGGATTCGTCAGTTGCTTCTAGAGATTCACTGATTTCTCTTTGGGATCTGTGAAAGAGTCTGAAAAATTGGTTAAGTATAACCGACATCGGTGATTCCACCGGCATCGGCCGACACTTGACCGACGTCGGCGGGGTTAGAATGGGCAAAAAGAGCCACTAAGCCTATTTTTCATCCACCAAGTGCACTATCCGTTGGAGAATGTCAAGGGTTGGGCTAAATACGCATAAGAGTTTGTTAGGTGGTTAGAGAGAAGTAGGAATAAGTCTAGGGTGAGTCATAGGATGGGAATTAGTCCAAGGTGAGGTGTCCTAGGTGAGGTGTCATGGGTGATGTGTCCAAGGAGGGGGGTTAATTCAAAATAAGTTAATTATTTTAAATTAGTAATTTTTAGGAATGGACTAAGGGGAAGGTGACCAAGGGTTAGACACTATTTAGGTGTCTACATTTTCCCCTTTTTGTCTTGTTGGTTGCTCTAAATGAACTACAAGACAAAAACAAGAGTCAGTTGCCCCAGGTATGGGATAAGGTTGATTTCGTCTTGTTGGTTGTTCAAGTGAACTGCAAGACAAAAATAGGTGAGGGTTGGTTACCCTGATTATGGATGAGGTATCCCCCCTCAAAGCAAGAGACGAGAGAAGGGAACTTGGAATCGAATGCTGATTTGACAGAGAGTGGATGAAAAGGGTGAAGATAGAGTGAGAATGCTGCAAAAGTTATGATTGCGCAGACACCACTTCACGAAGATGGTCAGGTCAAATTGTCATAGGTCAAAGGTCGAGGAGTGCCAAAATTAAAAGAACCGGGCCCCAGCATTAGTCGTAGCTAATCGGGTTATTCAATCTAGGCTGAAGCTCCAATGGTCGTCATTGTCCAGGTATCCCAAGCGTAGGAAGTGCTCCCAAAAACATGAAAAAGTCACAAGTAGTGCGGATCAACTGGCTTGCGATCCTATACTTGTGAAGGTCAAAAGTGTGTGCACAATTTTGCTAACCAATCATGAGGTAGCATACATGCAAAAATAACCAAGGCAAAATTGCATTGGAAGTAGTCACGATTTTAGGAGATGGGCATGATCTCCAAGGTCTGGTGGTCAATGGAGGGATGCAAAAGTGATCTAAAGTGTGCCCTAAGGGGCCAAAATGACATGGTTTGAAGGACTGACTAATTAGGGACATGATTTTGGTCATTTTGAAGAGGGATGAAGTTTTAATTCCACCGATGTCGGTTACAGAACCGATGTCAGTGGCCAAAAGAGACTGATGTCGGTGGAAATCAGCCGACGTCGGCGGCGCAGGGCACGATTCTACCAACGTCGGCGGTCTGCCAAATCCGACAAAATCGGATTGGTGGCCCACTAAAAGTCATTTTTTAATTTGATTGAGAGAGAAAAAGGAGCTCTGGAATTTGTTGAGTGAAAGTGACCCAGAGCTGACCAAGGAGAAGTGCGAGGTGGCAGAAGAACATTGGTGAAGAGAAGGAGGTGATTGGATGCTGCAGGGACGCGTGTGAGCCAGGTGAAGTGTGTAGAGTCATTGGCACAGAAGAGATGGCAGAGGGGAGTAGAGGACCCATGGGAGGTCCACCACCAGTGGCACCCATCGTGCCACCACGCCAGCGATGCTGGGATGAGGTAGGAGGGTCTTTGAACCCTATTTGAACTATTTTTGTTTTGTATTTAATTTTTTGAATTTTTGTTGTTTGAGGTAGAAATCAAGGGGGAGGGTAGGTAGGAAGGTGGGTGGGTTGTCTAGGATAGCTTAGGAGTCTTTTTAGAGGGTTTTGGGGGGGGGGGGGGGGTTTAGAGGTTAAAATGGGGAAGCCCTAATTTTTAGGGCTCACCCCGTTCGGCCCTAGGGCCGAACTAATCACCGACGTCAGCGATCCCACCAGCGTCGGCCGACCAACGACCGGCATCGATCACTAACCTACCGATGTCGGTCACTAAGTGACCAACGTCGGTTAGGTGAGTGCCATCACCAGCACGCTAACCGATGTCGATGGCTGTCTGGTCAGAAAGGGTTGTAAAAAAAATGGTCAAGTCGAAAGGTTAAAGCTATGCCAAGGGCTTCTTGGGTGTCAGGTTAGGTATAGATGGTCAGAATGGTTGGTAAAATAGGAAGAGTAGGAACAATTTTAACATGAGATTGACTATGGATGGATGGATACATGCAAGGCAGACTCTGATGCTGTGAGATCGCCTCTCGACCTTGCTGACGCGGATGTACAGAGGCGTGTCAGTCGAGGAGTGGGCGCAGATGAGCGTAGTCAGGCTAGGCGGGTTGAGATGCTACTGCAGAGTGGTGAGAGATGTGAGCCTTATGGTGGCTTTGATCAAGTGGTGGGACCATGCCACCAACACCTTCCACCTACCCACGAGCGAGATGACGGTCACAATTGAGGATGTGTACCAAATTTTGCAACTGCCAATACATGGAGCTGATATCTATGCGTGTTCGAGAGAGGCGCACGACATACACATGGTGATGCTATTTGGGGAGCACGTCACAGAGATGAGCTACCATTCAGCCAGCTTTGCATATGAGCCTTTATACGTGGTGGATGAGGACGCACATCGCCTGGCAATTCTGATGATGATCGGCATCACAGTGTATGTGTTGTTAGATGTGGAGGGAGGAAGGTTCTCGGTGGCCATGACCAGGGTTTTGATGGATATGCTGGAGTAGCAGACAGTGTTCACTTGGGTGCCCATCTTTTTGGCCCAGGTATACAGAGAGCTATGGGGCATCAGTCGGTGGTGATGGTATAGCCTGTGTGTAGGCCACCTTCTGCACTGTTGGGCTTATGAGCACATAGTGGTTACCTGACCTCTCGGCCTCCCAGTGGCGATCCAGGCTGGCTTTAGGGTCAGGTTCAGGCAATGGCACGAGATAATGGCACAGACGCGGGTGGACAGAGTGGTGAGGGATATTGATCACTACTGAGGGGTACTAGAGGCCCTGATTCCAGCAGATATAGTCTGGAGACCATACTTGGTGTATCCAGCATTTTAAGACCAGGGCGAGCAGATGGTCGGGACTCAGAGCATGTGATGGGTCAGAGGCAGACGAGCTGGAGAGCTCGAGAGGATCTTGACAGAGAGAGTGCGGTGCCAGTATGGGCTGCTACAGGATGTACCTCCTGCATTCCCACAGTACAGGTGAGATGACATAGAGGCACCGCTCCCACTACCAGAGGAGATAGAGGAGCCTGATTTTGAGGAGTTGCCGGTAGGACCTGGGATAGCCAACCCAGGGTGTATAGAGGCCTACACGGTGTGGCGGGCAGGACAGTACAGAGGCATACAGGTGGGTCCCCAGCCAGATCTATAGGCTGTCATGAGGGAGTGGGATACAACCCATAAGGAGAGGGACACTGTGCGGTAGGAGAGAGACGCAGCTCAGGCCCAGGTCTCAGTTTTGCAGGGACAGCTAGCAGGGGTTACAGGGCAGCTGACGGAGATGACAGGTCAGGTGGCAGCTTTGACAGGGCAGGTCACTCTATTACAGGGATAGCTGGCTGCAGCCCAGGCACAGGTAGTGGCAGGTTAGATCTTTAGAGGGCAGGGCCCATTGTAGCAGCCATCATTTTCATAGGGGGTAGGACTGTCAGTATCAGTGCACCTAGGTCACCCAGAGCCACAGGGGTTAGGACAGGGCACAGTAGCAGGGTGGATGGGTCCACCGCAGAGTATATCTCTAGTTAAATATAGTGATGTGCTAGATGAGATCACTTATTATGAGAGGGCCATCAGGGGGTTCCCTCAGATACAGTGATACTCGAAGATGCGGGCAAAGCAGAGCCGACAGAGGTCTATGTCACGAGCGATGGCTTCAGGGTCTCGCAGACGACAGAGATCAGAGGGGGGAGAGGATACAGCATCTTCTTGGCCACCGCCACTGCCACCACAACCACAGCCTTGAGGGCAGTCCTTGGAGATGTATTTTTGATGTATATACCAGCCTACGAGCCGTTGATGCAAGATTGTATGAGAGAGAGAGAGAGACAGACACAGATTGTGTCTTATTGTATAAAACTATTTGTGATATATATATATATATATATATATATATATATATATATATATATATATATATATATATATATATATATGATGAGCATTTTTGATTTAGTGACATGTGTAATAAGAAAATGTATGGATGTGTTTTGATGTTTATGACATTTTGATGTGATGCATGTGTTGATATTATGTTTATGACTATAATGTTATGATGATTAAATGTGATGATGACAATGTTATGGTATTGAGTATAATGATGATGATTAATATAATGATGCGTTGTGATAATGCTAATAATGAGAATGGTCATGACTTTTAGATTAGATGATGATGCTTAAGGATTATGTGATAGTGATATTTATGTTTATGACTTACAGATTATATGATGTGTATGCTTAAGCGTGTGATGATGATAATGTGGTTGTGAGTAAATGATTATGATGTAAATGATGAAAATGATTATGCAAAAGATTATAAAAATGTGTGCTTGTTTGTGATGTGATTGGCAGGTAACGAGAGAAAGAGATGGAAGAAAGTGAAGAAAAGAATGGCCGAGCTAACCCCAGAAGACCCCATGTCAACTGAGTGCTGCCTACATATCCCTTGTCGTTAGGGCCTCAGGCTAATGTAGTTCTCCCAAGAAGGGAGGAAAAAAGGTCGAAGTGGTTGATTTTGGTCATGACAAAGATATAGCATTTCCCATATGTCTGAGGGTACATGCTTAAAATGATAAGGAGAAGATGATGCTACAGCCTTTTCCAAATGGTGTAAGCTGTAACATTGGTCAGGGTTTTTCATCCCTAGCAACTATCCATTTTCGTGATGGATGTTTGCTAAGAATGAATTGAGGTCTATTTATGCTTCAGCAAGTATTGGTTTATGCTTGACATAAATTGTGTGGTTGAAAAGAGTTGGATTGAATATTTTAAACGTGACCAAAGTGTAGGCAGAAAGTAAAAGGCATAAGTGCCCTTTTATTGACAAGGACCAAAAAGACAACATAGACAGGGGTGGTTAGAACCAAGAGCCCCATTTATGCGTTGCATCATTGACCATAGTTATGTTAGAGCGGTAATCAAATCACTTTTGACATTAAAGTGAGCTCGAAGTCCCTTGAGTAGGTGATATGATAGGAGGAAAAGGGTAACCCATTTTTAGAGTATGGAGAACTTTGCCCCTTTTTATAGGAGACCCTGAGACTATAAGTCAAGTCCATGACCCATTTTTTTTTTAAAAAATTTTTTAGAGAGCAGACTGATCAATGCGGGAAGTCCACATAAAAGATGTCATTTGTTTGGTGGTCATTTGTGAAGCTGATCGATGTGGGAAGCTTCTGAGCAAGTGCTGTTTGTAGCAAGATTTAGTCATAGCCATCCTTCAAGGGAGTGGTCTATACTTTGCTTTATAGATTTTGAATAGCTGTCCTTCAAGGGAGCAGTCTATTAGTTACATCAATGATATTACAACTGTCCTTCGAGGGAGCAGTCTGCTTTTTGATTTGATTTGGTTTTTGTGACTTTGGATATTTTGACATCTTGATTTAGTTTTGATAGAATATTGAGTCATGGATAAGACTTATAGAAGGTCAAGGTCTCCCTTTTATTAGGACGAAGCATCCATATGTCATAAAAGGGTTGTAGAGGATTTTGTTAAGGGAAAAAGGGTGAAATGGATTAAGGATTAAAAGGACAAGGATTGCTCAAGAGACGAGCTCAAGTTAAATGTCAAGTGGATGAGTACTTGACTAACAGTAGAATGGTCGTAGATGCAAAGCATTAAGGGGCTCAGGTTCTGGTCGGCCTTCAAGAGAAGACAAATGATAAATCCCTGATCCATACTTGTGCATGACGATATAAGGTCTGAGCCAATTAGGAGCAAATTTACCTCGTTTACTCCATTCCATATTGGTCACATGTTGGTTCTCTTTGAGGACGAGGTCTCTGATATTGAAATCTCATTCTCTCAAAGTTTTATTATAGGCGCGTTTGATGCGATTTTGATAGACATGGAGATGATTGAGGGAAGCAAGACGACGTTCATCAAGTAACTCAAGTTGAGCTAATCGATCTTGACAAAATTCATCATTAGAAACAATGTCATGGAGTGAAATGTGAAGAGACGGGATTTGTACTTCGAGAGGTAAGACAGCCTCTATTCCGTACACTAGAGAGAAAGGGGTAGCACCCGTAGAGGTTTGGATGCTAGTGCGGTAGGCCCACAAAGCGAAGGGTATTTGAACATGCCAATCCCTTTTGGTGTCATTGACCACCTTCATGAGAATGTTAGTTAGGATTTTGTTAGAAGCCTCAGCCTACCCATTTTCTTGTGGGTGTAAGGTGAAGAAAAGCTGAGTTTGATGCCAAAAGAGTCACAGAGTTTTTGGACGGTCTTGTTTTTAAAGGACTTGCCATTGTCAGTGATGATTTTGTGAGGTACACCGAAATGACAGATGATGTGGGTGTTGATGAAGTCGACAATCTTGTCAGCTTTTGTGGAGATGAGAGGAATAGCTTCCACCCATTTAGTGAAATACTCGGTGGTAGTGATGATGGACTGATGACGAAGAGATGAATGAGGGTTAATCTTGCCGATGAGATCTAAGCCCCATTGTGAAAAAGGCCAGAAATCCTGAGTGACTTGTAAGGCATGACTGGGGAGATGAAGCAAGTTAGCATGCTGCTGACGGCAAACATAATTGCTACAGTCTTGATGAAGAGTGGGCCAATAATAACCTAGGCGAAGGATGCGCTTGGCAACCGAGTTACCACTGAAGTGTCCACCACAAATCCCATCATGGGCTTGTTTAACAGCATGAGAAGCTTCAGTGGAGTTTAAACAGTGAAGAAGAAGGCCGTCAAAACCTATTTTATAGAGAAGGCCCCCTAGCATGGTATAGCGAGCGGTGCGCTTGATGAAAGCCCACCGCGCATTGCTAGAGAGGTTGGAAGGAATGACAGAATGAGCCAAGTAATCCTCAAGTTGTTTATACCAAACATCTTGTGAACTAGAGTCTATGGTGTGGATGAGATTGATGTCAGTGGAAATGTATGAAGGCAATGGCACACGATGTACCATGACATAAATTCTTGATGAGGATGATGATGAAGAAGGAATATGAGAGGCAAGGGAAGCCATGGTGTCAGCAAACTTATTTGTCGATCGAGGAACAGTCTGCAATAAGTGATGGTCAAAAGATGCTAGAACAGTGTCAACACGGTGCTTGTACCTTTGTAAAATTTTGTTTTTACAAAGATATGAACCATTGATTTGATTGACGATAAGTTGTGAGTCACCGAAGATGCTGATGGACTTGATGCTTAAAGAAAGAGCAGTTTGAAGTCCCAAAATTAAGGCTTCGTATTCGGCCATATTATTGGTACATTCAAAGTCAAGTTTAAAAGACAGAGGCATGGGTTCACCTTCATGTGGAATGAGGATGACTCCCGCACCCCCACCGAGTTGACATTTAGAGCCGTCAAAAAACATCGTCATTTGGTAGAATGTGTCATCAGTCGAGAGAGTGGCGATAGATTCATCAAGAAACTCGAACTGAGAAGGTTGATTGTCGGGAAGAGGGGCATCCGCTAGTTGGTCAGCGATTGTTTGCCCTTTTATAGATTTTTGCTAGACAAATTCTAAGTCAAATTCAGCAAGAAGCATGAGCCAACAAGCCATACGCTGGTTTTGATATGGTTTGGAATGCATGTATTTGAGGGGATCAGTGTGAGTGACGACAAAGGTTTTGTGATTGAGAAGATAGTGATGGAGCTTGGTAGTGGCAAAGACTAATGCCAAACAGAGTTTCTCGGTATGAGTATACCGAGTTTCATAGTCGACAAGTGTTCGGCTTATGTAATAGACTGCTTGCTCACGGTGTTGCTCATCTCGATGCGTGATCATGGCACCTAACGAATGATTGGTTGCTGAGATGTAGAGGTAGAAGGGTTGGTCATCTTTTGGTGGAATAAGGACTGGTGGAGAGATCAAATAGCGTTTGAGGGTGTCAAAAGCCTCTTGGCAATCTTTATCCCATTTAAAGGAGACATCCTTCTTGAGGAGGTGATGAAAGGGTTGGCAATGGTCAGAAAGTTGCAAAATGAAACGGCGGATGGATTGAAGCTTTCCTTGTAGACTGCGAAGTTGCTTGAGATTAGTTAGAGGTGGCATTTCAAGGATAGCGTGGATTTTGGCAGGATCTATCTCAATGCCATGAAAAGAGACAATGAATCCCAGGAGCTTTCTTGAGAAGACCCCAAAAACACATTTCTTGGGGTTAAGACGGACCTGGTACTGAAGAAGATGAGAGAAGATGATTTTGAGGATAGTAAAATGGTCATGAAGAAGCTTGGATTTGCCAAGCAGGTCATCGACATAGTCCTCTATGATTTTGTGGAGGAGATCGTGAAAGATGTAAGTCATGGCACGCTAATATGTGGCACCTACGTTTTTCAGACCAAAAGATGATTTTGAGGATAGTCAAATGGTCATGACGAAGCTTGGATTTGCCAAGCAGGTCATCGACATAGTCCTCCATGATTTTGTGGAGGAGATCGTGAAAGATGTAAGTCATGGCACGCTGATATGTGGCACCTACATTTTTCAGACCAAAAGGCATGACTCGATAGCAAAAAGTTCCCCATGGTGTAATGAAGGTGGTTTTGTGCTGATCTTCCGGTGCAATCAGGATTTGGTTATATCCTGAAAATCTGTCCATGAGTGATAACATCTCATGGCCAGCCGTAAGATCAACAAGTTGGTCAATGTTTGGAAGAGGAAAGGCGTCTTTGGGACAAGCTAGGTTAAGGTCATGATAGTCTATGTAGATCTAGATCCCCCCAGTCGCCTTGGTGATAGGAACGATGTTAGAGACCCACTACGGATAATCGATGGGTTGGATGAAGGAGACAGAAAGAAGGCGCTGAAGCTCTTCTTTGACAAGAAGTGCAACACGAGGATGCATTTTGTGAAGCTTTTGCCTAACAGGCTTAGCCTCTGGGTTTGTGACAATGTTATGAGTGGCAATGTTGGGGTCAATGCCAGGCATGTCAGCGTAGGTCCAGGCAAAGGCTTTGTGATTGTCTGAGAGAAATGTGGTATAGTCGATCTGCTCCTGGGTGTCTAAAGATTGACCAATCTTTAAGACTTGAGGAACATCAGAAGATGAAAGGTTAATGTCGATGGTTGATTCATTTAACATAACCTGTGTTTCAGAAGGGAGGGAGTGCTAAATGAAAGAATCATCAGCACCCATATAGGTAAGAATGGCATCATCAGCTATGCAGTGGACTATGTTGATGGTTGTTGATTCATCCTCTATCATGCTAGGATAAACGAGAGGGAGAGACTTGGGAACCCCATTGATCTGATAGGTTAGGGGTTCCAAGCGGATGGTGTTTATGCAAAAAAAAAAAAAAAAAAAAACTAGGAGGGATGGAAACCACCGACTCCGTAGGTGAGGATGGAAGAATAGGCGAGTCTAGAAGAAATTGGTCGATGGTTAGTTCGGGGGAAAGGTTTGTGGAAGCCTCAGTAGGTTCTTGGAAACCCAGTCCATACCGTTTCTTGGCATTATCATCATTGGGTGGTTTGATAGGCCAATGGGAGCCTTGTTCGTAACATCTGAAGCCAAAACCCTTCCAGGCACACCTATAAAGGTAAGTATGTGCAAAGGTGGGGTTGCCAAGAAAGGAGAAATCGGATGTGAATATTTGAGGTGAGGAGGAAGGATTTGATTCAGTAGGAGCTTGATCCAGCCCCCCTATAGATGAGATTGGTTTGAAGGCTAGGAGGACCATAAGGAATGACCATTCCGATCCGACAGTCATAACTTGGATTTTGATGAAACTGTCCATACTCTTGAGGAGTCTGGAACATGTCTAGAGTAAGGAGGCGATATTCCCCCAGTGAAAGTCTTTGAAAGATATCGTCCATGGGGTCCTTGGTTGTTAATTGAGAAGATGATGTGGTGGCAACCGCTGTTTGTGTACTAGTTGACGCTTCTGTGGATGGAAACGATGTTTGGGTTGATGACTTGAGCGGGATAAGAATGTCGTTTGGGCTATAGGTCATGTTACAAGTCTTAAAAGGGGATGGGTCGGCAGGAATGACATGGACTTGTTTATCGTGTTCAAATTTGACACAACGGTGAAGTGTTGAAGGGATGCAAGCCATGGCCCGGATCCAAGGTCGCCCTAATAGCATGTTATATTGGAATTCTCCTTCAATGATGTAGAAGAGCTCTGGGATTGTGCGTGGACCAACATGAATATGAAGGACAATAGTGCCAATAGTGTTAGCGGTGGTGTCATTAAAAGATCTAAGGATTGCGTCAGTTTTTGATATGCAATTCTTGGGAAGGGCCAATTGATCAAAGGCGTGGGAGGAAATGATATTAATGTTGGCGCCCCTGTCAATCATAACTTGTTTAATACGGGTTCGATCAATGTAGGCTGTGATGAAAAGGGCAGCGTCCTGATCTTCCACGGTAGAGGTAGGAATCTCAGAATCACTGAAAGTAATGGAGGCGATGGGGGATAAAGAATGGACTAAAGTAGCTAGCGGTTGAGGGTCTTCAGGTTGGACTTCCGCTGCCTGTAGGGCTTTGATTAGAGCTTGGCAATGCTGGGGGGAGCTTTGGATAAGGTCATATAGGGTCATCTTCACAGGCGTTTGGTGAAGTTGTTTTATCATAGATTCTGTGATTGCCTCTGAAGAAGGAGGTTGAGACGCACCTAAGATGGAAATCTTGGGTTTCGGTGGTTGAGGTGCCTGGACAAAAGGATAGGTCCAAGGAATAGCGGCTTTTTCTTTCGCCTTGTCCTTTTGTGACCTAGTGGTAATATGGATAGCATTGATTTCAAAGATAGTAGGTGAAGAAGGGGTTATGGCTGTTGGTGAGATGTTGATGCAGTTGAAGAGGTTGGATGGGAAGGTGTCGAGGGTTGGTCAAGAGTGTCCTCAAGGAGAAGAGTGTCTTTCTCCATATAGCGGTGAACGACTACCTTGAGGGCACAACAAATCTCGGTATCATGTCTTGGCGTGCAATGGTATAAACAAATCTTCGTATCATCGAACCAAGACGGTTTTGACCCGAGAGGTTGGAATGGCTTGATGGAAGGAAGGGTAATGCTAGAAGTCTGTAAAAGTTGGCATAATATCAAAGTGTATGAACCTACTAAGGGGTCCACGCTTGTTGATGTATGACGCGCTGGTGACTTTTGCTTGGGGGATGCTGAAGAAGGTTTTCGTACCACCTTTTGGGTTGGTGGTGCGGTGACAGGTGAAGACGACACTTTCTTTGTGAGAGGTGCCAAATTTTTGAGAGGGGATTGACTTGTGATTGGTGAAGGAAGTAATGGAGGTAATTGGTTTTGGTTAAGAGTCGGAGTAGGAAGCACGCCGATTAAGGTAGAAGGATGAGGGCCTAGGATGGAGGGAAAAGTTGACAGTGGAGGAGGGGTTCGCTTCTGTGGTCTGGCAGTCTTTTTTGACTTGGTTGGAAGACTACTTTTGGTCGAGGTCTGGTCTAAGTCCACCTTCACTTGCGGGTGAGTAAGGGTAGAGACAGGGTGAATGCCAAGTGACTTGATTGGTTTAGATTGGGTAGATGCAGATTTAGAAGCGGGGGTTTGGTCTTTGTTGGGAGTTTGGGGCGATTCTGTCTTGGGGGAATTGGCAGTATGAGACGAGAGGGCACGGGAATGTTGGAGAACTTTAAGATGTTCCCACAATCCCCGATGCTCCACTTTCCTTGAAGGGAGAAGTTCTAATTTCTCCACTAGTCAGGAAAATGGTTGGGAGGATGTTGGATGAGACTGGGATCCTTGAGAAGATGTGTTAGGTGTGGTAGTAGTTTCAGACCCAAGGTGTGTGGGAGTTATAACTGGATTGTTGTTGGTTGAGGAAGATGGAGAGTCAGGGTCTTCTCTTGGTGGAGAAGGAACTGGAGAGTGTGACTCCTCAAGCGGGTAAAGGGTAGGGATTATGGTGCCCTCCACTTGTGGTCAAGGAGTACGTAAGGTCAGGTCCTCCATAGGCAAAAGAAAGGAGGATGGTGAGACCGGTGGTGCCGGTAAGGTTGAGGCATCCTCCAAGATGAGAGAAATTGATGGAGAACTAACCGGGGAAAGAGGTTCATCCACACGTGATGGACTGGTAGATGGGCTAACCTCTTGAGGTTGGTTGGGGATGAAGGGTGAGACCGTATTGACCATTTGAATGTCGTGTTCATGCGTGTTGTTAATCAAGGTCTGGACATTATTTTGGGTCGGTGGATGATTGGAGAATGGTTGCTTGAAGATATCGATGCCCTGGTTTGGAGGTGCATTAGGATTATCTAGAATGAGCTCACCCTTTTCAAGCATGTCCTAGATTATGTTTTTGAAGGTTTTACAGTTTTTCATGTCATGACCTTTGACACGGTGGAAATTGTAGAAGTCATTTTCCCTATACCATGCAGGGATGGCGCGTGAGGGATCAAATTATGGCGGTGGTTGAATCTGGGGAAGGTTGAGAATCCCCTGTTTAACAAGTTTTCCCAGTATAGACGCGTAAGATTCTCCAAGAGGAGTATATTGTCTTTGAACGTATCTCTGCTGGAATTGACGGGTGGGGCTCTGAGATGTGGATGGCTCAGGTTGATTGGATGAAGAGGATGAAGGTCTAACGACCACAGCGTTAGCTGAAGCTTTAGACTTAGGATTTGACGATGAAGGTTTAGAAGAAGAAGAATCATTAGTCTTAGAGTTGGGGTTCTTGCTCCGCAACTTGACTTTATTCTCCTCGATGGCACGTAATTCAAGTTTACGGGCCATCGTGAAGGCTTCGTCAAAGGTACAGAAGGTCTGAACCCTTAAAGTGGAAGAAATATGTTTGGCACAAGCTCAGGAGAATAGTTTAATAAGCTCAGTTTGTGGTAAGGAAAAGGAGAGTTGATTGATGAGGCCTCTCCAACGAGCAACAAAGTCAGCTATTGATTCATCCTCAAATTGGTGGATAGTGTAAAGGTCTGTGATCGAGACCTTTTTGGTGATGTTAATGGAGAAGTGATCAAGAAAGAGCTGGGCCAGTTGTGTAAATGTGAAGAGGGAATGGCTGGCAATAGAGCTGTACTAGTCAAGCATAGCACCAGAAAGGGACATAGGAAATGTGTGCAAGAGCAATGCGTCATCATGGGCGATAAGGTAACAGGCATGTCTGAATGCCTGTAAGTGCTGCTGTGGGTCTTCCTTGCTTTGAAAGCGAGAAAATTTGGGAAGCTCCCACTGGTTGGGGTATGGTCTAATTGGAACGGAAGGATGAATAGGCTCATTGCAAATTTGCTCGTATGAGAGAGCATTGCGTGAGCCAGAAATGGAATTCTCTAAGCTAGACATTTTATGCATCAGCATTTTGATGATATCTGCTGACGGATTGGTGGGTGGAGTGCCCCCTAGATTATAAGACGCTTGAAAGATATTTGTAGGGGCGTATGATGTGGATGGTTGCATAGATGCAACGTATGGATAGCTGGTTATTAGAGCAAAAGTTGGAGCCAAGGGCACTTGTGTTACGGGGTTGGTAGGCACAAGTTGGATAGGGGCGGTCAAGGATGGTTGAGGAGTGGCTACGCTTGTTGACGGGTAAACGGTCACTCTTGTGTTGATAGGTGTAAGAGTAGGGGGAATAGAGACTAGTAGGTTTTGGAAAGGTGTGGGGTTTGGTTGAGTGACTTGAGGTTGAGGGAGTACCGGAACCCCCATGGAGGTAGGTTTAGATGGAGAGGCTACGTTTTGAAGGTAAGACACGGTTGGGTTATTGGTGGAGGCATTGTCTAGTGGCTGAATTTTAGGAGCTGTTGATGTGATTCTTGTGTCAACTAAGGAAGTCGGCATCCCATAAATTGGGTTGCCTAGGGAGTCACGCGTTTGGATATTCGAGAGATAGTGTTGTAAGGCTTTGACGTTAAGGTCCAAGAATCGTGCGAAATCTTGGTCCCCTTCTAGGACGATAAGAGTTTGAGGCAGGGTTGGGCTAATAGGAGTTCTTTCAGTCTCCGAGTTGAACTCCATTATAGGACTGGTTATAGATGGTGAAGGTGGAAGCAGTTGTTGACTAGCATGGTCAAGAAGGGCCTTGGTTTGACTGCGTGTCAAAACCATTCAAGGCAAGAAAGGGTCAAGTTTCAAAAAATTGTGTTCTGTCAGTCTCAGAAAACCAGAATGGATGTTTAGACAGTCAGAAAGTTGGATTTTAAGCTTGCTATTTTTGGAAAAAAGAAAATAGACAGAGACCGATGTTGGTATAAAAACTGATGTCGGTAAAGAAGACTGTCGATGTCGGTCAAATGACCGATGCCGGTATAGAAAAGTTGCCGACGTCGGTTATAAGACCGATGTCAGTTACTGTGTTTTCCAGAAACTCAGAAAAAAAGTTTTTGGAAATGAAGAAGACATCCTTACCAACTCAAAAAAGGCAGATAAAAAGAGAAAATATGATGATGACAGACAGATCCTAGCGTTAAATCCCTAGAAACAATTTTATTAAGATCGTGTGGCTTATGCCTTAATGTGATGTTTGAGGAAGTTGGTTGTAAGAAGGGTCCTAGAATAGGTAATCTAAAGATGGTTTCAGGTATGTTAAGGTGCTCAAAAATCTGTATTAGCTTCTGTACAGGCCTGGTGCTAAGGAGCAAGCTCCCCTCACTTCACGATTCCAGTGGTTAGCTAGTTTCGCTTAGCCAAAATATACTTTCACTATAGTTTAGACTCTGCCAGAGAACAGAGTTGGCTTTCCCCTTGGTGGTGAAATCCAAGTGGGATTGCTGGGATGGGTAAGGTATCCGCTGGGTGATGAAATCCCAGTCAGGCCTTGTCTCAAGTGAGTTTGATGTTTTAATTAAGTGCATGTGGTCTGGTAGTGTAACATCAAGTGATCTACGATTTATTCAATATGCGTTTTTACTAATTACTAAGTGTGGACTAGAAAATGCAAGCACAAGCAGAAATGTAATGCAATAAGTTTTAAATCCCCAAATCGAAATGTTAAATTGGAATAAAAACAAGTTGGAGAAAGGGTTGAAGAAAATGATTTTTTGACTAGACTAGAAATGCAAGAAAAGAAATAAAAAGTTCTTTTTATTTCCTGCTTATGATGTTTTTAGAAAAGAAAAAAAAAGAGGTGAAGATTAAGAAGCCTAATGCATCTAAATGAACAAAGAAGAAAGGGAACCCAAGGAAGGCCCTAAAGGGGTCCCACCAGGCGTGCTAGAATGTTTCTATTCAAATTTTGCTTTCAATTTCAAAGGAGAGAAACTTAAGAAGGAATGGTCAAGGCTTGATGTGTACCTGGATATAGTCTGTACACCGTAATCTAGACGCTGTGAGTACTCCTCTTTGGCTGTGGAGGAATGACACCTGCAAAGAAAAGAAACTTGGACCAAAGAAGGTGTTAAATGGATAGATGGTGGGTTGTCAAGCGAAAGCTTGATCCCAGAAGTATGAAAACTTCCTTAAGGGATATAAACCCACTAGTCAATAAAAAGAAGTGTCTGATAAACAACAGAATGATAAAGAATTGAAATGATAAAGAAATAGAATGAAAAAGAGAAGCAAAAACTTACTTGAAAGAAGCTGTCAAACTGGTTACAGTCGCCGGCATCGGTTGGTTAAGGTGCCGACGTCGGTTAATCTGCCGACGTCGGTTGGGGTAGTGACCGGCGTCGGTCGGGGCAGTTAGCTTGGACGGGGTCTAGGTAGGTCTGTGGTCTATGGACAGAGTCTGGTCAGGGTTTTGGTCTATGGACAAGGCCAAGGAAGGGTCTAGGTTTGTTAATAGTCTTGAGACAAAGTTTTAGGCTTGGTTGAATGGTCTGGGGTCTGAGTCTGAGAGTCTGGTTGAATGGGCAGAGTGTATGGTCCGATAGAGGATGGAGGAAACAGGGAGGTAGATAAGTCAAGATTCGGGTCTGGCTTGGTTAACAGTCTAGTCTAGGGAGATATTGTTTGAAAGCAATAACTAAAAAGAGAATAAAAACACAGACAGTATACTTACCTGTGCCTTGTGGAAGGTGTGTTACTGATGATTCCCGTACCTACTATTGATGTAGCCTGTGTGGAGAACCTGTTGCTGATGGAGAACCTTGAAGTTATTGCTGCACCTGAGGGAGAGAGTGAGAGGCTTGATTGAGAGATTTCACAGATTGACAGATGGTCAAAGACTAAAGATTGAAGAATTTGTCAGTTGCTTCTAGAGATTTGCTGATTTCTCATTGGGATCTGTGAAAGAGTCTAAAAAATTGGTTAAGTATAACCGATGTCAGCGATTCCGCCGGCGTCGGCTGACACTTGACTGACGTCGGTGGGGTTAGAATGGGCAAAAAGAGCCACTAAGCCCATTTTTCATCCGCCAAGTGCACTATCCATTGGAGAATGTCGAGGGTTGGGCTAAATACTCACAAGAGTTTGTTAGGCGGTTAGAGAGAAGTAGGAATAAGTCTAGGGTGAGTCATAGGATGGGAATTAGTCCAAGGCGAGGTGTCCTAGGCGAGGTGTCATGGGTGATGTGTCTAAGGAGGGGGGTTAATTCAAAATAAGTTAATTATTTTAAATTAGTAATTTTTAGGAATGGGTTAGGAATGGACTAAGGGGAAGGTGACCAAGGGTTAGACACTATTTAGGTGTCTACAGAAATATGTAAAACCTTCACCTATTTCTTTTTTTTAGGCATCTCAAATATATGCCCTCATGGTTTCTTGTATATAAGGTGCCAAATTTGATCATAAAATGGGTAATTTTTAGGCACAACACTCTTTTTTGTGTGGAATTAAAATGCCTAAGACATTGATTTTCCAACAAATATCTAGCCATATCTATGTACTGATCATCATTTGTGATGTCCTATATTTATTATTATTATAAAATGACTTGGGGATCTAATTCATTCATGGATTTTTAGAGTCCTTGACCTCTAATAATTTTCATTTATTTCATCTCTAGGTTAAACTCCTATAGTATGGTCATACATTTATCACATCTCTCCCCTAATTCATTATACATTAGTAAGGCCTTTACAATTGGATATAGTACTATAGTGAACACCTTTTTGTGAAGGATATAATGCCTAAAATTTTTAAATACTTTGATCATATTAAAGATTTGATTATAAATCATGGAATACATGAGTTCAATATTTATGAGTGGGTTGATCATGAAAGACACTATCCTTTCATCTCATATTTCTTTATTCTATGTTAGCATAACAATATTATAATGTTCTAAGGTAAATGAATAAAAGTAGAAGGGTTATGTGTAACTTGAAATAATGAGCACTAGTGTGATCATAATGGTAGCCTTTATTTGGTTAAAATTTATTTTTTCCTTAGTATCCAAACTAATTTTAGTGTCTTTCTTTAACATTCTATTTAATGGCCTGATTATCTCAACAAAACTTGAAATAAAATTCTTCACGAAGTTGATCTTGACAAAGAATGAATTTATCTCTTTCTTAGTTCTAGGATATGGGATTTTTAAGATCACCTCTAACATATCTATTTATATGTATATATCCTTTTCAAAAATGATATGGCCTATTAGTTTACATTTTTTTACCTTGAATATACATTTTTAGGATTTAATGAAATCCCATGGTCTCTATATCTTTTTAGCATTATTCTTGGGTCTTTTACATGATATACCCTTCCTTTAGTGAATATTCTTATATCATAAATGTAAAAAAAATACACTTGACCATAATTTATTTTAATGAAATGTCCATTTCTATTTGAAAGGTAGTACCCACATTGATCAAGTGATGCAGGAGCATCCTTCTACAGATGACTCATCTTGTGTTTATTTAGGAAACTTTGATTTGATCAGTTGTTTTGTGGTAAATTATAATGTTTAGGGTGTTTAAATGGAATTATTATGATTAATTAACACTTTATAATCTTCTCCAAGTGTCAGAGTTAGTTTAGAGTGGATTAAATTCAAAATTGACATTTTCCCACTAATTTTCATAATTTGAATTTTTGAATGGTTTTGTCTAGTTTAAGTGTTATAAGAGTAATTTTAAGGAATAATAAAAGTTTAAAATGGTTTATGATACTTATTAAATACATCATGTGTCTATACATGGGTGTTAATTCACACATACATGGAAAATCAACTTTGGTATATATTCCAATGTACAAAATCACTTGCTAGTAATTGTTAAAAGGTCAAATGGTAGTTAGAATAATTATAGAACATATAAAAGGTGTTGGTTTCTCGTTTGAGGAATTCATTTTAATTAATATTTTTTTCAATATCCAAGAAAAAATAATGAAATTTCTCATGTTTACAAAGGAGTGACTCATACCCTATTTCTTGTATGTGTATATTAGAGTATGAGTGTGTAAGAATGATCAATGAATAAAGAATAAATAAAGACACAATTATTAGTAAAAGTATGAATTTGGTTAGTTTTAAACATGGTTTTTGATAGTACTTAAATAATTTTATTTATATATTTCAAAATACTTTTTGAAAAAGGTTCCTTGTATACCCTATTTCCCATGTTTTCTCGTAGAAGACAAGTTTGAATGTGCATCAACAACAAGGTGGAATGAATGGAAATATGTGTAAATGAATTTATTATTGGTATTATAGTTTTTTAATTTTATTAAAGTTATTTATATAGTTTCCCTTCATTTTATAAAGTTTTTCATTGCATATTGTGCTTAGCCCTATAACAAACTATGTCTACACACACAATTAAGCAAATAACATGATATATTTGTGGAATAGAGGCTTCAAGGGAGAACTCCAATTATTTGTAAATTTATTTGGGGGTTTTATAGACAAAAAATTCATTACAGTATCATTAAACCTTTTTTAAAGGCAAATACTTCAAGTTTATCCTTCTTACGTAGGTGGCAGACAGTTATAACCCTGTATTAGGGTTACGAGGTAAAAACTCCATTTACAAGCATTTCAACCCATGAAAATTTACCCACTTTTGTAATTTTATAGAAATAAATGTTTTTTAACATATTTTTTTTAATGTTTTTTACCTATTTATTACGGATATGTATGATTATGGATGACTGTATGTGTAATAGTGGCCAAGAGGCCTAATTAGGCCTAGACAGAGCCCTAAAAGGAGTTGAAAGCATGATGTATGAGTAGATTATAGCCAAGATAATTTGTGGATAAAAATAAATAGATAAATGGTGTTATAAAATTTCATTAGTTTCTAAACACTAATCCATACTGGTCTGTACCATTACAAAAGGCCTAAAAAAGGGCTATAAGACTATCGAGTAAAGATGAAGAAGCTGTGTATGTTGTGAAATATGTAATCAAAATTTTGGTGAATTAGATAAGGGGTAATATAGGAATATAATGAGAATTAAAAATTTCATAATAACCACTAAAAAAATATTAAATCCTTGAATCATGTATTAGCAAATGTACATATGAACCTTTGATAATAGAGTTGGCATAAAGAAATAAGACAAGTGTGAGTTGTTAAGTGTTTTCCTCTACATAATTTGGTATTATAGATTAGGATATCTTGGAAAGGTATTAAGTCAACATGGCATATAGAAGAGAAGGATTAACAACATCCAAAATAAGGTTGCAAGAAGTTGATGTACTAGTTGTGGAAGTGAAGAACTTGTAGGCAAGGTTACAAGCCATGGAGTTGGATCAGAGAAGATATATGAATATAGGTGATGTGAGTGAAGGAGAGGATGAGGGCAATAAATAATAATAAATATAATAAGGATAATAATTTATAGTTGAAGATATTTTTATAAGAGTAGTCCTTGGAGTGACATCAACACCCAAGATGGAGGTGTTAATGTATGAGGGCAGTATCAACATTGAAGAGCTGGTTGATTGGATCACAAATATGGATAATTAATTTGATTATGAAGAGGTAAATGAGGAAAATAAGGTGAATTTTTTAGTGAAAATTCTTAAGGTTCATGCATCCCTATGGTGGGATGGAATATAAGAAGACAAAGAAGGGGAAAGGAAAAGTTAAGGTTATGGGATAGAATGGTGGCCAAGATGAAAGGAACATTCATGCCTAAGGAATAATAAACCAAATTGTTTATGAGGTTTAATAATATGAGACAAAATTACATGATGGTTAAATATTACATAGAGGAATTATACAAATTAACTATCTGAGTAGGACACATAGGGATGTAGAAAAGGTTGCTAGGTACGTCAATGTCCTAAAGTTTATCATTCAAGATGAGATTAGAATTTTGTCAAAAAAAAGTAGAGGAGGCCTATAAAATTGAATTTAAGGTAGATAAAAAGTTTTATAGAAGTAAAAGTCAGTAAAATAGAGGTAGAGGTCAATAAGAAGGAAGAGGGGAACCATGTAATAGAAATTAGTGGCAAAGTTAGAATAAAGAAGTTGGTAGTAGTTATAAGAGTTTAAGTCAATATAGTAGATTTATTTATGGATATAGAGGTGGAATTTTATATGGTAGAAGAAGAGGATACAATGGATTTGATGGCAGTGTCTAGAAGACATTCAAAATGATAGCTCTTGCAATGAGAGTAGGAATCAAGTGGTTCAACAAGAAGAGGAGAGTGTATATTCCTTGCCAAAATATGTAAAGAACCTAAAATAGGGGAGAGTTTTTTTATGAGGAGAGTTATTTTGAATAAAAGCCACGAGGAGAAAGAGCCACCACATAGAAAGACATTGTTCAAGACCATGTGCAAGAACAAAGGTAAATGTTGTAAAGTCATAGTTGATAAGGGTAATACATATAACCTTGTGTCTTCCATGATGGTATATAAACTAGGATCAGAAATTAAAGACCATCCAATTCCTTAAAAATTATCTTGGATACAAAATAATCATCAAATCCTAGTTAATGAAAAATGCTATCTAAACTTGCATATTGGTGGATATAAGGACATAATTTTGTGTGATGTGCTTCTTATTGATGTGTGCTATATGATCCTTGGTAGACCATGTTAGTATGATATAATAGCTATGAATGGTGGTGGAGACAATAAATACACCATTGAAAAGGATGGTAGAAAGCATGTACTAACTTCATTGAAGGGCAGTCAAGCATGGAAGGAAGTTCATAGTAGTTTGATGATGTTTGGTGAAAAGGAATACTTTAAAAAAAAAAATAGTTGAATAATTAAGAAAAAGAGTGTGAAAACTAAAAAAAATTTCTAGGAAGAAGAAGTTTGTAGTTGACAAGAATTTTGAGGTGTTAATTACAATCAACAAAGAGTTATTATAGTCAGCCTAACATGATTAGTTGTTATTATAGTCATCCAAACATGATCAATTTGTATCAAATGAACACTTGAAAAGGTTATTTGTATACTTATCTTGTCACTTGTCCTTGATAAGGAACCTAGAGTATCTAAACAACTTTGTTAGTAAGATTGGTGTGTTGAGAGATTTTGCTATGGGTAGTGAAATGACTAGTTAGATAGAGAATGAAAAATTGTAGGAGAGTCATAATGAATTTGAAGAGATTGATAGTATTAGAGGAGAGAACATGGAAAAACAAGTAACAGTCTAACAAGTTATAGAATAAATTATAACAAGGACAACCATGAGAGTTTAAGAGTGTGGATTCATATAAGATAAGAATGAATTGGTTATGTTTAACTTGTGTGTTCCATGTCTAGGTTTGTTGTAGGAGAATAATAATATGCTCAAGATGATCAGGTTGGAGATCAATATTTAAAGAGGTAACCTTAAAGGAAGAGCCAATGAAATATTAGTAAAATAACAAGGAGGTCTATGTGTCACTCATAGGCCTTGGTATCTAGGTGGATGTGACATTATATAGTTGGAGTGAAAAAAAGAGATAGATTCTAAGGAGAATACAATATGAGATGACTAAAATTTAATGGAAATTTTATTTTGCACCTCAATAATATGATGCAAGAGCATCCTTCTAAGGATGACTCATCTTGTGTTTGTTTAGGAAATTTTGATTTGATCAATTGTTTTGTGGTCAATAATCATGTTTAAGGTGTTTTAATGTTTCTATGAGTATTAATTCATAGTTTGGAATCTTCAACAAGTGTCATAGTTAGTTTAGAGTGGATAGAATTCAAAATTGGCATTTTCACACCAATTTTCATAATTTGAATTTTCAAATGGTTTTGTCTAGTTTAGGTGTTATAGGAGTCATTTGAAGGAATACTCAAAGTGTCAAATAGTTGGTGAGACTTATTAAATAAACCATGTGTATATGAATTGGTATTAATGCACACATGTATATAAAATCAACTTTGGTATATGTTCTAGCACACAAAATTGCTGTTAGTGATTGTTAGAAGGTCCAAGCGTAGTTATAACAATTATAAAACATATAAAAGGTATTGGTTTTTCATGTGAGGTAATTTATTTGAATTAGTAATGGGTTCAAGGTCTAATAAAAAAAGAATTAAATTTCTCATGTTTGCAAAATAGTGACTGCTTACCCTATTTTCTACATGTGTAAATTGGAGTATGACTGTGTAAGAATGATTAATGAAGAAATACTAAATAAAGACAAATTTATAAGGATAATTATGTATTTGGTGAGTTTGAAACATGTTTTATGATGGTAATTCAAACATTTTATTAATTATTTAAAAAAATCTTTTGAAAAAGGTTCTTTGTATACACTATTTCCTATGTTCTCTCTTAGAAGACAAGTCTAAATGTGCATCAATAGTAGGTTGGATTAAATGGAAGGATGTGGAAATGACTTTATGATTGGAATGATATTTTTTTAATGTTATTAAAGTGATTTAGATATTTTCCCTTTTTTTGACAAAGTTTTTCATTATATATTGTGCTCAACCCTATAGCATATTGTGACTACACACATAGTTAAGAAAAGAGAATGATATAGTTGTGAAATAGAGGCCTCAAGGGAGAATTCCAATTCTTGGTAAATTTGTTTGGGATTTTTAAAAACCCAATCCATTCATTACAGTGGCATGGAACTTGTCTAAAAGGCAAATACTTCAAATTTATTCTTCTTAGGTAGGTGGCAGATAGTTATAACGTTAAACGAGGGTTTCAAGGTAAAAACTCCATTTACAAGTGTTTCAACCCATGAAAATTCACCAAATTTTATAATTTGATATAAATAAATGTCTATCAAGATATTTTTGAGTTTTTATACATATTTAGTATGGATACATATTCTTATGGATGATTGTGTGTGCAATAGTGGTTAAGAGGCCTAATTAGGCCTAAATAAAGCCCTAAAAGGACTTGAAAGAGTGGTGTAGAAGTAGAGTCTAGATAAGAGAATGTGTGGAGGTGAAGAACAAGAGACAAGGTGTTACAAAATGTCATTATTTTCTCAACACTAATCTGTATTGGACCATACCTAAAAAAGGCTATAAGACTATTTGCTAAAGAGGAAGAAGGTGTGTATGTTGTGAAAGATGTACTAAGAAGTTTTGGTGAGTTAGATAAGGGCCTATGGGTCCTATAGGACCATAATGAGCATGATAAAGGTCATAAAAATAACTAAAAAATATTTAATCCTTTAATCATGTATGAGCAAATGTACTTATGAACCTTTGACAATAGAGTTGGCATAAAGAAAAAAGACAAGTGTGAGTTGTTAAGTGTTTTCCTTTACATCAACAAGCCAAAAGGAATTCTCTTGTATTTAAAATTGACCCAATTGGTTATGAAATATTTCTTTATTCTATCCTCATAATTTACTACCACTTGATTATAGTCTGTCTACCCATCAAGGAATGACATCATTTTGGTACCATTCACAATTTGAAACACTTCATCTAATGAAGGAAAGGGTGGTTATCCTTTTCAAAAGATTTTTTTAAATTATGGAAATCAACATAAAGTTTGATCTCTCCATTATTTTTACTCACTAGAATAATGTTTGGAACCCATGTAGAGTATCTCACTAGGAAGATGATTCTTTTTGTAAGTAGTTTATGTACTTATTTAAAAATTAATGGTTCTACTAGTGGATTGATAGGCCTCTACCTTTGCCTAAAATGCTTGAATATAGGCTTTAGGGTGATATTTTTGTAAAGAAGTGTTGAATACATTTATATCTTCATAAACCCATGTAATATTTTTGAATTCTTTGAGAGCTAGTGAAAAATAATGTTTCTCTTCTGGGGTATATATGGTGCCTATAAACATTTTATTTACATTACCTAAATTGCACTACTCATTCTGCATGCCCTTGATAGGGGTATATTTATATTTACCCTTTTAATATCCCATGTCGAATAGCCTCTCAATTGATACCATTCCCTTAGATAGTGCTATTTGTTTTCAAATTTATTGCCCCATATCCATCTAGCTCGAAGTCATCTCTACCATCTTCATCAATAATTTTATCTAAAAATACTTTAGTATTGCTAATGAAATTTAATATGTGTTGGTTGTAATTTAAGACTTATAAATTGTTAATATTATATGGGACTAAAAGGGTAGAGACCACATCTACTAAGAATATATGTTGACCAAATTTGACCTTGTAGGTCAAATTGGGACCCCTATAGGTAAAAACTTGATATTTATGTGTTTTTAGGGTTCTAATATTTTTTCATAGGGTGTGTTATAAGTATTTTGATGTAATTTCATGTCATATTATTTTTGGTCTTAGTCATTTTAAACCTTGTCTTTTTGAGCCATTTAAAGGTCATAAAAGGAGCATGTAATGACTTGTATGGCCTCCTTGGGTAAAGTGAAGGTACAAAAATGTGATTTAAGGTGATATGTGTCCTATTATGCCTTATAAAACTATTTATAATTGAAACATTTTAGGTTATTCAAAATAAAGAATAGTTTTCTTGGAAAAAGGAAGAGTTTAGCACTTATATAGCTCATAAGGGAGTGTAACATGTAGGAGAAGGATGTGAAATGACTCTTCAAATTCCTAAAATTCATTTACACTATTGACATACTTTTTAAATTCCAAGTTTTAACTAAACCCATTTTTCTCCTTCTTCACCTTTCTAGACACACATAAATGGTCATCAGGTTTGTGCTTGGTATGACCAGTTGGACAACTTCTAGGTCAAATGCCTTTGTGAGGTGAAATTAAACTTATATATATTAGTTTACATAATAATTGTTCAAATATTAGTCAACCATGTTTTATGAATCATCTCTAAGAAGTTGAATATGTTATTTTTCTCATTATTTCCTAGACCCTATAGGTTTTACTCTAATTTGGATAAGTTCATACAATCCAACTACTAAAATTTGAATCTAAAGTAAATATGCACTCATATAATATTCCCAATTATTATTTTAGAGTTTCAAGGTGTTTTGATAGGAAAATAATCATAGGTTTGTAGATTGGTCTCATTTGGGATGACAAACAAGTTTCCATCATTTTTAGAATCCTCATGATTTGATAATGGTTTAAGAGTGTTTTATATAAGGTCATTACCATGTTTCCAATTTCCTCTTGTTCCCATAAACTTTAAATATCTTCCCCAAATCAATCTTCATGGAATTACAATCATAAACATCATGTAGTCAATTTACTCTATGACTATCATACACAGTTAGCCATGGTGAGTTATGTATAATGAAGTTCTATATAGAATTCATGGAGAATTAATTATGGTTTCAAGTTTTTGAGATTTCTCTTAATATATGAACAAAAAATTATACTTCATAAATAGTGAGCAAGGGACTGTGGCAGTCAGATATAACACTTCCAAAAAATTTGCCATGAATGTGCACTTACAAAATCTTGAAAGGGAAAAATCATGTTAGAATAGAGGTTTTTAAACTAGTTTCAAGATATTAATGATTATAAACACTCATTTTAATTATTGGTAAATATTCCTATTCTATTCATGAGGTCAAAAACAATACACATTGTCCACAATTGCACTCACTAACTGTATATGAAAATGACCACCTATAAGTGGCATTAGCAGAGAATCAAGAACTCTTAAAAAATGAGATTTGACAAGTTGGAACACTTAGTTAGGTCATAATATGTTGAAAATATCATGGTATACCTATTTGAAATGATATATTAATAAAAAAGTATGAAGTTCACTTCTAAAGATGATGATGGAGGGATTCAAGGACCTTTTCCCTAAAAGGAAAAACATAACACCTAACCCTTTGGGAGATGCCTTATGAAAATGCTATATTAAGTTTTGACCAATCCTAGTGCACTCATCCTATATATTTATAATTGGATCACAACTTTTAAAATGAAGAGAGTGATTTAGTCATTTTTTTTTCTTCCTAGAGAAGCTTAAATATGCATCTTTGAACACTAAAATCTTCCATTATCATCTACAAGATTTGAATCCTTAAGTGATCTTGCACCCAAAAAATTTAATATAATGAATATATCTAGGTTAGAGTGGTCATAATAAGGTATGCAAGTTATTAATTCTAAAAAATTCATAAAATAAAGTTGAGAGGCATGGTTTTGTCCTCCTAAACACCTACATGTGCCTTACCGATAAACCATTTACCTACAGCCAAGGGTCAAACTCCCAGACCATCCATAGCAAAGACTTAAGCATGGATATATAAAATTTATCTACTAGAAGATAATTAAAAATTATTCATAGGAAACCAAGGGGATGTGAAACCTATTTCAAGAGGAATATTCACCTCCAATCTCTTATTCATTCCAATACAGTTGACTATGTTTTACTATGGTGAACAATAGGCTGAAGAATGATGCTTTGGTATTACTATTACATAAGCTAAAGATATATGGGTCCAATAAAATGTAAAACAAATAAAAATAAATCTAGGGGTATTTTAAAACATTTAATTCAAGCTAAACCATGTATGACATCTATAGGTATAGTACCTTGAAGCAAAACACAGTCATAAAATGGTACTCAGTATAGGCTAACCAAGGTAGGGTGTGAACAATGTAGAGTTAGAGAGGGTTTGATGGATTACATGATTGGAGTATAATATAAAACATGAAATTTAACCCTAATGATATGAAAAAAAATTATATAGAGAGCTATAATGTTTCAATACACAATCCACACCTTAAACCCTACACATAGTATGCCTTCTAATAGTCTATTTTGGGTTTTAGAGGGGTTGGAAGGTCTAATGACCTCATAAAATGCCAAAATTTGGTATAAAATTTAATTATAACCTAATAAAACTTATATAACCTTAATTTTTCCTTTAATAATATGGGTATATGTCACTATTTTGTCTTAGAGGTCAGCCAGTCAGGAAAATTAGAATTTTGACAAGTCAAGCAAATGATGCCAAAATGAGTAAAGGACCTAATAAGAAGCTTTTGGGACCTCAAGTAATATATTTTGAGGTTTATGTAAGGTTAATATGTGATAATAATCATTAATATCAGCTCAAAACTCTCAAAATGGTCAAAAACTCTTGCACACAACTCAACCAAGCAAGTTCCAACTAGGCCTAGTTGGTGAATAAGAAGAAGGAATGAGAAAGAGTGATTGGAAAGTTTTATGATGAATTTTTAATATTTAATTAGGTATTAAAAATCATGATACACTATCCTAGACATATTAAACTAGTCCAAATGGTCAAAACTAGTGATATACATGTTAAGTCTATTAGGAATTGAAGAGGCTTAGGGCCAATTATGGGTCCAACTTCACTTCTAGCTCTTAATGAGAATTATAACTAGTTGTAATATGTTTATAATATGAATTTATATATGTATAATCTATTTATATGTAAGGGAAGCCATTAAAAAGTCATTTTTAGACTTTAGGATAAGTCATTTTTATTTGATACATCAATGGAGCTATCCATATCTAGATATCAACCTCATTCTTAGGCTACTCATAACCTAGATGTGTTTAAATTATGTCACTTGGATGAGGAGAGATGAGACATCTCCTCGAGGATGCAAATCCAAGTGAAAAAAATTTTTAGAATGCCCAATGGGACCTATTGTCTAAGAAGTTAAAAGATTTTTGGTGTTGTATTTCAACACATCAACATTTGAAGGAATCCATCTGAGCATCAATGACAACTCTGAAGTTACAACAACTAGTTAAGTAGCCTAGGTTTTCATTTTTAATATTTTTGGTAATTTTTATTTTTGTTCTTTCTTCTCAATAAATTTCCATGGTTGGTTTTGGTATTAAGTATTATTTTACACAAGTTGATGAGATATCTCAAGCTTACGGTAGTCCCTATCAACCTTTGTATTATTATCAACCTTGTCATGATCCTTACTAGCTCCAATGTTACCCTTATCAAACTTGTCATGAATTGTCTCAATCTTATAACTAGCCTTCTTAATGTCTTGCTCCTCCTAGTCAACCTAGTCACTTCTCAAATTAGTCCATTTAAACTTTAAAACAAACTCTCTTAGGCTATGAGAGGTACATGATGGATATTGACACACAAAGGGTACATGGTCAAGATGTTCCTAGTCACATCAAGCATAATGTGAGAGATGCATTAGATCTGGTTAAAAGAGAGTGGGTACCTCTTGAGAGAGAAAATTGGCAAAGGCTCACAAGTGAGATGCTAGATGTGAATGGCTTGGTTTCATCCTTAGAAGATAAGCTAAGAATTCATGAGGATGAGCCTCACCAAATCTATTAGCCCTCATATCCACCTCCCAAAGATTGATATAATTTCTACTTGACCCCTACTCTTGAACCCAATCAAGCTTATCAAAGTCATCTTTCTCCCAATCAGATGGAATAACGAGTTGAAAAGACAAACCTTATTTTTAAAGTAGACCTTGATAGGTAGACTGAGTTAGCCAATAAGAAAATCAATCAGTCCATCTTATTATCAAATCAAGTGTAATTTAATCCCTCATTTCCCTCTCCCATTACATACCCACCTCAAGAAGATACTTCTAGATATGAAATCCCAAGTTGGAGATAAGGTAGAGAATCCAAGCCTAAGGATATCCCAAGTTTTTTAACACTTCATCCACTCCTCAAACTACATCACTACATCAAGAAGATAATCCTAATCCTAACATCCTAAGTTGGAATAAGTTAGTTGAATCATGGGAAAATAAAGGGGACAAAATCATGGATAAAGAGTGTGAAGTTGAGAAAGAACTTGATCCTATGCAAGCCCCTCCTACCCTTCCTTAAGAGACCTCTTATTTTCCATACCAGCCCTCTTATACTCCCTATCCTCATGAAGATTAATATAAAATTTAAGAGAGACTTTTATAAGAGAACCTAGCCAAAAAAATTGAAGAGTTAGAGTTGAGAATGAAATTGTTGAGTCAAGGTGTGATGGAAGGTTTAAATTCAAAAGAATATCCTATGCCTAAACACACCCCATCTAGCCTTCCTCAAAATAGTGTTCAAGATGAATCAAATTTAAATGAAGATATTTTAAAATGGAAGGAATAAAACCAAGCTATTTTAGGTCAAGGTTTGACTCCCCTTCCTCAAGAACTCCCAAAATGTTACCCGACAATTAATTCTCAATCTAATGTTGAGTTCTATGTTCCACCTCCACCAACTAGTTCATCTTGTCCTCACCCTATCAACCTTTTCCATGATGGAATTATGGTGTGGGAACCTAGAGAAGAGAATTTTGTTGATAATAATTCATAAATCTTTCTTGAAGAAAACATAGCTCCTTGACAACATCATTGGGCTAGGTCACTTGATTACATAATGCCTAGAATTGGCCACCAAGAAGGAGAAAGAAATTAAGGATCTTGTAGTCTTTGAGAAGAAAAGTTAGGTTATAGTAGTTGAGATACAAATTTAGAACCCTTGAGTGGTTCTAAATATTGAAGAAGAGGTGATTTATTGTGTTGAATCTTCTAATTATGTTGATATTAAAGAATGTCTTCCTTATGTTAAAGAAGATGAAATCATCATTATTTCTTCCGTCACTATCCAAGATATCATAGATAGGAAAGAACAAGTGTATAATAATCTTTATGATGACTTTTTTATAATCATTAGAATAGGTTACACTCCTCTTTAAGGAGTCTATAATCTAGTCAAAAATGGAGAAGACATCCTTGATACTTAAGTTCGTATGTAAAGAAGAAGCAACTTTTCAAATTTGTCCTTTCAAGAGGCATATGCATCCTTTGATGATATGTTTGAAATCATAAAAATGGGTTATCATCCTCTCAACTAGTTGGGAGAAACACATCAATTTTTTTAGGATATAATAATTTTCTATTGGCCTCAATATTCCAAGGAATAAGAAACTACTCCTCTTAAAGCCATTCCTACCAAGAAGATACAAGTTGATCATGAGATGAAGAGTGGGCAGTAGTATCAAGTATGTGTACAAATTCAAGAGTAATAAATTTAAATTGGAGACCTATTTAAGGATGATTTACTTAAGAGCAGATCAAGTGAAGTGCCAAATAATAGGTCTGATCTACCAATCATCCAATCTTAGGGGTAACATGCTTGACACTATGATTCATCTCATGAAGAAGAAGGTTCAAGAAACATTCCTTTTGATCTTAGAAAGGAAGTATGATTAATTTATAATTATGCATAATTTTTATTTCAATTTTCCTTAAGTACTTTGAGCACATGTGTGTCTTATTAGTGTGTTTGCTTTACTTTGTGTGTGTCCTTTCTTTTGTGTGGTTAAGGTAATTAGTTATCTTGTCTTGGTCAAAACTTTATTGTCAAGTGTTAGGTATTCTTTTTTTGTTTTAGACTCCAGATGACTCCCTAAGCCCATGGATAGGATAAGGCTATTGATATTTAGCATAGTAGGCATATTACCCCTATGAGTCACCATTTGTTAAGAAAATTTGACCTTGTAGGTCAAATTCAGACCCTTATAGGTAAAAACTTGATCTTTAAGTGTTTTTAGGGGTCTAATATTTTTTCATAGAGTTTATTATAAGTATTTTGATGTCATTTCATTCCATATTAGCCTTGGTCTTAGTCATTTTAAAGATTATATCATTTTGAGCTATTTAAAGGTCATAAAAGGAGAATTTAATGACTTGTACAACCAATTTAGGTAAAGTGAAGGTTTTAAAATGTTATTTTATGTGAAACATGTCCTATTATGCCTTAATCAACTATTTCTAACTAAAAGGTGGTAGGTCTTAAGATGAAAGAGTAGTTTTCTTGGAAAAAGGAAGAGTTTGGCACTTATACAGATCATAAGGGAGTGTGACATATGGGGTAAGGTTGTGATATGACTCTTTATCTTCCTTAGACTCATTTACACACTTGACATACTTTGGAAATACCAAATTGAGATAAAACCATTTGGCACCTTCTTCACCTTTCTAGACACAAAAAACTAATCAACAGGTTTGTGATTGGTATGAAAATTTGGAAAAATTCTAGGTTAAAAACATTTGGGAGGTGAAATTACACTCAGATGATTCATTTCCATAACAAGTTTTCAAGGTTTAGACAATCATGCTTTATGAATCATCTATAACAAGTTGTTTGTGTTTTTGTACATATTATTTCTTACAGCCTATAGGCTTTTCTCTCATTTGGACAAGTTCATACAATAAAAATACTATAATTGACTCCAAAGGACATATAAATCTTCACATAATGTTATCCAGTATTGGTTTAGTGTTTCAAGATGTTTTGATAGGCAAATCATCGTAGGTTTGCAAATTGGTCTCTTTTGGGATGATAGATAGGTTTCCATCATTTTCAGAAGCCTCATGCTTTGATAATGGTTTAAGAGTGTGTATATAAGCTGATTAACATTTTTAAAATGTCCTATTGTTCCCCTCACATTTAAATCTCTTTCCCCAAATTAATCTTCATGTAATTGCAGTCATAAACATCATGTAGTCACTTTACTCTATGACTATCATACACAGTCAACCATGGTGAGTTACGTATAATGAAGGTATATATAGAATTAATTATGGTTTTAAGGAGTTGAAAATTATATTAATATATTAAAAAAAAAGTTGATCTTCCAAAGAGTGAGTAAGGGACTATGGCAGTCAGATACAACACTTCCACACAGTTTACCATGACTGTGTACCTATAGGTGCTTGAAAGGGAAAAATCATGTTAGAATAGAGGTTTTCAAACTATTTTAAAATATATTAATGATGATAAACACCCATTTTAAGGATTGGTAAAGAGTCCAAGTCTATTCATGAAGTTAAAAATAATACACATTGTCCACACTTGTACTCATTGCATGTATATGAAAATGACCACCTTATAGGTGGCACTAGTAGAGAACTAAGAACTCTTAATAGATAAGATTAGACAATTTAGAACCCTTATTTAGGTCATATTATGTTGAAAATATCATGGTATAACTATTTTAAATGATAAATTTCTAAACAAGGTTGAAGGTCACTTCAAAAGATGATGACTATGGGATTCATGGATCTTTTCCCTAAAAGGCAAAAACAAAGCACCTAGCCCTTTGGGAGATGCCTTATGATAATAATATATTGATTTTTGACCACTCCTAGTTAACTCATAATATATACATATATTAGGATCTAAAATTTTAAAATTAAGAGAGTGATTTAGTCATTTGGTTTTCTTTCTATAGAAGCTCAAATATGCACCTTTGAACACTAAAATCTTCCATTATCATCTACATGATTTGAATCCTTAAGTGATCTTGCACCCAAAAATATAATATGAGGCATATATATATGTTGGAGTGGTACTAATGAGTTAATTAATATACTAATTCTAAAAAATTCATCAAACAAATTTGAGAGGCATGGTTTTGTCCTCATAAATACCTACATGTCCCTTACCTACATACCATTTACCTACAACCAAGGGTCAAACTCCCACACCATCCATAGAAAAGACATAATCATGGAGATATAAAACTTATCCAATGGAATATGATTAAAAATTAATTATAGGATTGAAAAGGGATGTAAAACCTATTTCAAGAGGAATCTTCACCTACAGGACCTTACTCATTACAATACAGTTGACTATGTATGACTGTGGTGAATAGTAGGCTAAAGAATGATGTGTTAGCGTTATTATTGAAGAAAATCAAGATAGATAGTTATTATAAAATTTAAAATAAACAAAATAAACTCTATGGGGGGTATTTAAACATTGAATTAAATATAAACAATGTAGGACATCTACAAGTACACTACCTTGAAGTAAAACACAATCATAAAATGGTACTTAGCCCAGGCCAACCAAGGTAGGGTGTGAACAACGTAGAGTTGGAGAGGGTCTGATGGATTAAATTATTTAAATATATTATAAAATAAGTAAATACACCAACATGATATGAAAAACATGTGGAGAGAGATATCTCTAATGTTTCAATACATAGTCCACACCTTAAACCCTGCACATAATATGCCTTCTCATAGTCTGTTTTGGGTCTTGGAGGGGTTGGAAGGTATAATGACTTGATAAAAATACAAAAATTGGTAAAAATCATAATTATTATATAATAAAACTTATACAACATTAATTTTTCCTTGAATAAGAGGGATATAGCTCATTGTTTTGTCTCAGAGGTCAACTAGTCAAGAAAATCAAAATTTTGGCAAGTCAAGAAAATGATGCCAAAATGAGTAAAAGACATAATAATAATATTTGGGTACCTCAAGTAATATATTTTGAGATGTATTTAATTTTAATTGGTGATAGGAAGCACTCATAAAATATCAGACCTCTCAAAATGGTCAAAACACTCTTGCACACAACTCAACCAAGCAAGCTCCAACTAGGCCTAGTTGGTGAATGAGAAGAAGGAATGAGAAAGATTGATTGTAAAGTTGTGTGATGAATTTGTGAGATTTTATGAGGAATTAAAAATAATGACACACTATTCAAACCATAATAAATCAGTCTAAATAGTCAAAACTAGCAAAATGCATGTTAAGCCTATTAGGCCTTGAAGAGGCCTAGCGTGAATTGGGGGTCAAAATTCACTTATATATATTATTGAGAATTATAAATAGTTATAAAATATTTATAAGATGAATTTATGAATTTATAACCTATTGGGATGTAGGCAAATCCAATAAAAAGTCATTTTAAGACTTTAAGACAACACGAGCCTATGTAAAATGGAGAAAAGAGCTTGAGTGGGCAAAGTTGGAAGCTCATATATACTTGGATGATATGCATGGGAGCCTAATAAGATTGGAAAATTTAAATAGGGTATTAAGCAAGTGTTTTTTGGATTTGGTTCCTAACTTCAACATCATAACTCTATGAACAAGGCCTAAGAGTGTAAAATAGGCTCAAACTCACTAAAACCCTTACTAGTAACCAATTTGAGAAGATTGAGAAAATAATGCACCAAAATGGCATATTTTTACCATAATTATGATTGGATGTTAGATGGGAATCTCTCAAAATACTCCCCATTATTTTTTACTATATATAATTATATGAATGGAGTATAAAGTAGGGTTTTCGTGATAATCTTTGTGTTTTTATAGGTTCTAGGAAGAGTCTAAATATGCCAATCACATGGGAGGAAATATTTGGACTTAAGATAAATACCCATGTCCATTTCATGTTTTATAACAACTATTATGTTCCTTAATAATAGATCTCATCTTATCCAATTAGAACTAACATAGTGAACATGATAGTGAAAAGGGTGAAAACTTTAAGTGGGAGCCTATTTAAGGTGTACCTAAGCAATATAATGTCATGGATGGAATTGAAACGTGTTAAGAACCCAATTTTATGTATTTTAATGAGAAATTTAAGCTATTTTGGAAGTTATGTATGAGGGGTGATTGGAAAAGGAAGTTCTTTTACTGTAGGTAGTGATTGCTCACTTTTAGAGGGATCCAAATGATTAGAAATGCAACTAATGCATGGAAGAGCATGTATACAACCAATTACTCTTTGTAGAATCATGAGATCCATCCCTAGTCAGTTTTGGGATGTTAAAATATGTGTAAATGATGAAGTTAGTTTTCTTATTTAAAATGAGAACTCCTACGCCACATTTCATGAGTTTCATGACTTGGGGTGCCACTTATCTATTTTGAATTTGTATTATTAGATTCACATTATCTTCTCATGAAAATGTAACTCATTTTCTCATCTTGACACTTTTCCTTGTGAAATTTTCAATTTTTTCTTCTCTTATCTCTCTCAAGATCTATGAGAACTAGCAATTTTGGCTATTTTAAAGAGGATCTACCTAAGTATGGAGAAGCCCTACTCATTTGCATACCATGGAATAATAAAGACCAATAATTTTACCTCTTATATGAATATTCATAGTGTGTTCACTTTAATTATGGATAATTATTAGTGATTAATATTTTTTCATTCACATTGTTGTCTCATTCTCTCTTTTATTTGTAGCTTGAAAGCTTTTTCTTATAGGTCATGTGAAGTGTTCTATGAAGTGTCAAGGTTGACTGATTTAGTCTATTAAATAGTGCCATTATAGGTATCATGTCTATTTATCTTATACTAAACATTCATCACAACCTCATAATGAAATACTAATGTGAGAAGATTTAGATTAGAGACGTGTATGCCTAGTTAGTTTCTTGGTCTCATGTGTGACATGTAGCTAGTTGGTAATTATCAAATAATTTAGTGTATCACCACCTTTAGGATAGTTTACTTTAAATTTTATCTCCCTTTTCCTTGAAATCATAGGTGTAGTAGTGATCTAAAAGTGGTACATTAAGGGAGTTATCCTTATCTATAGATTTAACTCATTCTTAGGCTACCCATAGCCTAGAGGTGTTTCAATTGTACCAATTGAATGAGGAGTGATGATACATCTAACCAAGGGTGAAAATCCAAGTGAAAAAAATATCCTCATTCTCAAATTGGTATTGGGATCTAAAGTGATCATAATAATGGCAATTCATTTTCTATATAATTCATTTATATAGGTAGTGCTTGAATGCCAAATGCATCAAAATATTTAATTAGGTTATAGATCCTAATATGATTTATAGACAAGTGTTTTTCATTGAATTAATATTAGTTCCTCACTTACCTAACTAATAATTTAGAATCACCTATTACTTTGATATTCTTTACCTTCTTTCCAATGGAAATAGGAGTCCATGAACTAATGCTTCATACTTAGAAATATTTTTTGTGCAAGAAAACTATAGATGGTATGTAGACAAATGAGATTTAATCATTTGGTTGATCAATTCAATGCCAATGCCACATCCACTTTTAAACTTGGATCCATTAAATTTTAGGTTCTATAAGTCATACTTTACTATGCATGCTAGGTATATATGCAATAAAAATGTTATTGTGATGTTCACCTCTTGGTGCATTTTGTCATCTTTAAATTAACAAGTTTTATACTCTTAAGCTAGTAATAGTATCTTAACTAGATATTATATGTAAGGGGAATATCTAGGGGTATCTAGATATATTATTCTCTTTTTGGGAGAGATTGAAATAAACTATTTACTTCCACTAGGACTATTTAGTTTTGTGTCTTCATATTTTAGTGAGAAAATGCTATGTTTATTAGATGAAAAAGATATTATGGATAAATATCCCATATGAAAAGCATGGATATAGTTATCCATCATAGTTATTTCACTTTACAAAGAGTAAATAAACTCTTTATTTATAATTAAATACTTAGGTTTCAAATATTCACATGTTGGAGCCACATGATGAAGGGAGATTGTCTTAGGGGCATCATAAAGGTCCTCTTCATCCAATAGTTCCAAATATTCCACTTCTAGACTTTATTGCACACTAAACATGCTAATAAAGAGATTGTTGTGAGTTTTTTCTCCTTTATTCAACAAATACAATCACATTTCTACTTTTTTTATAGATAATCTCATTGGTTCTATTATAATCAATGACCATATGATACATATTTGGCTCTCTCTCTATTTTGATAAGGTTGGGAAAGGCATGCCATGGTAGACACATGTGGCTAAAAATAGTTACCATGTAAACCTTAAAAATTCTTAACCAATCTCACCTTCATAACATGATGTAAGCATCTGGATATACACTACTTAAATATCAATGAATTACTGAATCATTGGATCTGAGGCTAGTTGAATGTGTATGTGATTCAACTCCCCTACTATGTTTATCTTGTTTTATCCAGTTGGAAAAAAATTCTATTTGACTTTATATCTATAAGGCATAATTTTTTGGTAGATAATATATGGCATGATGTTCCTAAAGGCACTTGAATCAACTAGGAAATTATGTAATTTTTTATAAATATTATGACTATTAAAAGGAATGGAGGAGTCTCAATCCATAAGATATATTAGTAGTTATTTACCCTTATTATCATAAAATTATTTCAAAACAAATTATATTTTATTAGAAATTTTAAGTAGATAAAATATAGTTATTTTTTTTTGGTTTTATTAAGATCCTCAACAATATAAGTTTGACCTTTTCTTTTTTCTTGTTATCTAGGGTGTACACAACAAAATTCTTGGGTTGATAGGAATGGTAATTTCCTTTAGGTGGAAGAGGATTATTAATTTAATTTACATTAGGTGGAACCTAAGTGCAACTTGGGTGAGTAGAGGTCGTCAATGGGTTGGTTGATTTACTCCTCAAATGGTAACTATTTCCCATTTGAAACTTCTTAAATGCATAGACCTCATCTAAATTATCTTCTGGTTCATTCTTGTTTTTAAATGGAAATTCATAAGTTTCTAATACTAAATTCATGTCCATGTTCCCTCCATATTTATCTTAAGTTTCATTATGAGCGGGAAAAATTTCCATGTTGTCCATCTCTTTTTGGACGATTTTTGAGGTAGCTATTAACTCAAATCAGTTTATTTTTACATGGTCAACTATGTTATGCACTATGAGCCATAAGTTTAAGGTTAAATCAATTAGGTTCACTAGATTGGAAGCATTATTACTATTATGGTTATCATTTTAGAGTGGTTTGGGAACATTTATATTATTAGGTTGGGAATTCCATTACCTATAGGGCCTTTTTAAATCAAAATTTTTTCCCTAAGGTGTGCTACTAGTACTTTGATTTAAATATTGAGGGCCTTGCATATTCATGTTAATCATATCATTTGATAACCTTTAGACCATTTATTTCAAATTTCCTACTTTAGGATCTATTCCAAAATTTAGTTGATTTATAGACCACTATTGTGGGTTGTAACATGTGAATTAACATTTATAAATATAAGAGCAATATACTATGTTTAATTAAGAATATTTTTGGTAGTAGTTTTATTATTCAATAATGAGGGGACTACCAATGGATGGATACAAGAAGTAACATAACAATTATTATTAGGAATAGTGACTAAATTATTATATTATTTTGATATAATTAGATTATTAGCCACCTATGGGAACATATGGTTTATAGGTATATAGAGTGAACCATTAGGCATGTAGTTCATTGGAGTTGGGTCATACACTGGGCTAGGGGTACTATAATAACACCCAAGATGGGATTCATGACTGGGGTGTTTTGCATAATATCCTAGTTCAGTATAAGGATCTGATTATATGCCCATAATTGTCTTAAGGATGGTAAAATCCTACAATAAATACCTATGGCACCATTTGGTACTCTATGTTCATTATTTCACTATAGGCTAGAGATAGGGATACTAGTGAAGCTAAAGTCCTTCTAAGGAACATTGATATCAAAGGACTGAGAGATATTAAGTAGGTGTAGATGGCTAGGAATTTTACTAATATATAAGGGTATTTTAACCTCTATTAAAATTTATGAAACTAAGTATTGAACATGTTCATAGGTTCATTCTATTCTCTTTTGGCATCTATAAAATGATGATATAAGACTATAGGGTCAATAGGGAGCCTAAAATGATTCAAAAACACTATCTCTAAAACAAACCAAATAATGATTTACCCATGGGGTAACCCAAGAAAAAATAATAATTAGTTTCCCTAAAGTAATAAGGAAACAATATATAGTCCATGTCCTCAAATTGGACCTATGTTCTAATGAGTGCATCCTAAAATGCTTGAATACATTTTAAACTGTTTGAGTTCTTATTACTATTAATTTAGGACAAAATGTGTTAAAATTCTTTAGAAATTCATGGGCTATGATTGGGACAACCATATGATAGTAACCTCATTTCCCAAGCCATCCCATGACCACTGGGATATGTTGAGTGACAACAAAGGGATTAACCAAGGGAAGATTTATAAGTTTAGGTGAGTTGCCTACTAGTTGGGCATGTTTATCTCTCCTTTTATCTTTATCAACTCTTAGATTCCTATGATTTATGATCTCTCAAAGCTATAAATTTATCCCAACCAACTTATATCTTGTATTTATTCTTTTATTTTCTATCTTGATCTACTATTTAACTCAATATAATAATATGTTTATCCCTTAGTTCAAGCTTTGGACATGAACTCACCTTAAAGGTTCAAGCCTTCTTTCTAGTACCAAAACATATTGGTACATTACTTAACATAAACACAAATTAGGCAGAGCTTATTGGTCCCTACCTATCCTAAAAGGAAGAAGATCCTATGAGGAGAGTGCTTCCCCAAGGTCTAAATGTGCTAAATCTTTGTATACTAGTCCTCAATAAGTTGGCTAATGCAAACTATTCCATTAAGGGGCTTGTTTTCACAAATTCAAATGCAGTTTGATTTGGCTAAGGCATTCATTGAAAGGATGCATACTTTTCTTGGATATACTTGCATAGTTAAATTTCTAATGGAAATAAAATTTCTTGAGATTTTCATAAAATGAAAACAATTGATTTCTTTACTAGTTTACCATGTTCATAGATACAAAAATAATACAATAGTGATAAATAGAATATGAAATAACAATCAAGATAAAAAATCGACATCAAATTGATTTTTATTCTCAAACTAGATTGATTATAAATAAAGTGAAAAAGAGGATGGATAAAGAGATAAAAATTCTACTACCAACAAAGATGAACCTGGAGTCATCTAATTGAGTGAATCTTGTGAAACCAATCTTTAGTTAAGCTAGACCTAGAAAAATTCCAACTAAAGATGGTGTAAGAGTCTAGGGATATTGATTATGAGTATAAAAGGCATAACAACCATAAAATATGCATATAAAATGAATATATAGTCTCTGTATACACAATATTTTAAACTTTTATCACATACTAACACTTTACATCTTGTAGGAAACCATTGAGACTCAATCTCTCTGAGTGCATGCCTTAATGGTGCACTGAAAAGGGGTGGGTAGACCTTTGGTGCTTCACAAGATTAATGTCCCTTATTACCACATTATTACCAATTCAAATAGATCTTAAAAACATTCCCTAAGCTATTAATCCTCCCTTTCACACTCCAATCTTTTTCCTCTTTCTATCTCTCTTTTCCTCACCTTGATCCCCTTTCACCAATTGACTATACTAGGTCAAATGGATTGAACCTGTACAATTTCCATCCTTTTATTATTGTATAGGGTTGACTGGGTGGACCCTATTCTAATTTTGGGTATTTTTCACTATGAGTTTCATTATTCCTTTAGTTGACCTCGCTCATGACCTAGTGATTTATCTCTTGAAAACATATAGGGTTGATTGGGTCGACCATGTACAATCGACATATTCAGAAGGATTTAGGGTGAAATCTACCTATATATACAAGATAATTTCATCATTATTTCAAAATATGTCATCAAGAGTGATTATTTTATCATGCTTCTTCATAATTTGTTTTTCCACCATTCTACTTGAGGATACTAAGATTAGGGTTTCTACTTGGAGAATCTAGTCTTGTGGATAAGTCTTGGATGCTTTGGTATTTTTTAATTATCCTTAAAAACCACAAAAACCTCTTGTGAATCCCCATTGGTGAAGCTAGATATTGAGTCTCGATGGGTTCACATTTAAGTAAGTATATTCTAACTTTGTTCTCCTTTATTTAGTAGATAAAAGTAGCATAAGTGATGGCTCAAATAATATTACTCATTATATTCCATGTATTAGGGTCTTACTCATTCTTAGCTTAATTAATATTCTCTTATACATGCTTTGATTTCTTTACTAACCACTTTATTTTTCCATAAGCTTTGGTGTGCACTAGATTAGATTTACTTTCTTGTTTATTAGAATAGGTGAACATTAAACTTTAAGAGTCTTTTAGGGTTGTTGCATGATTATGTTGGACTATAGGCTTTGGAACCCTACCTCACATGGTGTATTGTGAAAATTGATCCCTTAATTAGGTCTAGTGAATCCCCATATTGGTCATGCTCTGACTTAAAAAATGTATTCCTAATCAGAAGTATAGGTATGCTCTATCTTATCTGAGCTAGGATTAATTTATAGACATGATGCATTTCTAATTGCATACATTCTGGTGAATCCAATGTGAACTAACCCTTTAAGGATTTGTTCACTTTACTTCAATTATTTCATTCTTTTTCATCATTATTTTTATCATATATTTATCAAACTAGATTGAAATTATCAACCCAGTTTTAATCTATGTGCATAGGTTTTCAAAAATAGGTAACTAGATTGAATCAAATGACCCATTATAGGATTCTAGACTTCCAAACTTCTGGTTTAGACTAATAAGTTGACCCAATCAACCTTTTACACTTTTATTCTTCTAGTTTAGCATAATAGGTTGACCCATTTGGCCTTATACACTTTTAGGCTTCTAAATTCAACATACTAGGTTGACCCTGGTCGACCTTGTACTTCTAGAAACTTATCAACAAGATTTTATAAAGCTTGATCAACCCAGTTGACCTAGTTAGCAAAGTTTTCAAGCACATTCCAAGTTATTTGGATAAAAATCCTCATTCTTAGCATCTTTGACCCACCAAGGTTCCTTTCTATCTCTATATCTCTTTCTTTTCTATCTTTCCTTTCATAGTTTGTAGTCTTCAAAACTACCCCTACATAGTCAACTAGATCAACCTTATCGACCCAGTTCTATGGTATGTTTGTTGTCTAAATAACTAGGTCAACCCTAGCCAACCCTATTCATTTTTATACTTTGATTCTATAGTACAAGATTAACCCTCTCAACCCTATTTTGTATTTTATGCATATAATATCAACACTATACCTTGTTTCAATTTGGAATTAATCTCTATATGCTAGTAATTAATTCACACCTTTCATTTTTTGTTATTTACAATCTTAGAATAGTTCACATAGTTTAATTAGGGGGTTTTTAATTAACCATTTAGTTTCACTATTTTTATTTTATGTACACATGGCCAAATTACATAATCTAAACAAACACTTTAACATTTGTCTCCTCAAGGCCAACCTAGTTGGATTTCATCACTAAGGGGGAAGCCAACTTGATACTCTAGTCAAGTATAAAGCATGTTTAATGGTATATTATGGCTAAGCACCTAACACCCTTACCATTGAGATGTGTGAAGTGAGGGGGTGGGCCCCAATACCAAACTTGTATCATTGCCACTACAGTCCATTTCAACTCAAACTACCTAAAACCATCTTTAGATTTTCATCTAGTTCCTTGCTTACAATCCAACTTCCCATCACATTTAAAATCATATCTTAATAATTTAATAAACATTTAGGTCGAGTAATTAGTTAACTCTTTAGTTTTCAAGTTGATTGTTTGCTCTTTACTCAATTATGTGTGTAAAAAACTGCATTAACTAGTGTCAGTGCAAGGTTTTGTATTGTGTTTCAATTAGATTAGCCAACATCAATCCAATTAATTATTTGTTTCCCTTCAATTCTTAATTTTTTAGATTAGCTTCATAAAATTTCTTGTTTTAGTTCATAACTTGCTATCAACCTTCTCATTTTCCCTATCTATTATACTAGGTTGACCCAGTCAACCCTATACCATTTCCATCCCTTGTTCACTATACTAGATCGACCAAGTTGACCTTGTATAGTTTATAGACCCTACTTTTTATGTTAGGTCAACCCAATTGACCCTGTACTAATTTCTACTTTACCTGTTCATCAATCTAAATCACTATCTTTCCTTCTTTGCATTCTATTCATCTCCCTTCAGTCAAAATTAAATATTTTTTAGATAGCTTAAATCTATTTAGATACTATATGATATGCTCATTTCTTTTTTTCTTTCCCTCCCAAGAGCACCATCACTCTTGGGTCACCTCTTCTCCTCATTCATCCTTTCCTTTCCTACCAATAAACACCTCAAGATGAAGTTGATGGATCTAATCCTTTCCTTACCTACTAAGAAACTTTTCATCTTCAAAATATCTGAACTAATGTGGGAGTCATTGATACAATTTTACTTAACAATCCCACTAACAATCCTTCTTCTAACAATCCTCCCTCTAACACTAATTTGGGGAGTTCTCCTACCAAAATGAATCCACCTCCTGATATAACTCAAATTTTAACCCAAGTTATCCAACAAATAAACATTATTCAAAATTATAACACCAATCAAATGATACAATTTCAACATATAATGAATTTGGTTAATCAACCTCCAACTATGCATCCTCAAGATAATCCTAATTACACTCCTCCACCTCTCTGAGATGCCTCAAGTAATGTTATTCCTCAGCCCATAATGAATAATAAGATGATTCAAACCATTCAAAATGATCCTTTACCTCTCTTCATTATTTCCATTGATATTATTAATATATCTCCAACTATCAAATATGATGGGATTAAAGACCCTACCTCATTTCTCAAAGCTTTTGACAACCTATACAAAGAGTGGATCCAAACTAATACCTTTGCCACAACTAAAATTTTAGTCAAAACTTTTATCAGTGATGTATTAGAATGGTATAATAAACTTCCTTAACATTCTATTTGGTAACTTGAATATTTGTTTAATATTTTGGTTAAAGAGTTTCAACATGATAACCTTCCCAAAAATTGTCTTAGCCACTTCATCAATGTTAAAAAATCTCCAACTGAATCAAATCATGTAATGTCCCTTACTTAGGGGCTCTCTTATCTGCACAAAAACTCTGATACCAAAGACCAAAGCTCTGATACCACTGTAATGTCCCTTCGAATATCAAAACAAAAGCTCCAAATTGCTTATCTGAATTTTTGCAAAATATCTTCAAATAGATGAATAAATCACAGTATAATTTCTTATTTATTTGCTCATAAGCTTACAATTAGAGACCCTCTGTCAGGTATACAAAGAATATCAAAAGTTTGGCCTTATAGCCTGAATATTCCGCAAACTGGGCTGAATCTGGAATGTCTCGGCCTACTGTGTAAAAAACACAGTCGCCGACGTCGGTTATACTGCCATCGTCGATCGACCTGTAGTGGTCCCCTTGCCGACGTCGGTGATGAGTCGACCGATGTCGGTCTCTGTAAGTCTCTGTTCGCCGATGTCGGTACCTGAACTTCCTGTAGATGCGTACGGATTTTCACGGATCTGTACGGAATTTGTATGGCCGCTGATATAACACACCCTGTATGCCTGATCCTGATCTGTAGAATTATGGGCTGACACAGAAGATCTATATCTGGATAATTCTTGAATCAAAAACCCAAAATAAAGAAAATACCTGTAAACCCTTGTGATAGCTTCTGAGTGAAGTTATCTCTCAAATCCCTGTAATACTATGATAACTTCTGGGTGAAGTTATCTCTCAATTCGGCAATAGATCGGCTGATCTTTCACAACCTCTGAATCGCACACAATGAAGAGTTGACGTTCTTCACTGCAATTGGAATCCTGGAACCCTTGGCTCAGTCTTCACAGAAGAATTTCTTAACAAGAATCAATATCAATAATAAGCATGGATACAAACTCTCTTCCATGAGAGATTCTTATACACCTCCAAAGGTGTGCTTGCTAAAATTAGATTCCCTTAAATTAGACTGGGGCTTCCTTAATTTAGAACTAGGGTCTTAAAATTAGACCAATTCTTAAATTAGAATGAGGATCCTAAAATTAGACCCAATAATAAATAATTAATAATTAATAATTAATTATTAATTAATAATTAATAATTAATTAAAATTGGACCAAATAATTAATATTTGATTAAATCAATCAAATATTAATATCTCCTTTAATTCATGTCCTAAAGAGCCCAAACGAAAGCCAAGCCCAGCTCCATCAAGACCCTCTATCCACCTCATCAGCCTACGAGGGTCGCATAATAGGCTAATCATCTACTCTGCACATGTCGACTAAAAAGGGGACATGACAATCCGCCCCTCCTGAAATTGCTTGCCCTCAAGCAATCGCTGAATACCCGGATCCCAAATGAAGTCTCGATCTACAGTGCTGTCAACCAACACAAACTCCAGGCCCTGTCCATCACCACTCTCATCCAATGGCGTCACATCACCTCTGTCTCCTGTACGCATATCATCATCAACATGTGACCCCCCTGTAAAAGAAAGCTGAGCCTCTACCACATGTGCTGACTCTTGAATTGAACTCACCTCAAGACAAAGCTCATCCTCATATCTCTCCTGTGTTGGTGCCAATGTGCCCTCATCATCGCACTCTATCATGTCCTGTAGTATAGGCATCTCCATCCGATGAAAAAACATATGCTTGACGCTGATGCCCCGTATTGCCTTAAGAATATGTGTTTTCCCATCAACCTGAAAACGAACCTCCATATCTTTGAGATGAAGAGTAACTTCCTCAAATGAATGAAGCCACTTCATACCCAAGACTAATTCTATGTCCCCCATGTTCACTACAAAATAATTAGCCTTGAACTCGTAGTTGTTCAAGCGCAATGGGAGATCTCTAATCATGCGCTCACACCTAAGAGTGTGACCATCGGCTACCTTAACTCTAATCCCCTCAAAATCTTCGGTAGTGAGTCCACGCTCCTCCACCAATCTAGCATCTATGAAATTATGTGTGGCTCCTGTATCAAGAAGGGTGGTAACCTTCTACCCTGCCAAAACTCCACGGAGTCTGAATGACTCATCCGACTGAATGCTGGATAGGCGTGCCTCCTGTATATGAAGCTCTAAATCTGCCTCTGCCTTAGGATCTGAAGCCTTTGCCTCCTCAAAACTACCCTGCTATTCAGAATCTTCTGATTCCGCATCCTCATAATACGCCCACATCACACGATTTGCTTTGCCCTTAGGCTTCAAAGGGCAATCGTGATGGATATCATATGGACCTTTGCAGTAGAAGCAAAGCATCTTCCTGCGTAGATCATTAAGTGCCTCACGATCCAAAGGTGGTGCTGCTGGATTGGCCTTTGAATCATTTTTAACCCCGGATTTATCTATGTTAAAATCCGGTCTCTCTGTATCCCCGTTGGAGTGCTTATGGTCTCTAGATGAAGAAGTACCTCTGGAGTTAGATCTACTTGATGGGGCTGCCATCTCCATACTGCGCGCCTTCTTCATAGCTTCCTATAATGAAGGAGGATCAAAGCCTTTGATCCAACCTCTCAATGGTTCTGTCAATCCCTCCATGAAGAGTACTACTAGTCGCCTCTCTGAAATGTCAGGAACCATGACTGATAACTTATGGAAGTCACCAATGTATGACTCTAGACTGCCGCTTTGGCGAAACTGTGCCAACTCTCGGAAATAGGACTCTGGATCCCTCCTGTCAAAACGCTCTACCAGCCTGTCCACAAACTCCTGATAAGAAGTGATCCGATCATGATGGAGTGTCACCATCCCGTGGTGCCACCAATCGTGAGCTACTCCCTCAAGATGTAGTGTCGCATATCTGATAGTATCTTCCTCACCCATTGGCTGTAATGTGAGAAATGTATCCAGCTTACTAACCCAGGCCTGTGCTGTCACCTTACCACTACCGTCAAATGTCGCTAGTGTGAGCCTACTCGTAGCATGCTTCAGATCATTGTTCTGGGGTCTTGGTCTCCCATTTTGTCGACCTCGGTAATGTTCTTTCCTTTGTGTGAGGAATCGATCAAAAGTAATCATCTCCTTGACCACAGGTGGTAATGACTCCCACTCGTCAGTTGCTGCCCTAAATGTGTCTATAAATTCCTCCTCATGCTCTTCACCTGCTATCACCTCCTCTGCTTCCTGTCTCACAAAGATAGGCCTAGTAGGCCTATTCGCTGTACGAGAAATAGTCCCATGGCCTCTCTGTGATCCTGCAACACTCCAAATATCTTCACGGTGTGGGGAATGTCTCCTCGGGGAACCCAATCTTGGCAGTGCTGCTGCCAACTGCTGTAATACCTGGTTATTCTGCCTTTGCCCTTCTCGTAGTTCTCTAAGAGTAAGTAAAACTTCTGGATCATCTTGGTCTCTCGGATGATGAGGAATACGAGCCCTGCCAATATCATCACCCATGTCTTCTGGCGGTTGTTCTAAAACTTGAGTACCTTCAAGTAAATCTTTACTGCGTGTGTAATACCCGTGTGGTCGCAACTCTTGTGGCTGCATAAAATTTCTAAACCCTCAGGATGGCAGGATTTAGCTCTGATACCACTGTAATGTCCCTTACTTAGGGGCTCTCTTATCTGCACAAAAACTCTGATACCAAAGACCAAAGCTCTGATACCACTGTAATGTCCCTTCGAATATCAAAACAAAAGCTCCAAATTGCTTATCTGAATTTCTGCAAAATATCTTCAAATAGATGAATAAATCACAATATAATTTCTTATTTATTTGCTCATAAGCTTACAATTAGAGACCCTCTATCAGGTATACAAAGAATATTGAAAGTTTGGCCTTATAGCCTGAATATTCCGCAAACTGGGCTGAATTTGGAACGTCTCGGCCTACTGTGTAAAAAACACAGTCGCCGACGTCGGTTATACTGCCATCGTCGATCAACCTGTAGTGGTCCCCTTGCTGACGTCGGTGATGAGTCGACCGATGTCGGTCTCTGTAAGTCTCTGTTCGCCGATGTCGGTACCTGAACTTCCTGTAGATGCGTACGGATTTTCACGGATCTGTACGGAATTCGTATGGCCGCTGATATAACACACCCTGTATGCCTGATCCTGATCTGTAGAATTATGGGCTGACACAGAAGATCTATATCTGGATAATTCTTGAATCAAAAACCCAAAATAAAGAAAATACCTGTAAACCCTTGTGATAGCTTCTGAGTGAAGTTATCTCTCAAATCCCTGTAATACTATGATAACTTCTGGGTGAAGTTATCTCTCAATTCGGCAATAGATCGGCTGATCTTTCACAACCTCTGAATCGCACACAATGAAGAGTTGACGTTCTTCACTGCAATTGGAATCCTGGAACCCTTGGCTCAGTCTTCACAGAAGAATTTCTTAACAAGAATCAATATCAATAATAAGCATGGATACAAACTCTCTTCCATGAGAGATTCTTATACACCTCCAAAGGTGTGCTTGCTAAAATTAGATACCCTTAAATTAGACTGGGGCTTCCTTAATTTAGAACTAGGGTCTTAAAATTAGACCAATTCTTAAATTAGAATGAGGATCCTAAAATTAGACCCAATAATAAATAATTAATAAATAATTAATAATTAATAATTAATTATTAATTAATAATTAATAATTAATTAAAATTGGACCAAATAATTAATATTTGATTAAATCAATCAAATATTAATATCTCCTTTAATTCATGTCCTAAAGAGCCCAAACGAAAGCCAAGCCCAGCTCCATCAAGACCCTCTATCCACCTCATTAGCCTACGAGGGTCGCATAATAGGCTAATCATCTACTCTGCACATGTCGACTAAAAAGGGGACATGACAAATCATGACTTTATCAAAAGATGGAAATATTTAGTTCATAAATCCAATAGTAACATGAGTGATGATAATTTATTCAAACTCTTTATCACCTTTTTAACTCCCACTCTTCAATACAAGGTTCAAACCTTTTCTCCCTAGACACTTAATGAAGCTCTTGATCAAGCTATATGTCAAGGATTTCTTATGAAGAAATTCAAACCTAATCCTGAACTTCCTAAAGGATCTTTCCAAACATCTAATGCTATCAATATTAATACTCCAAAACCAAAATAGGAATTACCAAAATTGATGTTCCTTCACCTTTTCATACACCTCTTTTAGTTCAAAAAATGAAATAATTTTTACCGCCCTCAAAACCTCTCATCTATCCCAATGCGCCTCCCAAGTGATATGACCCTAATATATTTTATTGGTTCTATGCTGACATTGGGCATTCTCATGAATCTTGTAGAGGGCTCAAAAAAAATTCTATCTCCTATATGTTTGGTGATTCATTAAATCATCAAGTTATGATCAATCTTCATCATCAAGAGTACACTGTTATCTCTCAAAAATGACAAAATTATAAAGCTTATACCTATAATAATAAAAATTACTCTTCAAATAATCAATCAAATTCTAAGGATGTTTTTGTCATTGATGTTGATTATGATAAATATCTTAACAATTATCAATAAATCAACATTGTTAAGGTCAATTATTGTCTTAAAATAGCTCACAAAGATCCCGTTACCAAGCTTAAGAAGCTATATTTAAAGGAAAAACTTATTAAAGATACTAGAAATACTAATCTTGATTTGGAAGCCCAAGAGGAACCATATCTTCCTTCTGATCCTCCAACCACATTTTTTCCTCCAAAGTCTAATTTACCTCCTAAACCTCATGTTGGTTCTTTTAAGTCTCATTAGAATTTTCTTGAAGAACTCAACTCTATGCCTTGTAAGATTGCCCTTATGGAGTTGGTTTTCAATTCACCCTATCATATTAAATTCATTATGCAATAACTTCAAGAAATTGAAGATCCATCTTTCATAGATGAAGAACCACCTTCTATTGAATCTCAACCTACCAACATCAATACCATTGAAAATATGTGTCCTTCCAATCCTTATATTTAATTCCTTGAATAGGACATGATCAATTATTAAATTATCTTTCTTGTCAATGACCCACCACTTTTTATCAAAGTATCCATTAATACCACTCTTATCTAAAAAGTTCTAGTTGATGAGGGTTTTAGTATTAATGTCACATCTTTATGGCTTATATAAAAACTTGGTTATAACAAATATCATCTTAAGCAAACCCACTTGGTTGTATTTGGCTTCCATTAACCATTGGACCTAAGACTATTCAACCAAGCTTATAGTCCTTAAAATTCCATTATCTTACAACATACTCCTTGCTTGTCCATAGAATCACTGAATGAGGGCCATTGCTTCTTTTGGTAGTCAATGTATTAAATTATTACATAATGGAAAATGATATAAGCATGAAGCTAATCCCAACCCATGGAGCATTCAGCTTCCCAATCTTAAATCATAATATCATATTCTTACCATTACTAAAATCAATAGTTATCCTTTACCCAAGTTCATCAACATGAATCCTAATTTACAAGTTACTCTTGTGGATTTTGGTGATGATGATCCCAATGATTTACAACATACTTGAAATACTACCAAATTACCTGATCCTTCTCTCTTACCCAGGGATCATACTATTCCTCTTATTAATTGGATTATTGATTTTACACCTCCATGCAATGCTAGAGAGCCTTCTTTACCTGAAGATGTATTTACTTACAATGATTTTGTAGTGTAAAAATTATTTAAATATCCTATCATCATGTCTCCTCATACATTCAGTAATATCAAGATTTCACCCTCTGAAACTCCCCTAGATTCTCAAGCATGTATGATTTCTCCAACATATGATGACAATTATATCATGACCCAAGATCAATCTAGAGAATTATATGTCTAGCATTACTAGAAAACCTTATCCAAAATTCATGATTTTAATTGGGATGTTCATAACATTTATGTGGATCATACCTTAGATCCTGAGGGTCATGTGCCTCTTGACAATTATCCTCTTATCTATACTCCTCAAGTGGTAGAGTAAATCATAACTTCAAAAGCTATATAATTTTTTACATCACATTTACCACCTATTAATCTAATCATTACATCTAATCCTTCTCCCATCACTGAACCCACTAATATTCCATCCCCTTCTTCTACACCTACTTCTTTTACTCCTAAAATTACACTTAATGCCAAGGCATTCAATATTCATTAAAAACATTATGAGTATGATCACCATGGTAATCAAATTTTAGATCTTAATTTAGATGTTGAATATTATGGTCTTCTTCCTACCTTGCCTAGAGATGAAGCAATCCTAGAGTTACTTTATGCCTGAGAACCTCAACTTCCTTAGTAGAATCATAAATTTGGAAATTTTAAAACTAAAACTCCTTGATTCAACAACTTTGTTGCTAGCATTAAACCTAAAACAAATCTAATTTCTACTTTACCTAATTCACCATACCACTTTCAAGACAACAATCTCATGCTCATTGAAGACACCACTTGCATTGATTATGGTACTCTATCTTGTCCTTAACCAATTACTATCTCTCATAAACTCTCACATTCTAAGCATGATAGTTTCAACTTATTCTTTGACAAATATCATGAGGCTTTCACTTGTTCTTATGAGGACATGTCTAGCATTGACAGTAGTATCATAGTGCATAACATCATTACTTATCTTGATTCCAATCATGTGCATCAAAAATAAAGAAAGTTCCACCTAAAGTTTCTAATCTATATCATAAGGAAATCATCAAAATACTAGATGTTAAATTTATCAAGCTAGTGGATTATTTTGAATGGGTTTCCAACATTGTTCTTGTTTAGAATAAGGTCATTATGGTTATTTGTATTTGTATTTATTTTCTCAATATTAATATTTCTTATCCTAAGGAAAAATTTCCCCTACTTTCCATAGATGCCATCATCAATTCCATAGATGATTACAAAATGTTATCTCTTATGGATGGATTCTCAGGATATAATCATATTTATATCACTCCTAAGGACCAACATAAGATAACTTTCACCATGAAATGGGACACCTATTGCTATGTCAAAATGACCTTTAACCTCAAAAATGTTGGAGCCACTTACTAATGAGTGATGACTCACATTTTAGATGATCTCATCCATAAAATTGTTGAAACTTATGTGGATGATATCATTGCTAAATCCAAAAAATGTAAGAATCATATTTTTGATCTTTCTATCATCTTTGACTATCTTCTTAAATATAAATTTGGACTTAATCCTAAAAAATGTGTCTTTGTAGGCACATCTAGAAAATTGTTAGGATTTTTAGTCTCTCTCCATGGCATTGATGTTGATCCCACTAAAATTAGTGCTATCATCAACATGCCAATTCCTCATTTTATTCTTGATATTCATACTTATTTAGGCAAGCTAGGGCAATTAGATGACTTGTTCCCAAAATGGTATATCAAATCCACTCTATCAATTCCCTTATTAAGAAGGGTAATACTTTGGAATGGATGGATCCATGTCAAAAAGACTTTGATAACATGAAAGAGTCATTGCTTCATCCACCCATACTTTGTCCTCCTAATAATAAACCTTTAATTTGATATACTTCTTCCACACCTATTTCAGTTAGGGCAATGCTTACTCAACAAGATGATATAGGAAGAGAGTATGCTATATACTACATTAGCTAAGGCCTCATAGACTATGAAACATGTTATACCAAAATTGAGCATGATTGCCTTGACATATATTTCACAACTAAAAATCTTAGTCACTATATGCTTTACCAAAATACTTATGTCATCGTTCCTTCTGATCCCCTTCATCATTTATTCTCCAAAGCCTTTCTCCCTAGAGATAGAATTGGAAAATGGATGGTCCTACTTGTGGAATTTGATCTCCACATCATCACTCAAAAATCTATCAAAGGGAAATTCATAGGTGATCAACTTACCACAACTCCCATACCAGCCACTTCTTCTCTTCAAGATGATCTTCCAGATGACAATATCCTTTACATTTAAGTTCTTAATCAAGATATCTATATTAAAGATTACTTTCATATCATTACCACTGATCTTGAATCTAATCAACTTAATGAATCTTCTATTCCCTTTGGTACTACTAAACCAAAATTAGTTATCAAGGAGCTTCTTGAAATCAATGTTGACTTGTATGAGAATACTTGGACCCTTCACTTTGATGGTGATAAATGCCTTCAAGGGCTCAGGGAAAGTTACATTATCACAAGTCCTCTTGGTAAGACCATTCCTTTATCATTTCAATTCACTTTTTATGTCACTAATAATATGGTTGAATATGAAGTTCTTATCTTAGGAATGAGAGCTGCTCTTGATTTAGACTTTTAATGCCTTCATGCTTTAGGTTATTCTCAACTTATTCACCACTAAGTTAGTGGTTATTATCAATATAAAAGTGAAAACCTCATTACATATCATCAAATTGTAACCACTATTGCTAAGTATTTCATTTATTTCACTATTGAGCCTATTCTGAGAGATGAAAATTCTATTGTTTATTCTCTTGCCTCATCAACATCTCTCTTTAATCCTCATTAAGTTCTTTCCAATTCTTCTTTTCTTATACAAATCATAAAATATCCTTCTTCAACTCAAAAACCAGATTTACTTATCTATCATATCGAGGTTGTTACCATTAGACAAATCCCATGATACCAAGATATCATTCAATTCTTGGGACATCAAACTTATCATCCTAATTTAGACTCTCATGAAAAGACAAGAATTCATAAACAAGCTTTCAAATATGTAGTTTGACATAACATCCTTTATTATTACAATGTTGAAGGTACTTTGCTCCATTATGTTATGTAAGACAAGGTCAGTCAACTCTGTAGTCACCTCAGCTAAATGAAACTGTGACTCCTCGAAAGCCAACTGCGTACTCTCAAGAATCTCAGAAGTCACCTCAAGCTACTGAGTAAGCTCACTCACCTTATCTTCCTTAGCCAATAATGCATCATACACTGTGCCGCCCCACTCTATAAGATAATCTCTATCGGTGACCAACTGCATATAGTCCTGTCTCAGAATCTGGATAGCCTCCCATAAAGAGTGGATCTCTATCAAGGATAAATAACTTCCTCCTTGCTCGATGCTAGTAGGAGAACCCCATCCATAAACTGCTAACAACTAATGAGCAACATCGAAATGCTTGCAAGCGGTAGCAGTGTCTCGCTCACTAACTCTCAGCTGACTAGACACACGGTGGCACTGGCTAGATTGTCTCCTACAATCCTCCTCTGATGCATGGCCCAAAAGAGTAGACTCAGAATCACTGACTTCTATAATAATACCATCCATACTCTGTGAATCAACTCCATAGCTCATATCAACATACGGAGTATCCACAACTATAGCATCACTGTCTATCTCTTCCATACCGAAAGGAACTGCCGGTGAAACTAAGTCCTCAAAGCTGTCCACTGCATTCTCCTAGGTATCATCTGTAATAATAGGATCCTAGGACTCTTCTACAATCTCTGCCATAGCTGAGAGATCATCAAACCTCAGTGCACTAACATCGGAGCACACCTCTACACTCTGAGTGCAAGCACTAGACTCGTCCTCATCTTCACTATCCTCTATCTCATAATAATCATGGGACATGTTGCGCTCTTGTCTAAGTGATCTGTAGTGCTCTCTCCTCAGCTTGACAAAATGATCAAAGGTTGTCCTCTCTTGAACATGAGGCGGTAATAAGTCCCACTCATCATTCGCTGTCATATACCGTGTGGGTTTGTTTTTGGATGAAGGATATGAAAGAGATTCATTCAACCTCTTCAAACTGAGTTCCAACTTCCTCATATCATAGTCCCACCGACTCTGAGTATATGAAGTCATCATGGATACTTTACTGATTCAAGCTACCCAAACTACCCAACAGGATGGCAAGACATTAGCTCTGATGTGCCCAACAGGATCGCAGGAATTTGGCTCTGATACCACTGTAATATCCCCTTCTAATAGGGATATATGAAATACACAAAGCTCTGATACCACTGTAATATCCCCAACCAGTAGGGACTATTGAAACTCAAATAGCTCTGATATATAGCAATAAAAAGCTCTGATACCATTGTGATGTCCCCAACCAATTGGGAATATATATACTCTAAAGCTCTGAACAAGGTACAATTTGCAGAATAGATTCAAACATGCATAACCAAATCATAGATCTTATCATTCATCCAGCTGATTACAATAGATGTCCTTTCTTATTCAAATCAAAGAATATTACAGATATGGTCTTAAAACCCTGAATTCATGCAAACTGGGAATAAACTTGCAATTCTAGAAGTCTCAGTTTTTCTGTGTCGACACACAGACGCCGTCGTCGGTCGATATATCACCGACGTCGGTCACTATCGGTCAGATTTTTGCCATCATCGGTCCAAAGTCGACCGATGTCAGTCACTGGAAACTCTCTGCCTGTCGAGGTCGGTACCTGCGTGGATCTGTACGGACCTGTACGGACTTCATACGACCACCAATTTAGCACAACCTTTCTATTTGATCCCTGATCTGGAAATCTATGGTGTCTAACATAGCAGATCTATCTCTGTATGATTTATTAAAACAAAACATAAACTAAATCAAGAAATACTTGGAATACCTGTAATAACTTCTGTGTGAAGTTATCTCTCAAACTTGAAATTCTGTGATAACTTCTGGATGAAGCTATCTCTCAAATCTGTACCTCTTTGATAACTTTTGGATGAAGCTATCTCTCAATTTGGCAATAAATCAGCTGATATTTCACAGCCTCTAAATCGCACACAATGAAGAGTTGACGTTCTCCACTGCAATGGAATCCTGGAACCCTTGGCTCAGTCTTCACAGAAGAAATTCTTCAATTTTCAATAATCAATAATCTATGCATGCCTCAACAATGGCCTCCATGAGAAACCCTTATACCCTCAAAAAGATATGCTTGCCCTAATTAGGGTTTCTTAAATTAGAATTAGGGTTTCTAATTAAAAATAGGCTAAATAATTAATATTTGATTAAATCAATCAAATATTAATATCTCCCTCAATACATGTCGGATCCTCGAACCGATCGAAGCTAGTGAATCAGGGAGTGATTCCGCACATGATCATACCAAAATAAAGGTGCTCCACTGCATATCAAATATCCCTAAAAAGTAGGAGCTCAGGCCAAATGTCTGAAATAACCTGAATGAAAACCAAATGTAGAAATTCTGTGAATCAAAGTCAAGCCAAGCTCCATTATGACCCTCTATCCATCCTATTATCCTACGAAGGTCGCATAATAGGCTAATCATCAAATCTGTCAATGTCCACAAAAAAGGGGACATGACAGGGAATTTGTGTTGGTTATTATAATAGGCATACTACAGCCTATAGATGCCTATGTATGGGTTACTTTTAGCCTACTCTTGAAAAGGATGAAATCAAATATGATAAATTTTTTAATATTTGTCAAATTCATGATGATATAATCCATTAAAATCTAGGTGAACTTCAAAATATTAAATATCCTTGGCCATTTTCTACATGGAGATTTAGTCTCTTTTTAAAACTACCTTACTCCCAAGACATGCACGTTTTTATCATCACTTCTACCGAATATTTTACTAAGTGGGTAGAAGTCATGCCCATTGTTAATGTAACTAGTCCTACCATTTACAAATTTATTCTTAACTAAATTATTTATCATTTTGGCATTCCCCATATCATCATTTTAGACAATGGTGGTAACTTCAAAAATAAACATGTTAAATAGCTTTGCAACAAATTCAAAATCAATCACAAGTTTTCCAAACCTTATCATCTACAATGCAATGGTTAAGCTAAGGACACTAATAAAATTCTTAACAAAATACTCCAAAATACAATCCATGAAACGTGTATAGATTCACATATTCATCTTTACCCTACACTTTGGGCCTATCAAACTAGCATACATACTACCACTAGGGCAACTTCATTATCACTAGTCTATGGTTCAGAGTCAATTCTTCCTTTAGAAGTTGAGTTTCCCTCTCTTCATATATCCCTTCATGGTATTATTATTTATGAATAATTATGTGAATCTTATCTTCATTACCTTGATTTACTTTGTAAACATCATCTTTCTACCTTACAACATAACCACCAATATAAGGCTCATATTGTTAGACAACACAACAAATGTGTCAAAGTCTGCACTTTTAATGTTGGTGATCTTTTCCTTAAATTAGAATATACCCATGACAAATAAGGAAAATACACCCAAAAATGGTTGGGCCTATATTTAGTTAAATAAATTCTTGATACAAGCACTTACCACCTTCAAACCAATGAAGGCCATATTTTTAAAGAGCCCACCAATGCTCAATTTATCAAGAAGTACTTTACCTAAGCATTGGCTTCTTTCTATGCTTTCTATCTACATCTATCTAACACTTTTTATAGGTTACCTACATGGGTCTCTCCCTCTACATCAATTTTCTTCCTTTCACAAACCTTTAATCATCCCTTTTGGTCTTTTAGTTTCTTGATGTGCCATAGTCTTCTTTATCTTCTTGTATTTCCCCTTTAACACCCCTTGGGTTTTTATTTTATGAGTTACTTCAGAAGACCATGGATATGAACCAAAATTCCTTACAAAACCACCATCTTTTACTTATTTATCTCACATTTCTTTCCAATATTATTTTGGCATCCCTTGGGTTTTTATTTTTTGAGTTGCTTTATAAGACCACGGATAGGACCCGATGCCCTTCATAAATCTACCATATCTTTGCTTTATCTTTTCCTTATTTCATAAATTTTTAGTGTAAGATCATGGATAGGACCTGACCCTCCTCATTAAATTACCATATTTTCATCTTTTTACATCCTTGTTCTCAATTTTTTTTTCTTTTTTTGATAGATGGAATTTGCACAACAATCTATGTTAGCATGTTTTCATCCACTTCTATCTTTATTATGATACATAATCACCCTTTACTATCATTGTATCCCTTTTTTCCCTTTATCACATTTTTTGTGATTTGAAGTAATTCAAATTGTTCCATGTGTCACTCCTCTTGATTTACCATTTTTTTCACTCCACATTGGATTAAAAAAGGTCAAATTCAAGATATCACTTTTATTTCACCTATATTTATGAGACTCTTAGACCCCATTCTCTTTGAAGTTCTCTATTAACAACCTTATTCCAAGTTTTCAAATGAAATTCATCTTTAGCACCCATATTTGGTCCTCCAAATCCATATGGAGGAGAAATAGAAAAAACTATCAAGAATGTTAAAAGATAAATAATTTGAAACAAAAGGAAAATAATATTATTTAAAAGGAAACATACAAATCTCAAAATTCAAATCACACTAAAAGATGTGATTCAAAGCACATCTCCTTCTTCTAGTCAAAGATAAAACTCTACAAGTGGCCTCATGATAGAGTCAAATTCCTTTGGGGTGTGGTAGGCTAGTATATTAAAAGATGAGAATAAAAAATCTTTTAGTGTCACCTACTTTCTCATGCAAGTACCCAATCCTCACAATAGATCAATGGCTCTGTAAAGGGTCCTGAGGAATGGGGAACATGTCATGGGGATGTAGGTACATTTTAATTTTCATGCATATAAACTTAATAGGATGATATATATACTTCATTTGTTGACCCAAGACTTGTGTGGCTAAGAGAAATTGTTCATAGTCTTTAAGGTCAAAAGTCCTCTTGTTTTGACAAACCTAATTTGAGTGTCTTGACTTTAATAAAGATTTCCTATACCTTGGTTATTCCTTCATTATCTGCTCCACCCATTTAATTTCCCCCCTTGATAGAAAAATTATGATTCCAATTTTTTTTCCCTTCTTTTATTCATTTTTCTTCATCTCTTAAAAACATACTAGCACTACTTTGTTTCAATTTTATCTATCCTTATAAAAAAATAACATATTTGAGAAACTATAGATTAATTTCTCTGTAGACCATAAATTTCAATTTTTAGACTTAATTTACTTCCTTTTTACCATTTATAATTGTTGTATTATCTTTCTATTAGAGACACTTGAGTTTGTACCAATCTTCCATTGTTGAGTGAGGTTGTCATATTACTTCTCACTCATTAATGTTGTTTTTATTTTTTATGCACCTTTTTCCATTATTAAGTGAGATTTGGATTGTTAATACTCAATAATAAATTTTGTTTTAACATTTTATTTCTTCCTTTTCCCATTATTTTTCTCACCATTTTGTTTAACATGTATCCCTGGTTTGACTTGGTGAGTTTTCCTTTCTTACTTTAGGATAGCTTGTTTGAGTTTTTCGATCTTTAATATCCTTGGATTTTTGGTTATAAAATTTAATCTTATTTTTTGACTTGATATTTTGGTCTAACATGGCACTTTTCACCCTAGCCTACCAAATTTCCCAAGTATGTCCCATCCTCATAGCACCAACTATCTTGGCTTTTCTTGCATTTGTTTTTTTTTCTCTTTAGTTTTGTATTCTTGGGTTTGTCAAAAGTAGTCTCTGTACCCTACACAATCAAAACTAAAAACATATTAGATAACCATCCTATTATATAGGTAAGTCAAGGTACATATTACATTTACTTTTAGTTATTTTATGCTTTAAAATAATACATTTTTTTTGCATCAACTTTGTGTCCTTATGTTTTTTATCGAATCACCATCCCCTATTTCACCTTAGTGACATGTGATGATATTATAGTGGGGCATATTTATACACATAATATTTTTAAATTTTATCACATACTAATTCTTTACATCTTTCAAGAACTCATCGAGACTCAATCTCTCTAAGTACATGCCTTAAGGGGTACACCAAAAAGGGGTGGGCAGACCTTTGGTGCTTTACATGATTGTTTTATATTATTTACACATTATTACCAATACAAATAGATCTTAAAACCATTACCTAAGATATTACTCTTCCCTTTCACACTCCAATCTTTTTCCTCTTTTTATCCCACTTTTCCTCACTTTGATCCCCTTTCACCAATTGACTGTACTAGGTCAATTGGGTCAAACTTATATAATTTTCAGCCTTTGATTACTATATAGGGTTAATTGAGTCAACACTATAATATTTTTGGGTATTTTTCACTTTGAGTTTCATTAGCTCTTCAGTCGACCTAGCTCAGGACCAAGTGATTTATCTCCTGAAAACATATAGGGCCAATAGAGTCAACCCTATATAATTTACATATTTGGAAGGATTTAGGGTGATATATACCTATATATATAAGATAATTTTGTCATTATTTCAAAATATTTAATCAAGAGTTATTATTCTCTCATGCTTCTTCATAATCTACTCTTTTACCAGTCTACTTGAGGAGACTTAGCTTAGGGTTTCTAATTGGAGAATCTAGTCTTGTGGATAAGTCTTGGATGCTTTGGAATTTATTAGTTCTCCTTATAAACCACAAAAACCTCTTATAAATCCCCATTTTATAATGAAGATATTGAGTCTTAATGGGTTCACATTCAGGTAAGTATATTCTATCTTTGTTCTCCTCTCTTTAGTACATAGAAGTAGCATACATGTTGGCTCAAATAATATTACTCTTCATATTTTATGTATTATGGCCTTAATCATACTAAGCTTAATTTATATTCTCTTATACATATTTTTATTTTTTTACTAACCCCTTTATTATGACACAAGCTTTGGTGTGCACTAGATTAGATTTACTTTTTGTTTTTAGAATATGTGAACATTAAACCTTAGGACTCTTTTAGGGTTGTTTCATGATTGTGTTAGACTGTAGGATTTATAACTATACCTCACGTGGTATATTATGGAAAGTGATCCCCTAATCAGGTTAAGTGAATCCCCATATTGGTCATACTCTTATTTATTAAATATATTTCCAATCAGAAGTGTAGGTATGCTATATCTTCCCTGAGCCATGATTAATTTATAGACATGATGCATTTCTAATTGCATATAATCTCTATAGCATTTAAATTATCAATATTTTCCTTTTGATCTATATTTTTCTCTCTCTATCCCCACCCCCTCCCCTACTCCCACCTCCCATGATCCCAAAAAAAGTATAAAACTAGAGGAAGTTACCAAAATTCTAAAAAATGCTAAAATAAAATATCTCTACCTCTACTATGGTTCAAGATCAATTTTTTGAGAAGGTTATTCCCACACCTAACCCCATGCAAAGTAATCCCCCATTAGAATCCAATTAACTCATGGAGGAGCATAAATACCAAACCATACTCAACAACATTGAAGATGAGTTGGATCTGCACAAATCTATTATGTATTGGTTCATAAAAGACCAAAAAAGGTTCAAAAATGAAATCAAAAAACTCAATCTAAATGATGGTATATTTTATACAAAATCTGATCTCTTGGAAATTAGTTTAGAATTCCAAATTATCAAGTTAAGAGTGTTCACTTTGGTAAAATCAAATGAATCTCTTAATGAAAATCTCAATATGCTTGTGGGATACATCAGGCTCACTATCATGAAAAGTGTTCCAAGTATGGAGGCCCTTAACTCCCTCACCAAAATAAAAAATGAAAATGCTGAGAATATCAAAATGGACAAAAAGATTAAGGGTATTATAAAGGAGAAAGTTGAGCTTCAAACCAATAAGAATAAAAATCTCCCATTGGAAAATTTCTTTCATAATTAGACTAATTAGTATAAAGAAAGGATGGGACCTATAACTTAATTTTATACTTTTCTATTAGTTTTATTCTATTTTTTTGTTGACTATTCTTTTTTATCCCTCTTGTCATGCTTATTGTGATATCTAGTCTCAAGACCACAAATACTTCCTTTTTGTAAGGGGTTCCTCATTAAACCCTCTTTTACCAATACTAAAAACAAAGTTAGGAATTCAGACAATAATCTAAGTGTAATAGAAACCTTTGAAGCAAAAAGACTAAAACATGAGAGGGTGAAATTATCCTAGAAAGTAATTAAAATTCATAAAAGATGTCCAATTCTTTATCTTTGATAAAATCCATAATGAACTAGCCTGACTTAGCATACTCTAATCTTAAAAAAATGTTAACCTTGAGCAAGGATTTTGAAGTTATATAAATAATAATAAGAGAGGTTCAAATTTAAAAATTCCAAAAAATGGAGGCAATTCATGCCCTCTCATAAAAGTAACTGAGAATTCAATGTGAAATTAGGAATCTAGTTGAAACTCTTAGGTAGAATCCATGCTACTATGAATCATGAAAGTAAATTATGGTGTCTAAGTGTAGTTGGAAATCATTAAGAATGCTTTGGATTTAAATTTTGACTTTTTCCATATCATCATTGTAGTAGAGACTACTTCTTTTCATGGAATTTTTTCCCTTAGCACCTCCATTTATCCATTCCCAAATGTGCATGCCATGTCTATGTTAAATTCCACTACCTATATTGTCCTAAACTTTTATTTTTCATGATAAAATTTGACATTAAGATACCCCTATAAATTGTAATTGTAGGTCAAATTGGACACCTAGTCCATTCTTGGGTTTTGATGGGTTTGACAGTGAGACAAACTATCAAATTTAAGCTCATATCATACTGACATCACTACCAGTGTATCCTTTGTTTGAAGGGTCCTTACCATATGAATATTTCATGATTTTATACTACTAAACTAAGGATTTGTGTATGCTTACTATTATTTTATCATAGTTAGGTAATATTTCTCCACATGGCATCATGTCACTCACCTAAGGCTTTGATGATCTATTGGGCTACATAGACTACCCTAGGGATACAAAGCAACATGATTTCACCATGTGGCATCATATCACTTATTTTATTACCCAAGGGATCTAATCTTATATAGATTTTTCCAAGGTAGGAGGTCACCAAGATGATGCCACTTGGTAGCATCCCATTAACCTGATTTCCCAAAGCTTTGTTGACTAGATAAATCTCATGGAATGGTAGAACAATGCCACATGGCTCAGGTAGAAATAAAAAATTGACTAAGCATCGAAAGTTATTCTAGATAGCCTAGAGCCACTAGGAGACAAACATTTAGTGTTGGGTTAAATTTAGGTACCTACGAGCACAAAATGAAAAGACATAGTCAACACACTTTAAATAAAAAGTCAATGATTAGAGAAATTAAATTCAAAATGACTACATGATTAAAATACAATTTTGCTAAGTATTTTAAAATGAAATAAAAATGCAATAAAAATTTAGCAAAATGAATCCATTTCAAATGAAACTAAATCCATTTTCAAAGCAAATTTCATCGATTTTAATGAAATTTTCTAAGGTGAAGTATGAACAAAAGTAAACTTATAGTCAATTTAGAGAAAATTGAAGTAGAAATAGATCAAAAAGGGGGATTTTTAGGAATATTTAGATTGTGATTTCACATGATTAAAAACATTTAGCCTAAGATATATTCAGTCAACTTGCCTTAACAACTCTAGATGCAAAGCTTCAACTAGGTATTTAAACATGAATAAACATTGAAAATAAACACATTCAATCCTCAAAACTTAACATCTTGTAGATGGATATTTGGAGAAGGGATCAAATAGGTATATTATTCAAATCCCAAGGGAAAATATTAGGCAAGAAAAGAGGGTCCCTATTTTAGTTAAAAAATGGGGTTTGTTGTGTAATCAACAACAATATCCACTTGCCAAATTCAAGTATTTGGCCCACTAATGATTGAATCACAAGTAGAGATAGGTGATTGAAAGAACACAATGAGAGGATGGTGATAACACCAATGGGAATGGGTGGGGAACATAGACATATTATTTTTCATGTGTTTTCTCAAAAACACTAGGTTTGACAAAATTTACTATAAAATTACCTAAGATAGGTGAACTTTAACAAAAAAAATTAAAAAATGTGGCTTGTAGTCAGAGTATTAGGAAAATGTATTTTTTTTTTAAATTTTTGATTATTTTATGTTTTGGGGGCATGGTAGATGAAATTAATGATGTTGGATGAAACCATCAGTATAATTTTTTTTCCTAATAATCACATGACTGTCAATCTCTATAAATGACCATGATGATTACATTATTGCCATGATGGCTTAGTGAGCTCCCATTACATATAACAACTATTTCACCATAGTAAGGGATATTTTTTTATTTTGGAAACTTTTGATAATGTAAACATGTATTTTTGAATGTAAGGAGGCTACATGTAATGGATTAGATCTCAAGATTAGGAATGGCTTCCCCACAATATTAATTTATTAACTTTGGATAGACTGTGCTATCAGATAAAGGAAATATTTATAGGATTACTGAGGTGGGGTTAAATTTTCCTAACTATTGTTATATGATTTTTTTCACATAGTGGGATAGGGACTGAAACATATTTTTATTCCCATAGGTGAAGGGTGAGTAGAATATAACCATAGAGGATGTTTATCAATTTATGGGCTTACCCATGATAGGGCATAATTTGACATTAAGGGAGACCATTGGTAGAACTGAGTCTTGGAGATGGAACAAATACTTTGATGATGGTGATGTAACTAATGTGGGTGTGAAACAAGGGGTGATACTAGTTTGAGTGGAGAGAGACATGATCCCCACTATTCAAAAAGCCTTCAATAATTTATTATATTCATATAATTTGGCATATGGACATGGACATGTTATATTTTTAGGTTCCAATTTTTATATTCATCAAGGATCATGAGTGGAGATATGTATGGAGTGGAGATATGTATGGGCTATGGATGTCCTATTGAGGACATACAATAATTTGTAAAACATGTCAATAATAGGTGCTCTATCCCTCAACCATTCTATAATAGCCATGTAGTGGGTATACAATTATATGAATCCTTATTAGGGGGAATATGGATAGTGTACACATGAGCCATCTAGGGATCCAATTGGATAATCATGATCTTATTCAAATATGTAATGATAGCCATGGGAACCTTGATAACCATAGATTTGATCACCTAAACATATTATGGGATGGATGGATTTTGTGGATATGAGGCCATTATGTTGATGACTTAATAAAAAATTCAATATGTGAGTGATTATAAGAGATAGGTAGATATACACTAAGTGCCTAGGGTTCCCTAGAAGTTTGGTATGCACTACAACACTAACCTTCCCATTCTTATGGTTAGTTATATAGGTGAGAGGGAGATAAGAGTTATTTGGATAGGTAGACTAATGTTTCATATATAGTTATAGGGACATCCATAATATTGGTTAAGGGAGATACAAGAGGATTTGGAGGGAAAAAGATCCATATAAGGAGATGGTATGACATAATAGTAAGCTATAGTAGGAGGAGGTTTATATTAGGCCACATAAGTTTAGGTGTAAGTAGGAAAATAATTAGTAATGGAGATAAATGTTAGACAACAACCCATGGTAGAAGAGGTTAGAAATCAGCCCATGGTAGTACGAGGAGGAGTAGGAATACCTTGATATAAGGTTTAGATGGAGGAGGTAGAGGAGGAACATGTTGAGATGAGATTAGATGATGAATTTGAACCTCATTTGGAGGAGGGGATCTAGGTAATTTTATGATCATTTTTCCCATTTTTAGTTTTATTAATTGGCATGTTATTTATATATCATATATATTACCTACATTCATTTGTTTATTTTGATGTACAAATTCCATAATTGAGTGGTGGGAGCTGATTTGAGATGCATTTTAAGACCTATTTCACATTGCTTCAGTTCTGAGTGAGACTAACTCATTGTTGACCCAAGTATACCTTTGTGTTTAGGAAGACACTCTAAAATTCTTTCCCCAACCTATATTGTAAAATAAAATCTGATTCATCAGAAGAGGAATATTACTTTTCTACATGCCAAGTTAGTTGGACTGGAGACTCAAGTTAATACCCTTAGTGACTTACTTCATCCAAGAGGAAAATTAAAATATTTGAGCCATCAAACTATAATGGGAGAGGCCTCTTAGGATAAGACTAGTGGTAGGAGCTACCAGAGTTAGAGTAAGACTTGTCACTTGATGTTAGGTGGATTACAAAGAGTACATAGTAGGATTCCCGGATACTCTACCTCAAGAGGCATGCTAAGATTATAGTTAGGAATAATTACTATGGGGTCTATCTAAATGTTAGCATTATGACACTTTGTTTTGGATTATTAGGATTTTATTCACACTTTCCATTTCATCATGGAAATGATGCATGAAACTTGATTGCAATATTGATGTGTGTGTGTGTGTGTAGGTTTTATCTCCTAAAATTTGTTTATTTTTTTTTATTTTCTAAATGTATGCATTTTATATGGCTAAGAACACATAAAATATTATAGATATGGTTATGGTAATACTATGTAATGCATATATGCATGATGTTAAATGGAATGGTTTCAAATTTGAAATGTGATGGTTTATGAAATATGAATGCACTAAACACTATTTTTTTGGCAACCACTGAGTTACTTTATTCACATTAAAATTAATTATATATTTTCAATAGGGGAATCAAAAGGATAATAATACACATGGAATGATGGAATGGAGAGATGAGATAGTGAAAATATGACAATGGTTAGGATATAAATCTCAATCCATCTAGGTTGTGGGACAATTATACTTCTTTAAATCTTAGAAATAAAAAATTTATAGGCATTTTATATACTCATATCAATGGACACCTAACCATGATAAAATTGGTAAATGGGATAGGTTCTCTTTTCAGCATAGGCATCTATGCAATCTTTTTAGGATTTTAAATTTAGATATTCTTAAAATAATTTTCTTTGTTATTTTTATTATTAAAAGCCCCTATGTTTAACCCCATATGATGAATAGGAAGTAAGATCTTATCATTGATATCTAAACTAGGTGAGTAAGGTCATCTTACTCTAGTGTTAACACCACACAACTAGTAAAATAAGAGGAATAAACACCGAATATTAGCAAAGGGAAACATATGTAAATTTTATTTTGTTTATATTTTATTATCTTAACTTATTTTGCATTTTTATTGTGTCATTATTATTCTCTTTTTAGGAGATGATCTTATTGTCATGCTTTATCCCCATGCAAATAATAATATGTATGGATCATCACTAACGACCAAGGTAGGTTATAAATATTATTATAATAAAAATGACTTAGAGGGGGGGGTGAATCAATATTCAAAAATTTCTTATATAATCTTACTTAATCAATCATAGATAATTTAGATAATCATGTAAAACTTAGCAAGCATAAACACCAGTCCACAAGAGCATGAAACACATGAGCACAATATATATATGGGAAACCCTCAAGGGGAATAAAGACCATTGATGATTTAAATTGAATATATTAATATAATACAAACACCAAATTTATTTAATCACCAACTTCACATGGAGCACCAACCCCAACTAGCTAAGTACCAACTCAGCTAGGCTTTAACAATTACCAATTTGCAAGGAGGCACCAACCCCCTAGATTAATCAAAACCAAATAAAAAATATAAAACAATTTATCAACTTTATAATACATTTTTTATTATACAATATATGATGTTCTCCTTCCTCATATCTTCACACACTTCTATCCCTCTCAAAACTGGTCATTAGCCTTCTTCGTGACTTGATTAGATCATATGACCTTGATCCTCACACACATAAACTCTATAAAATGTTAATAAATTATCATTTATCTTCTTATTATTTTCTACAATACCTCATTTTAATTTCTAAAATATCCTTTCTTGTTCACTTACACATGCCTCTCACAAATAGGCCTAAAAATGGCAAGTAATTATACAAGATTCTTGTTCATCTCTTTATTGGTCAGCCAAACATAATTATATTCTTAATTCAGCCATGAAATGTTTATTATTACATATAAACATATAATATACATTTATTAAATTATTTTTTATTCCTTTTATGTATGTCCTACTTCACTTATCCCTTATCTCTCTATTAGGTCTCATGGATACCTAATTCCATTAGGCCTACTTAGCACATGTTACCCTTTGATATTTTGGAGAAAATTAAAAAAATTTACATGGAAGAGAAACATAATATTAAATAAAAATATACCTATGATATTTTCATATAAAAACACTTTTTATCTCAAACCACTACTTGGAGCACATCATTAGTACTATTCATATTAGGCCTGTGCATACCTAGAAAGTTTGTCTCAAAAAATTAAAGCATAAACACAATTTTGAGAAATAAACATGGAAAATAAATAAATATACATGAAATTAAGGTCATAAAAATGTCTATTATACTTCATAACTTAGGGTAAAAATACTCAAACCCTTCTTAGTAAGTAGCTCACTTAGGACTACCAACTAGCCTCAAAACATAGTCATGAAGACTTGAAATTATGATAACTGAAGGAACACATTAAAGGTATTAAAATACATAAAAATAATACTAAAATATCCTAAAAGTAACATAAATAAAAAATATCACTATAATTAATGACAATTATTGGTCTTGTAGACCAATTTGTTGACCTTCTCTCTCACAGTCTTCACTTAATCAAACAAACCATTTTGTCTTCAATGTTCCAACCTTTTACACTAACTTCCAAGATTATTAAAATCATGGATATATAATTAAATTTATAAAAAACAAAATCATGTAAATTAATTTTATAAAATTATGGAATATAATCTCAAACTCATCATTGCAACTTGCTTACCCAAAACTACCAATTTGCCTTGAAACATAATCATGGTAAAAATGACTTTCAACACCTATGTAGAAACTTTAAATGACTTATGATGCATGTGTATTATATTATGAGATTATTATGTAACTCTTAGATATAAATATACCATGTTAAAGTGACAATATTGGTCTTTGAGACCAATCTCACAACCTTACACCTTCAGTATCTCATCTGCACTAGACAAGTCAACTTGTGAGCAACATTTTTTATGTATCCACTAACCTCAAAAAATATATCCAACATGAATATGTATTATATGTCTTTAAAACCTATTTATTTAAATTTATTCATCCCTATTACATGATAACCCATCCCTAATATCATTCTCACTTCTTAGTTTTTTCACTATCTGTATCATTAGGCCTTTTAATGATAGTTCAATTTACATGACTAGTTTATCACATATGAGGTCTACAACCTAATTATAAACTGCCATTGACATAATATAAAAGTATAAATATTCAAAATCTATCCAATTATCAACTTTGACTCGGTTAACTTTTCTTGCTACAAGAAATTTTTGAGAAGCAAGGTCTTTTATTAGGGTCCACTCACTCTTCTAATAAAAATCTCTTTTGGAGATGATTTAGAAAGTTTAATATAACCTATAATAACTTAAATATCCATTAAAAACCATTATATTCTATTTTTATCAATATATTTCTCATTAGGTCAAAGATATGATTTTAGAGAGATTTAAACCACCTTACAGTCTTAATAATCATTCATAAAGCTTAGCCCCTTATTCTAGAAACCAATGCTTGGAACTTTGAGATAATAAAATTAAACATCTACCATTAAAGTATTAGGTTATAATTCAGATGTTACATGTGACAATAAACACATTAAAGTTCTTCTCAAGTTGAGAACCCTTCATTCTATGCACTCAAGAGACCTTGAAACACTTTTTCTTGCCTTTTCTTACAAACTTTGACCTAGGACTTGGTCAAAATACCTAGGAAAACCTATCACACCACTAAAAATGATCATATTTTCATTATTACCTTATAAATTTATCTTTATACCCCATTATGCCACCATCTCTCTCTTTACTCTCTAGGATTTTGATCTGCATATCACACTAGGCCTTGAAACTAACTTTTTAGCTACTATCCAAGCACTCTCCACCTAACTCACATGCTCAAGAAACTTATAAAATTATATACCAATAATTTTCATGCTTTATAGGTATTGACATCATCTCATGACCCCTCATTAGGCTAGGTAGAGACTAGAATAAGTCTAGTTACATGCTAGTCTTGTATGTTCTACCCATGTAGACTTACCTTAAAGCTCTCCTGAGTGATCCAATGCTTCATATACATGGTCAAGAATCATAAAATATCCTCTTATATCTATATTCATCCATGTTACTAACCCATCATGATCCTTTATGCATAAGACTAGGTATCCTATACATAAGACTTTTTAAGAACATTGTATTCAAGAACTGGTACATAAACATGCTTACCTTGTACTAAACCTTGACATCAACCTTAGAATAATCATCATGTTTACTTAAAATTCTCTCTCATCACATGGATTACTTTTCACATACCACATCACCATGTGTCTTTACCATATGCATCTTGACATCAATGACATCAACCTTGCCTTAGACATTAATGACATTCACCTTGACCTTGACATCAATGATAACACTTCTCAACAAACTCCTCCTTTGTTATTGATGTAAAAACATTCTTCAATATTCTCACTTTTATCTCCCCAAGCTAGTCAATCTCCCTTATTATAAGTTATCCCCCTTTGACATTAATGACAAAGGGTCCTATATAGACTATTATATGGAACCATACTTTCTTGCTATAAGAGATAAACATATAGAATATGAAGTATTAAGGCAACATTCTCCCCCTTAATCCAATAATACCTCCTTCATATGCATTTTTATTACAAGGTCACTTCTCAATATAAATAAAACTCAATCACAAACCTAAATACATCCCCCTCAAACCAAGCATCCATCATGCTATTGCTTCCTAACTAGTGTCTCCATGAAGCCTAATTGAGTTACCACTTCCCATAGAGAACTAAAATAACTCAAGCTTAGGAGATTCCTAGATCTCTATGCTCTAATTTGATTGAAATTCCCTCAATACCCTTTTAGGCTTAATTTAAATTATATGTTTGATCTTTTCATCATCCATTTGATCATCAATGTGGGTTGATAATAGGTATTCCTAACTTGATTTCACATTTGAATCATGCTCTATCACTATAAGTAGTCCTCTTGAGTTTTAAGATTGATCATGACTCATATTAATTATCTTTGGTGTCCTATCATTAATTTTTCTTCTCTCTATCACTCTCAAGATTTCAAACCTCTTAGTTTTACTTGATGAGCTTCTAACCTTGTTAGGATAGCATTTCTGAATGTGTCCTACATGAAAATTGTAGCTAACCACTTTATACATGCCTCTTGACTGAAGTGAGCTATGACTCCTTACATAGTCCCATAAGTAATCATTCTTGGAGGGTCTTTTACACTCTCTTTCTCTATGACTAAACTAATTACACACAAAATAGTAAACATTGAATGAATTGGCATACCTTATAGCATTGGGATATTTGATAGGTCATTTCATGTTGACCTTCTTGTCTTCAACATTCTTATCCTTGACTTGAGGTGCCTCCTTTTGGTATTCTTTGAAACCAAGGCCTATTTTGTCACTTCCAGGCTTTTGAATACTCAAGATACCATATAAATCCTTGGTTATATTTTCAAGCTTCACAAAATACCTCACCTTGTTAGATGCTTGATTCAATTCAAGTTTCAAGAATTCTATTTTAGTTTCATACTTGATGCAATCTTCTTCTTTATCTTTTAGGCTTGCATTGACTACCTCCATCTGTGTCTCAACTTGATTGATAATCTCATCATACTCCTTGGAAGTGTTACTCACCATTTTTTCAAACAAGCCAATCTTCTCCTCATAATCCTTAACTAGTGATCTTAGTTTGTGATTCTTTTTCATTTGGAACTTCAACTTTTTAAAGGCACTTTCCAAATTTACCTAAAGATCTACTTCATATTCTTCTTCATCTAATTATACATTAACCATAATGTCTTTCCCACTTGAGCAACCTTTATTATCTGATTATATGGACATAAAAATAGTTTCATTATTGTTATGTTTAGGTTCATTACTGCCACCATCAATATCAAATTCACTTGAGTCACTCACATCATAGGATTTGTCTTCTTTAGTATAGAAGCTTCTTTTGTTCTTAAAAGTTTCTTTTATGCCTTCATACTTCTTCAAATCCTTCTTTTTGTTATCAGGCTTAAAGGTCTTTTTGTCATATTGTTAGCAGAGGTTTCTAGTTCACCAAAACATGCTAATTATGAGGATATCTAGATTCTACAAGTTTGCATAGAAAAGAACAGTGAAGTCATAGTTGATAAAAGCATATCAGATATGAAAAGTGTGCACTTGTATAGATCTAGATTAAATAAGGAGTTATTTATATATGTATAAAATTCAATAGATATTATTAAGATAGATGAAACCTTAACATTAAACATGATAATGTGAATAAGGATAAACACAAGAAATCTAAAAGGTAACCATAAACCATAAGTATATATTGATCTCAGAAAGGGGTCATCATCTTCTTCATATCCAAATATACATATTTATAGTTGAGATAATTTTGGACTATTTTTATTCTACTTTATACATTGGTGCCAAATTGAGGAGACTATTCACCTTCTATCCTTTCATAAGTTAAGAGGATATGATAAAATACACAAGCCAATAACTACATATATAGTGTACAAATATTGAAGGAATATTTTTTGAAATCTTACTTATCCAATTTTATTCTCCTAATAATTTCTTGGAATTAAAAGGTTATCTCATCCTGAGACAACATCATAAGTTCATCTAATTGTGTGATGAGGGAAAAAGCTATAAAAATTGGGTAGAATAACAAGAGTCATAGTAATTGCTCAAGGTGCCATTTTTGGTTTTCACCTTGTGCACACTACTTAGCCACCCTTTTGGGTTTTCAACTAAGTAGCATACCAACCTACCACCCTTTTGGGCTTTAAATAGGCTACAGTATCCAGGTGGCTACCATATCCATAAACTACACTGATAAACTCAAAGTGAAGTTTTAAGTACGAATACTGAAATTCTCAAAACTTAACAAATTCTTAAAAAACTCAAAAGAAATTGAAAAATGTTTGGAAAAAATGTTCTCAGTTGTTGATTTGGAATGGAATTGTCAAAAGACTTGTTACATCCATTTACCAATTAAAATAGTTTTTAATAACGTTGTGTTATAATTTTCGAATTGTAGATTACTTGCATGAGTTCATTTACTAATTAAATGAAATCAGAAAACTAAAACAAAATTCATTCATCAAATGACAATTGCCAAAAACATGACATGTGATAACAGATTTCAGCTCAACAATTGATGCCTACATCTCTGGGTTCTCCAAAGGAATGGACCATTTCCATTAAGGGCACTTCAAAAACTTGGAAACAATAAACAACTTTCCTACAAGTTGATATCTCAATGCAATAATTCACCTTCACCGTGACTGAATCAAGCCTGGCACCTTCAAATTCTGTGAGTCTTCATAAACACCTACAAAGTTGCTTCAAAAGTCTCTAAAATCTCCTCTATGGGTTGAAATATACTCCTCCAATATGCAAATTGGATATAACAAAGTATTAATATTGTGTATTATGGCTGGAAAATGGATAAAAATCCATTACATAAGCTTTCCCAAAGCTTTTACAAAGTCTTGGCCTCTTAAAAATAAAAACATAGTCCAAAATTGATAACTTCAAATAGAAATTCATGACTTAAATAGCACTTCGACCCCCGCAGCTCAAGCAGTCAAAGCCTATCCCTTTTGGGTGACAAGTTAGGGGTTCAAAACTACCACCCTCCTTTTTAGGCACTTGGGCATGCGTTTGAAAACTTCCTCCACCTTTTTTGGCGCACTTGACTTCTTCTTTGTCCCACATTGGCTACGTGGAAAGTGGTTACATGCTTTAAGAAGCTTGGCATCCTCCTTGAATATGTTAACACCCATTTTTATGGGAGACTTGGGTGATAAGTTTAGCCTATACATAGGCACTGTTGAATTTTTCCATGTGATTTGGCTAATAACTCTCTTGATCTCCCTCGGGCTCACCACCTTGCTCAATGAACTGATCTCATGCTTAACTCCATGTGGCATGTTGATGATGTGGCATGTCATCAAACCATTTTTTCAAACCATTAATTTTGCAAAGAGTCAACCTCTAATAGGTAAAAATGTTGAAACAACATCGAAACATGTGCCACATGTCACAAGAGACATTTTTTGACCAATCTTCAAATGGCCATACATGAGCTCCTGAACTCAGATTTACGTTCTAAAAAATGCATCAAAAATCTCTCAAAGAGCTCTATAGTGTGCCACCACTAAAAATCTAACTTTAAACCATTATTATAGCCAAATTTTGAGATTTGAATTGGTATGTCTATTCTCACATTTTGATGAAAACTCAATTGACCTTCGTCTTTATTCAAAATTCTGACTTGCTGCTCTTAATCTCCAAACAGTGCATTATCTCTGCAAAAACAACATTCTGATCTAAAAGGCTCTACCAGCTGAGCTAAGACGGCTTGATACCAAATGGTGGACTGATGTCTTCCTTAGACTACCAATTAATGAACCCGCATACATCCAACAGGGAATGTTCGAACAAATTAGAATGGCCAACAATGTTCAAATCAGGAGACTTACATTTCAATTCCTCTGCCAAGTCTGTAAATCTGCCTCCTTTGCGTCCCCCCTGCTCTCTTCTCTTTTCTTTCTCTTTTTAACTCCTTCCCCTGTTGTTTTTTTTTTTTTTCACAAAAATCTTCTATTCTTTTTAACACACAAAAACCTTCGAATGCAAACAAAAGCTCTTAACAAATTATTCCATCCTGGGCTGGGCGCAACAATCTGCCCAAACTGCACTCAAACAAACTCCCAAGATAAGGAGATTCTAACTAAACTACAGGCTTAAAACAATATTAAGATTAAAATAAGTTTTCAAAAAAATGCAAAAGTAAAAAGGAGGGAAAACAAAGCAATTTAATTCTTCAATTGATGCTCCTGCATCATTTTTCCAACCAGCAGAAGAGGTGTTCTTCACTTGTTGTTCTTCTGCATCACTTCGTCTATACTTGTGCCCATCTTAAGGATATCATCTGCAGTCAACCATGTTGCATCTTCAGCTGGTAGATTCTTCCACTTAGTGAGATACTGGAAGTATTCTTTGTTTCTTGTCTTTTTAACTATTTTCTTTTCTAAAATACTCTCAATTTCTTTTGGCACTTCCTTTGGTAGTTGCTGTTCCCATTGGATAACTTTATCCACTTCTGTTTCAGTTTCTTGGTCTGGTTGTTCTTCATCCTTGTATGGATATAAATCTGCAATATTAAAAATTGGAGAGATTCCAATCCCCTTTGGCAATTCTATTTCATATGCATTATTTGAAAACTTTCTTATTACTTTGCATGGTCCTATTTTCTTTACCTTCAACTTGTTATATTCCTTCTTTGGAAACCTCTCTTTTCTGAGATGAGCGAGAACAAGGTCCCCTATATTGAAACTGACCTCTCTTCTTTTTTGATCTGCCCTTAGCTTGTATTTGATGGTATTTTCTTCAAGTTTCTTCTTTACCTGTTCATGCAAATTTTGCATAGCATTGGCAAATTCTTCCGCATCAGCACTTCTTGTCTCCATGTTGCTTAAATTTCTTAACTCATACACGCCTCTTGGATGCATTCCATACATAATTTGAAACGGGCTCAATCCTGTACTTCTGTTAGGAGAATCATTATAGGCAAATTCAGCTTGTGCAAGTGCAAGATCCCATTGTTTCGGATGCATACTTACCAGGCTTCTCAAGATGTTGCCCAAGCTCCTATTGACAACCTCTGTTTGGCCATCCGTTTGAGGATGATAGGCTGAACTGAAACTTAGCTGTGTTCCTAATTTCTTCCATAAGGTTCTCCAAAAATGTCCAACAAATTTGGTGTCCCTGCCAGAAATAATACTTCTAGGCAATCCATGCAATCTAACAATATCCTGGAAGAATAGATTAGCTATGTGAGTAGCATCGCTTGTTTTGAAACATGGAATAAAGTGAGCCATCTTTGAAAACCTATCTACCACAACAAATATGGAATCATGGCCTTTTTGAGTTCTTGGCAAACCAAGTACAAAATCCATGCTTATTGAATCCCAAGGCCTATTTGGAATGGGTAGTGGCTGGTACAAACCTATGTTTTGACTGCTTCCCTTGACATATTGGCATATTTTACATCTTTCAACAAATTTCTTAACATCATTACTCATACCTGGCCAATAGTAGTGAGCACTCAATTGTGCTAATGTCTTGTTCTGCCCAAAATGTCCTGATAAGCTGCCACTATGTTTTTCCTTCAACAAATTTTCCCTCATAGAACTCTTGGGAATGCAAAGCTGGCTGCCTCTGAACAGCAGACCCTCTTGGACCATGAAATCTATCCAGGGACTTCTTTCAACTCTTACCGGATTCATGCAAGCTTCATATGGTTCTTTAAAGTCTGGATCTCCCTTATATAGTTTCTTCAAATCTTCAAATCCCATAATACTTACTTGAGACTCTTGTATGATCAGATTTCTCCTGCTTAAGGCATCTGCAACCTTGTTAGATTGTCCTTTCTTATGCTTAATAGTGAATGTGAAACTTTGTAAAAATTCAATCCATTTGACATGCTTTTGATTCAACTTATCCTGATTACTAATGAACTGTAAAGCATAATTGTCGGTGAACAAAACAAATTCTTTAGGCAAAAGATAGTGCCTCCACTTCTTCAAAGTTTGTACAAGAGCATAGAACTCTTGATCATAAGCTGAATATTTCTTCTTAGCATCACTTAACTTCTCACTAAAGTATGCTATAGGCTTCCCATCTTGACTTAAAACAGCACCTATTGCAATTCCACTAGCATCACATTCTACTTGAAAAAGCTTATTAAAATCAGGCAAGGTCAAGATTGGCTCTTCAGTTACCTTCTTTTTCAACAATCTGAAACTCTTATCAGCAGCCTCAGTCCAACAAAAACTTCTTTTATCACCCTTGATTGTATCTATCATTGGGGCAACAATTCCACTAAAATTTCTTATGAATTTCCTATAGAAGCTAGCCAAACCGTGAAAGCTTCTTACCTCATATGTGCTCCTGGGTGTAGGCCACTCAAGTATGGCTTTAATCTTTTCTTTATCCATCTTCAATCCTTCTTTGGAAATCACAAATCCCAAATATATCAATTCTGTTTTCAAAAAACTGCACTTTTTGACATTGATTAGCAACTTCTCCTCATGTAGTTTACTCAATACCATTCTCAAATGTTTCAAATGATCTTCTTTAGTTTGACTAAACACCAAAATATCATCCAAATACACTATCACAAACTTACCAGTGAACTCTTTCAGCACTTCATTCATCAGCCTCATGAAGGTGCTTGGTGCATTGGTCAGTCCAAATGGCATAACTAACCACTCATAGAGTCCATCATTAGTCTTGAAAGCTGTTTTCCATTCATCCCCTTCTCTTATCCTAATCTGATGGTAACCACTTTTCAAATCTATCTTAGAGAAATATGTAGCTCCACTTAAACAATCAAGTAAATCATCAATTCGTGGCAATGGAAATCTATACCTGATAGTAATCTTGTTGATTGCTCTGGAGTCTGTACACATTCTCCAACTCCCATCTTTCTTAGGACTCAACACTGTAGGGACAGCACAAGGGCTTAAACTCTCTCTTACCAATCCTTTGTCTAATAATTCTTGAACTTGATGTTTGATTTCTTCATTCTCCTTTGGTGTCAACCTGTAGGCAGCCTTGTTTGGTAGATTTGCTCCTGGAATCAAGTCTATGTGATGACTAATACTTCTCAATGGTGGTAACTCATCAGGTAAATCATCTACCACAATGTCAATGTATTCATTCAACATATCTTGAATCTCTAGTGGCAAATCAATCAACTTAGTACTAGTGACTACACTCTTTGGCTTACCAATTACAGCAAAGTTTACCTCTTCTTTCTTCATTTGATGTAGAAACTCTTTGCCACTTACTATCAAAACTTTAGAATTCTGTCCAACAACAGCAGCAGCCTCTTCTTTCAATGGTGTAAGTGTATGCTTGATCCCATCCTTTTCAAACATGTATGTATTCTGCCTTCCATCATGTATGGCCTTCCTGTCAAATTGCCAAGGCCTTCCAAGCAAGATATGACATACATCCATGGGCATAACATCACATAAAATCTGATCCTTATATGTTCCTATCTGAATATCTACTTTGCATTGTTCACTTACTAGAAGTTTATGTCCTTTTTGTAGCCAAGAGACTTGATAAGGTGTAGGATGTACCTCTTTCTTCAAGCCTAGTTTCTCCACCATCTCAGTTGACACAAGATTGTCAGTACTTCCGCTGTCAATAATGACTTTACAGCATTTTCCTTTACTCTTACATGTGGTTCTAAATAAAGTTTTTCTTTGAGGTGGTTCTACAACTTCTTTATTTGGCTTTAATAAAATTCTTTTCATCAAAAGAGACTCACCTTCTTCTGGAGTATCTTCATAAGCTGCTGTAACTTCTGCATCTTGTTTTTCACCTTCAATCACATGTACACTTCTCTCATGGCTGGTAGAAGGGTTCTCTGTACACTCATATGCCCTATGCCCTGCATACTTGTTGCATTTAAAGCATTTGCCCATGAATCTTCCTCTTCCTCTCTGATATCCTTGGTATGATCTTCTTCCTCTTGGTGTATAGCTGCCTCTTGAACTTTGTGAGCTGCTGGCCTCTTCATGAGATGTTTGCAGCTGTCTTCTACCTCCCTGAAATCCTCTACCTCTGTTGAACCTGCCCCTTCCTCTTGAGAAGGATGTTTGTTTCCTTGCAATCTTCTCCTCAGCTTTCAAGGCAAATTGATATGCCTCCTCAACCGTCTTAGGAATGAGAAGACTAATTTCATCTTGAATGGCAAATTTCAAGCCATTGGTGTATCTGGCTACCTTTTCTGTGTCATCCTCAATGTGACCTGATCTTATAGTCAACCTATAAAATTCTTCAGTGTATTCTTTCACAGACAATTCTTTTTGCTTCAAATTTTGTAATTGCTTAAAAAGATTTGCTTGATAATCCTTAGGCATAAACTTACCTTTCATTTTTGCTACCATTCTGTCCCAGCTTCTGATCTTTGGCTTCCCTTTTCTTCTCCTTTCTTCTTGCACTCCATCCCACCACAGGGATGCATGTTTCTTTAGCCTTGTCATGGCATATTTGACTTTCTTTTCATCTTCTTCAATCCCTTCATACTCAAAATATTTATCTAATGCATTAATCCAATCAATTAATTCTTCAACATTCAAATTACCTTCATACATTGGAACCTCCATTTTTGGCTTGGTGTTCACCTTCATAATGGCTTTGATCAGCCTCTCCTCAGCTGTTTCTTCTTCCACCACCAATTCATCTTCTGGTGGCTCCTCTTCTCTGTCACTGACTTCACCCATGTCAGTACCTCTTCTTTGAGCCATCTCCAGGTCTTGCAGCCTAGCTGTCAGGTTCCTAATCTCTTCTGCCAATGCAACCTGTCCTCCAGGTCTCCTTCCTCCAGCTCTGCCTCTGTTCCTGATTCTCATGGCCATCTTGTTTTCTGTTCACAAATCTGGTTCTGCTTCTTTTTTGCCTGGATCACGGGCTCTGATACCAAAATTGATGAAAACTCAATTGACCTTCGTCTTTATTCAAAATTCTGACTTGCTGCTCTTAATCTCCAAACAGTGCATTATCTCTGCAAAAACAACATTCTGATCTAAAAGGCTCTACCAGCTGAGCTAAGACGGCTTGATACCAAATGGTGGACTGATGTCTTCCTTAGACTACCAATTAATGAACCCGCATACATCCAACAGGGAATGTTCGAACAAATTAGAATGGCCAACAATGTTCAAATCAGGAGACTTACATTTCAATTCCTCTGCCAAGTCTGTAAATCTGCCTCCTTTGCGTCCCCCCTGCTCTCTTCTCTTTTCTTTCTCTTTTTAACTCCTTCCCCTGTTGTTTTTTTTTTTTTTTCACAAAAATCTTCTATTCTTTTTAACACACAAAAACCTTCGAATGCAAACAAAAGCTCTTAACAAATTATTCCATCCTGGGCTGGGCGCAACAATCTGCCCAAACTGCACTCAAACAAACTCCCAAGATAAGGAGATTCTAACTAAACTACAGGCTTAAAACAATATTAAGATTAAAATAAGTTTTCAAAAAAATGCAAAAGTAAAAAGGAGGGAAAACAAAGCAATTTAATTCTTCAATTGATGCTCCTGCATCACATTTATCATATTTTGGGACATGGTAGATGGATCACGATCTATGTGGCTCGGTAAAGTGGCTATTTTCTCCCATGTGGACGGGGCATGATATTACCAAATAATTATCCCTCTTCATGTGGGATTTATATAGACTTGTGATTTCAAATCTATGGACTCCCAATTTTTGATCACTACCCTTTACATGTTTTCAACCAATCTAGCCCCACTTGTCTCACTAATCATCCCCAATGCAAAAATTATTCAAAATTGATACAATTTTTTATAAAACTTACACAATACATAATACTAAACTAGTAGATGGTGGTGTGTTTGAGTAATAAGGTTGGCCAATGAAATCCTTGACATATTTTAGGGTAGTTATGTAGTGGGTGATCACTTTTTGGAGCTTAGAAGGTGGCATGTACACATGGACCCTAAGTATTGGAGTCACCTCATTGCAAAATGGTGCTAAGTCCATTTTGAATGCATCTGAATCAAGCATGACTTATTAAACCATATGGATCAAGATTTTCATTTGTTCATAACTACCAATGAGGTCCTTCAAGTCTTCATTCTATGCATTACTTAACTTGGACTTGATATTACTAACCATCAACTAGATCTCTGCACTAAGTTGCTCTAGCTTCTCTACATGTTTTTTTTCCTGCTTCCCTACAAATGTAATGCATATTAAGTCCTATTACTAGTTGAGAAGTTTGTCCCACACATTATCTATATAATTGAAATATTTTTTGAGAGCAAGTTCATTTTTGTCGAATGATGTAGTTAGGGCATGCATAGCTATGTGGGCAACAACAACTACATTAAAATATGCACTAGAACTAGATAGGGAGTTGTAAAGCTATTATTTCTAATATAGAAGGCTACATGTGAAATAATTGGCTTGGAGGGATATGGTATCCAACATAATTTGATACTCTTCTAGAAAAATATTCAAAGTTGTGGTATCATACTTCAAATTAGAACCCAGATTTCTAAGCACCCAAAGTTCTTGAGTTGCACACCAGTCTTTAATGAGTTCTGTGATGAGTGTCATCAACTTGTGATGATTTGACATGATTTTTTTGCCTATGAAACAAGAGGCCAGAGCTAGGAAATCATATTTAATTACATGTTCTACTTCATGTAATTAACTCTAAATCTCCACATTCTCAGTCTTTACTTGATCTTGTTCTTACTCCAGGGAAGCTACGTTTTACACAATAGATTATTGGAATGTTGAAGCTCCTTCCAATTGCTTCTTTAGTAGCAAGAGAGAGATATCAAAATATACCTCATGTATTACCAAAAGAGTGGTCAAAGTACTCATTTTCATTATAGGATCTTGGTAGTGTATGGTAGCTAGAGGAAGGGAGAAAGTGGTGCATCACATAGTAACTATTGGAACATCCTAGAGCCATACACCTCTGAGTGCAATCTATGGAATTTGGGATTGTGTATGCATTGTGATTGACACTTGATATGACATGGTGGCCTTAGCTTCCATCTTAGTTTGCTACATAACATCTTCATCATTATTTAGCTTCACCTTTTCCTCATACTTCTATTCTTGTTCCTCCCTTTTCTTTTTCTCTTCTTCCTCTTTATTTTTTTTTTCTTCCTCTATTATTTTATTGGTTTCTTCTTCTTTCTCACTTATTTCTTATTCTTCATCCCCCTTTTTATTGTCAAATTCCTCTTTCACTTTCTTCTCTCTCTCATCTCCTTCTTCCTTGCATTTCTTTTCTTGTTCTTCCTTTTTCTTTTGTCCTTGTTTTTTCTTCTTCTACTCCTATTCCTGCATAGTTTGAGCCTATGATTTTGATTATGCTTGTTGTTTCCATAGGAATTAAACATGTTCCTCCTTATTTTTGGCATCATATTCTACCTATTTATATGCCTATACTACTTTTTATCATTTCTCTTCTTCCTCTTTTTCTTTCTTCTCATTTTCCTCTTGTTCTTACTGTTGTGGTGCAACTACTTCCTGGGATATTTGAGCTATGTGCTAAGATTTATATAAATATGCCTCTATGTTCTTAGCCTTTTTAAAGGTCTTTAATTCATTGGATTTATTTCTTTGTTTTTTATCATTATTCTTCCTTATTTCTCTTATTTTCTTCTTCTGTGCTCAGTAGTGCAGATGGATTCTTCTCTTACAACCTACTATTTTTTGGCTAAATTATATTATATTTCAATTTCTTCAATATCTTATGCCTATGGTGATGGTGGAGAATCCTTTGTACCAAAAAACTATTGATTTATCCTTCCTATAGTGACAAACCTACACTAATGTGATAGTGTAGAAGTTTCTAGGGTAGGTTGTGCTTCATGATCGATAAATACTTGACCAAATGTGCATTTTTGAAATGAAAGGGAGACTAGAGTCTCCCTTATTATTCTTGGCCTACATATAAGTTGATCTATTATACTTTATGATATGAGTGTGAATATAATAGTGAGTGAAAATGTTGGAGTTGTGGCTGGTTGATATAATTCTATGCATCATCATAGTTACTCCTCCTCTTACTTGATTGTATCCACAATAATGGATGGTGGACAAGTGGGGAGTTATACCCACAGATTGCGAGGGACTTTCTTCTGAATTTAGATTGTGGACACCAAATTTTAGAATAAAAACTCTTTTTATTCCTCCTCATAGTAGTCCCTATACATGTCTTCCAGCATGACTTCATAGACCTCTTGTGCATCAGTGCCCATTTACATGAGATCCTAGGACCCAATAATTTGTGGCACCTTTGCATCATTATTCCATGATTTGCTATGTGTTGTACATTTCAAGAAAGTTAACATGAAATGAGGGTATACTTTGTGATTACATTACTTTTATTGAGAAATGGATGTTGGTTCTAATAATTGCACTATAGGAACATCCACACCTGGTGGTATTGATTGGAGATAGATTGATCACTTCATTGCATATTCTTTCTTTTTAGTCACTTTAGCCTACACCATATCCATCATGATAAAGAATAGTAGTGGTTTGAAGGGTAAATGTGATAGCTTATGTATGGTGTTTAAGATGTCCTTAGGCATGAGAGTAATGATGGGTGTCATTATTCCCTTAATTTAATCAACTCTCTATTGATATCATATTCAACCAAGGGTGTGTCCAAAGCTATACGTAACAAGAAGAATCTTAGAGATTTAGTAATTGATTGTAGGTATTTGTATATTTTCTTTTGTTTTGGGGGATATTTAATGTCTTAAGGACTTCTTGGTTAAAACCTTATTAGTATCAAACTATGAAAATTTATTGGAAATAAACACACATTACAAAAATGAATTTACTGGAAATAAACATACTTTGCAAAATTAATTTTTTTGGAAATAAACACGCTTTGCAGAAATGAATTTGTTGGAAATAGACACACAATTTAGAATGCTTAGAAAATGATTACAAGAAATGAGAATTTAATCTAGAACACCTGTAGGGACATATCTAAATTTTAACTTAAGGAATTGAAAGCATTTATAAATTTAATAGAGCTACCTATTTCATTATGAAAATAAAATATAAATACTGACAAAATGAAGATCCTGGTTCTTGGAAGAGTGGGCCCTTGCTCCACCTAGAAACAGGATTGAACAACTTAATTCTCTCTCAAAACAAAAATGACTATTTTATTCTATATTACAAAAATGTACTAATCTATCCTTATCCTTCTATTCTTTAATTATTACCCTCTTTTTATATATTCTTCTAGGTCTATATATATTCTTCTTGTGGTGCATTGATAGCCATAACTATTTTATGGATATGATGAAACTGAATAATTCCAAGAATAGACGTTGAATTAAAACATGGCTAGATGTCCAACTGTGTGATAAGTGTCTTGGATCTGCAAGTATGGAAATTGGAAATCTACTCCTAATTAATGGGATCATTGATTTGATAGATCACTAGCCATTTGGAATAGATCGTTATCAGTTATAAAACTTTAGAAGAGTTCCAAAACTAAAGGAAATCATGCCATATCTAATTGTGAAAGTTTTGGAGCTTATCTACAGGAGTATCAGAACTAATTCAGATAATTCTAGAACTAAATATAAAGTTCCATAATTTAGTCTAAAAATGTGACAAAACTTGTAATAACGTGGTGGAGTTTCAGAACTAAGCTGTATTGATTCTAATACTTCCAAAAACATGCAATCTGCTTCATATTTGTTCTTCAGCCTGATGATGACCTATTTTATTACAAAAATTGAATTTTCCAAAACACTTGTAAGGAATTACAGAGATTTTAAATGTTAGAATCACAATCAACAAAAGATGGATAATTACATCCTAACTCATATTAGATTAAAATAAAAGTCACAAAATGCAGTCAAACTTAATAGAAAGAGAGAGTAAGATGAGGTCATTTATTGTACAATTTATGGGCATATTATGACCTCATCATTTCCCCCATAGTTATTTGTTTTTAAGTCCCTTTACAAATATTACTCTTCAAATTTAGGATTGTATATTCTACATTCCATTTGATTGCTCAGATCAAATGACTGGAACTGAATATCCCAATGCTTTGATTCATATGTACTATACCTTGCTCGTGCTTCTACTTTTATTTTCCATTCCTAAAATTGAGTGGGATCTTGAGGTTCTCTATTTTTCCAAGAGATATGGGGGTGAGAAGTAGAGGTGGCCTTGTCCACATTCCTATCCATATGCACATGGGAGTTTCATTAATCCAAGGAATTATTGTGCTTAAAGCTTTTGCCCTTTCTAGACTCCAAATCAAATTTTAAGGAGATATTACTTCCCTTCTTTTCAATGCCACCAGGATAAATTCCCATCTTTTCAAGCATGCATCATAAATATTATCAAAATTTTCCCTTTCATAAGAGGTGAAGGCATTAATGCTTTTCTATAAATTAGCAAGATAAGGTTCCTTGAACCTTCCATTAAATGCATGGGATTAGAAATGTGAAACAAAGGCAAATAGGTTGCCATAATGAATTCTCATACAGAGACCAGATGAAATAGCCTTTAATAGATGCTTTGACTCCCTCTCCTTCCATGCAATCTAATTTTGAATAATAGAGACAAATGTGTTAAGCTATCTTTCCCCTACATACAAATTGATCATAAAACTTGAATTCTTTTCCAAAATGAAATTGTAGAGGTAAAATTCACAGAGAAGATTTTTTTGTTCTGCATTGGCTAAAGAGTAGGCTATCAAGAAATTAGCTTCATCTTTTATTTCATGTGGAAGGCCACATGCTATCCTTGCCAATTACCAATGAATGAATTGTTCCTCTAAAAACATACTATATGAAGGAGAAGGTCTTCTGCATGCAAGAAGTTTCTCACTCATCATGCAAAATATTTGTATTTTCACAAGATATTTATGTTTATCTTTTTCCTCGTTATAAAAATTTTCTTCCTATTCCTTCCTTGCTTTCTTTTCTTCCTCCATTTTGCTTTTCAAGTCCTTATTAGATGTTTTGACTATACTGAGTTCTCTACATGTATCATCCCATAATTGTTTGAGTGGCAGATAAGTCAATTTAGTTTGTGCAGAGACTATTGACACAATAATCTATCTCCTAGAAATTTTACATTTTTCCTCTTTCACCATCATCTGCCTTTTAATCTCTGTTAATTCCTTAGTCTTGGCTGTGAACTAGTTTGTTAATTCCTTAAGGAACATTTCTCTCTGTTCTAATTTGAGTTTGAGGAAATTCAATTCCTCATCCTTTTCCTTGATAATGAGCTCTGCTCTAGATAGAAATAGAGCTTGTTTAATCTACTAATTTATTTCTTTTTCTAAAATTTCTTGGGGAGGTAAGCATTCTTCTTCCACCAGAGGGGATTTCCCTTTCCTTTTCCAGGATGCCTATTCATCTTCTTCATGTGATGGTGCTGCCGACTCACCCATTTCTTGGAAAACTTGATCCTTAAATCTTTCATCTTTTTTTTTTTTTTTTCTATTTGGCTTGGTCTAGGAGGATTCATAGCCATGCTACCCAAAATATTAGCAACTTCAGTTTCTAGCCCTTCTTGTTCTTTCATCTCCTCTAGAATTTCTTTAGACATTTTATGACTTCTCCTTCTTTGAGGAGCCTCAAAATTGTAGAAATGGGTCTCCTATTAGAGATTCTACTAATTTTCACCTTTTACTTAGGCCTAGGTGAACTGTCACTATCAGAGATAGGTATTAGTTCTTATGTAGCTTCTACAGAAGAAGGAATTTCTTGAGAAGGCACAATAGGGTCTGCAATTTTAGCTCTTTTTTTAGATCTTCTTATTTTTGGTATTTCCTCTTCCCCTAGTTATTTATTTTCCTCAGCAGTGGTATCAATTCTAAATGAATTGAAGGGGTAGGAGGAGTTTCTATTACTCTTCTAAAAATACTAGGGTTCTGCTTAAACTTGCCAAGAAAATTTTCCCACATTTTTTCCCCATTTTTCTTTGAAAGAAAATGGTGTTGTCATACTAAATGCACTAACCCATGATGTCTAATTATTCCTACACCCCAAAAATACCTCTAGCCCATTGTATGGATGGAGTCAAAAAGAAACCCTGGAAGGTTTACTATATATTCTAGTTTTTTAGCTCCATATCTAAGGTATATGAGGATTTTCAGGACTTTTTTTCTTACTGACCCAAATTGTCCAGCATAGGTTAAATACTTAACTATCCAAAATGCTACTCTATCAAAGGGTTTGGGCAAGCTAGCCCTTCTAACTCTTTTGATAATTTTATTTATGTTGTAAATATACTGGGGTTTGACTTCCCCCTCTTTCAGTAGGGTTTCAACTAGGTCTTTTAATGTCCCTTTGGCAGGGTTTGAAACATGCACCATTGGTATTCCAGATATCTCACTTATTACATTCAAAGAAAAAGGAATGAAAACCTTCCTAACCTTTGTCCTTGTTTGCTCTAAATTGATAACAAATTCTCTTACCAATTCATCATTATATTTGGGGAATTTCCTCAAAAACTCCAACCATCTTGTTTGTTGAAAGATAGTTACTACTTCTTCATCTATAAGGAGCTAGGCATCATCCTCTGGTTCTAAATTATTTTTAATCCCCATGATTCATTCTTATTTAATCTTACACAAATTATCTAAAGATTGCTTCTTTTATTAGCATAACTAATGACTTTGGTTGTGGAACTGGCGAATTTGGTTGTGGAATTACTATACTCAGTTGTAGAACTAGTGAATTCAACTATGGAATTACTGTACTCAGCTGTGGAATTGATGAATTTAATTCATTGTATCTCTCTTAAAGTTGTTTTGCAACTAGTTTTTACTTTATCGATTCAATAATAATAATGATTCTTTATAACTATGCTACCAATTCATTTCATCATTAATATCCTTCTCATGATTTCTCATGTTTAATCATGATGTACAATAGATGACTCATCTTACTAATATTTATAAATCAAGTCTAATCACACATGCAAACTTTAAATATAACCTTTAACAAGTTAAAAATATAATTACCATCCTTAATGATATAATTCCTCTGTTATGATGACTCGTCATTCCTAAAAAGTGAAAATAAGGAAAATGGTTAGAAAATAGATAGAATTCCAAAGAAGTTTTATTTTAAATTAGACATTTATTTGAGAATATCAACTGACATCGCTGGTTTTCAATTAATCTTTGAGAGATTTTTTTTTTGGAAAAGAGAATGCCATTTACTAGTTTTCATCCTCTTCACTTTATTTTGAATCTATTCATCTGATTATTTGATCACTTTGGAAGAACTGAGTTCTTCCATATGATCAAATTCTTTATTTTCTTCAATTTGCTTCAAGAATTCATCCTTAATAGGAGGCTTCCTATAAAATTTTATCCTGTGTCCATTGACCAAGAGTATTCTTCTACTACCATCAATGGGAAGGAACTGAATAGAACTATTATTAAATATCTACTCAATCTGATAAGGTCCCAACCATTTAGTTCTCAATTTACCTTTAAATTATTGGTACTTAGAATCAAACATCAATGCCCAATCTCCTACTTTGAATTGCCTTTCCTTGATATGTGAATCATGCCATTGCTTTCCTTGATCTTGGATTATCTCTATCTGGTGAAGTGCTTCTATTCTTAATTAATCCAACTCATTGAGTTGAAGGATTCTCTCCTTTTGAGCTATATCTAATTCAATTCCCACCTTAGTTTTTGTGCTCAATGTCTATAGTTCAACTCAATAGGCAATAAGGGATTTTTTTCATAGACTAACTCATATAGTCAAAACCCTATTGTAGTTTTCCAAGTTGTATTGTAAGCCCAGACAGCTTCAAGTAGTCTCTTTACACAATCTCTTCTTTCTACTTCAACTATTTTAGTGAGGATGTTTTCCAATTCTCTATTTGTTACTTCAAATTGTCCATTTGCTTGTGGGTGATAGGGAGATGACTTCCTATGATTGATCTGATAATACATTGTGAAATCCTGGATCATATTGGACATAGATTTTGGTCCCTCATCTAAAACTAAGCTTCTTGGTGCTTCAAAATTTACCATAATTTTGTGCCAAAGGAAATTAGTAACTGCTTCTTTAGTGGCATTTCTTAAAGCATGCATTTTTGCCCACTTTATCACATAATTAGTGCACACAATAATGTGCTCTTTCCCTTATGAAGGAGGATTAAAGGGTCCAATAAAATACAATCCCCATCTCTCAAATGGTTCAATCACTACTTGAGGTTGTAAATGCATTTCATTGGTAAAGGTTGGCTATCCCATCCTTTGAAAAGGATCACATCGCCTAATATATCTCTTCACATCTTTGTATAGAGATGGAAAATAGTAATCAATGCCAAGTATTTTGTGAGCTATTATTTTCATTGAATAGTGTCCTCCACTTGGTTCATCATGACATGCTCAGAGGATGTCAAAGATTTCATCTTCTCTTACACACCTATGTAAAACCAAATCAGGACCATATTTAAATAGCATTCCATTTAACCATTTGAATTGTGCATTGGTTTTGATTAACTTATTTATTTGTTTTTTAGTGAAAGGAGGAAACTTCCCTATTATAAGATAATTTTCCATGTCAGCAAACCATAGTGTATCAGTTGAAATAAAAAATAATTATTCATCTAAAAATTTGTCCTTGACTGGATCCTACTCCCCTATAGTGGTTAGTCTTGATAATAAATTAGCTACCACATTAGATTTACCTAGATTGTCTGTAATGGTAATATCAAATTCTTGTAGAAGTAATAACCATCTAATTATTCTACTTCCAACCGCTGGTTTATTCATTAAATATTTAATTGCTGAGTGATCTATATGTACAAATATTTTATACCCTATAATGTAATGTCTAAATTTATTAATTGCATAGATCACAGCCAAAAATTCTTTTTCAGTGGTAGTGTAATTTCATTCAGTGGAAGTAAGTTTTTCACTAAGATAGTAAATAGCATACATTTTTCCTTCTTCATCTTTCTGTCCCAAAACTACACCAATTGAGTTATTTGAGGCATCAATTTGGATGTGAAAAGGTTTATCCCAATTAGGTCCTCTCAATATTGCAAAAATTACTAATTTCTTCAAAAACATGTTGACACTTTTCATCCCAAAGAAATTCACAGTCCTTGGTAAGCAACTTAAACATGGGGGCAGAAATTTTACTAAAATCCTTGATAAAGCACCTATATTATCTAGCATGCCCTAAAAATGACTTGATATCTATGGGGGTTTGAGGAATAGGCAAGTCTAAAATAATCTTGATTTTGTTACAGTCAACCTGAATTTCTCTTTTTGAAATATGGTGGCCTAATACAATCCGTTAATCAGCCATCATCAAACATTTCTCATGACTAAGAGACAAGTGATGTTGTTCACATCTTGTTAATACTCTATCTAAATTTTTAAGGCATCATCAAATGTATCTCCATGCAAAGTAAAGTCATCCATGTATACCTCTACACAGTCATTTGTTAGGTCTACAAAAATTGCTAATATAGCTCTTTGAAAGGTTGTTGGAGCATTACATAGTCCAAATGGAATTACCCTACAAGCAAAGGTACCCCATGGACAAGTAAATGTAGTTTTGTCTTGATCCTCAATAACAACTCTAATTTGATTGTATCCACTAAATCCATCCAAGAAGGAAAAGTATTGTTTACCTGAAAGGTTGTGTAAGACTTGATCTATGAATGGTAAGGGAAAATGATCTCTCAGGGTGGCTTTGTTCCGTTCCATATAGTCAACACAAATTATCCATTTTCCATTCTTTTTAGGGACAATTACAAGAGGAGACACCCATTGGGTATCTGAGATAGGGTAGATAAAACCTACTTGTAATAGGTTTTTAATTTCTTGTTTGACTATATCCCTTAAGGCTAGATTAATACTTCTCTGAGGTTTCCTAACTGGTCTAATGTTTTTAGTATACATGTGATAGGTGCAAAAACTTGGATGAATTCCCTTCATATCTCTATAGTCCCAAGCAAAAGCTTTAGTATGATCCTTCAGAACATCAAATAATTGGGCTTCTTCATCATTCTTTAACCAACTATTAATATTCAAAATTTTACCTGGTTGAATCTCAACATGTTTGGTTCCAGTATATGATGAACTAATTTATTGAAAGGGTTCCATTAAGGTGTTTAATGGACATGCATGTGGTAATAACATATGATATGTAGCAACATCTCCAAAAGTTCCTTGAGATAGAATGCTAGACAAAAGACAGAAGGAAGAGTTATGATACTTATCTTGTTGTAGGTTGAACTCATTACTATTATTTTCTAAAAATTCTTCATCATCTCTTGATATCTGTAAAGCTAAAGCTACAGATTCTTCCTCTTCCCAAGAGAAATCTCATTCCTCTAGAGTGAAATTATCTTCATTTGTAGGGAATTATTATTGGTGTGGTTCTGGAACTAACTATGATGGTTCTGGAACAAGTTCTGGAACTAATCCTGACTGCTCTAATGGTAATTGGTGTACATTCAATGGAGGATGAACCATATCTTCTATTTCCCTTACATGATCTTGCAATGATATCATAGCCAAAGAAGATAGATTTTGCTCATTAATATCAGGATTATTAACCAATAATTTCTCTAGATTATTAATAAAAGGTCATGCAGAGGGATATAATTAAATTTGCTTAGAATTCTTACCATTTGAAATAGTCATATCACCTAACCTATAGCCAATTAAGGCAACAACTATAGCTAACCATGGTCTACCCAAAACAATGAGATAACCAAATGTTTTACCTTTTGGCTACAATATAAGGAAGTCAACTGGATATTTCCATAACTCCACCATTACTGCCACATTTTCAATAACTCCTTCTAGTTTTTCTATAGACTTATTTTCCATCCACAATAAGGTGTTATTAGTTTGTATGCCTTTTAATGGTAATGTTTTCAAAGTGTCTACTATCATTACATTGAAAGCTACTCCCAAATTAATCAAAATGTTATGTATATATTTATTCTCTATAGAGATAGAAATAACAGGGCTTTCAGGATCTCCATATTTGGGAAGTAGGAGTTTTCCTTCTAATAAATCAGCAAGTTTCCCATCTACATTAATAGTCTTGGGATACTACTTCTTTCTTCCAGGTTTTTTAAAAAATAAGAGTTTGATTAAATTTTTAAACTCTAGAATATCCCTAATTTCTTGTAACAATAGTATTTCAATATTCAATCTTCTTAGTTCCTACACCAATTTAGATTCCTTAATTTCTTTGACTTCTTTAAATCTTTCTGGAAATGGAATCTCAGTAGAGTTTCCTTTTGGTTCCTTATCTTTTTCTTTTTCATCTTCCTTAGGTGCAACTAGACTAGGGGTTCAACTTCTTCTATCATCTCAGTGATTATAACAGGTGGACTACTAACTATTTTGCCAAATCTAGTTTGACTGTCTTTACAATCCATTACATTTAGATCAACTAACTTTTTTGGTTCTATTTCGTATATAGGAGTTGTTTGTTTTTTTCCTAGGTTTGCTACTAGCTGTTCTGGCATTTGTGTTTGGACTACATTTTTAGCTTATGGATTTTGTGCTAGAGATCCCATTATGGCTTGTTGGTTCTAATATGGATATTTTTTCCCTTGTACATAATTACTAGGGCCCCATCTAGGTTGTGGCCAAGCATAAGGATTTCCTTGACCAGCCCAAGGTTACTAATGTCTATGAGTATACCAAGATTGACTTGCCCAATCCTAAGGATGCCATGTTGGTTGAGGGCCCAAGGTGGCTATCCCTAACTTTTTGGTACTATTTGAGCTACCTATGGCATCATCCAAGGATTAAGAGCTGGTCTTGGCATAAACTACCCTTGGTTGGGTTGTCTCTGAACAATATTCAATTCTTCTGTAGTGGATGATGTACTAGTTTGTTTGAGCTCATTTTTTATGAATGGGAGAAGAGAATAATCATGAGTATCATGTTATTTAGATTCAAAGACAAGACATATTTATGTTTTATCCAAAGGACATTCCCTTATTTCATGCTTTGTCCTACATCTAGGATAATACATGTCTAATGGTTCAGTTTTGGCATTTGCTTTAGCTTGTAATCCATCCATAGTGGAGGTTAATTGAACTAATATGTTTGTTTTAAAGTTTTTCAATTCATCCATCAATTTTTTCATATCTATATTTGAATTTTTAACCATTTTTCCCTTTTTAGGTCCACCCCTTGTCCTTGAATAGTTTCTACAAATTTCTATGATTTCGTTCATTCTTAATTGAACAATGCTTCCACCACCAATTAAATCAAGGGTTTCCCTAGATTCATCATCCAGACCTTTAAGAAAGATGGTTTTACTTAACTCTTCTTAAATTAAAAATCCACAACTTTTACTCACAAAGAGGAATCTGTCCAAATAATCTTCCATATTTTCATCCTCTTCCTATTTGATTTTGAAAAAATCTTCCTTTCAATTTCTTCCTCTACAATAATCTTGATATTTTTCTAGGAAGATAAATTCCATTTGTTTCCAATTGGTAATAGAATTAGATGTTAATCCCATAAACCACCTCATTATTGCATCCTTCAGAGTAGATGGAAACAAATTGAGTTTTTGATTATCTATCTTGTAATCATAAGTCTGACATAGTACTTTAAATTCAAATAGAAATTGGTCAGGATCCTCTGATGACATTCCTCTAAATGTGGGAAAGTGTGCAAATGAAATTTTATTCATAGTGGTTTCATCATCCTCCAACTAAATGGGATAGGTAAAGGTTCTCTTAGGTTCTCTTCTAGCTTCTTGTGCCATCTCTCTAGTATTTTCTAGTCCCTTCTCCCAGTCAATGTGATATGTGATCTACTTTGGGGATGGTGAAAAGTCAAGAGTAGGCGGTTGAATACTCAATTGAGAATCAAAAATTTCCCTCAATGGATCTTGATAATAATTCTCCTCCCTAAATTTCTACTTACTTCTGGTGACTGATCCAAAAATTCCAAAGATGGCAACTCTGCTTCTTGTCTTGTAGGAGATAATGGTGCCTCCAATTCTTGGTCAATTTCTTGATTTAAACTAGAGGATGATGGAGATTCTTGTTCAGATATTTTTGGGAGAAATCTACCCTTGGAGTCTCTTGGTCTACTCATAAATTTTGTGATAACTTAGGAAAGATTTTTTCAATTACTAAATGTATGATTGTTGATCTTGTTGACACCTAATTAGAAAATTCCAACTAGTGAGTCTCCAATAATGACACTAAAAATGATGGGTTTCATTATTCCATTCATTTAATCAACTCTATGTTGATGTCATATTCAACCAGGGGTGTGTCTAAAGCTATATGCAACAAGAAGAATCTTAGTGATTTAGTAATTGATTGTAGGTATTTGTATGTTTTCTTTTATTTTGGGGGATCTTTAATATCTTAAGGACTTCTTGGTTAAAACCTTATTGGAATCAAACTATGAAAATATACTAGAAATAAACACACATTATAGAAATGAATTTGTTGGAAATAAACACACTTTGCAAAATTAAATTTGCTAGAAATAAAAATGCTTTGTAGAAATGAATTTGCTGGAAATAAACACACAATTTAGAATGCTTGGAAAATGATTGTAAGAAATGAGAATTTAATCTAGAACACCTACAGGGACATATCTAAATTTTAACTTAAGGAATTTAAAGCATTTATAAATTTAACAGAGCTACTTATTTGCTTTTGAAAATAAAATATAAATACCGACAAAATGAAGATCCTGGTTCTTAGAGGAGTGGGCCCTTACTCCACCTAGAAACATGATTGAACAACTTAATTCTCTCTCAAAATAGAAATGGATATTTTATTGATAAAATATTATGTATTAAAAAAATGTACTAATCTATCCTTATCCTTATATTCTTTAATTATTACCCTCTTTTTCTATATTCTTCCAGGTTTGTATATATATTCTTCTTCTTGTGGTGCATTGATAGTCGTAACTATTTTATGGATATGATGGAACTGAATCATGCCCAGAATAGATGCTAAATTAAAACATGGCTAGATGCCCAACTGTGTGATAAGTGTCTTGGATCTACAAGTATGGAAATTGGAAATCTACTCCTAATTAATGGGATCATTGATTTGATAGATCACTGGCTATTTGGAATAGATCATTATCAGTTCTAGAACTTTAGAAGAGTTTTGAAACTAAAGGAAATCATTCCATATCTAACCATGAAAGTTTTGGAGCTCATCTACAGGAGTATTAAAACTAATTCAGATAATTTTGGAACTAAATATAGAGTTTCATAACTTAGTTTGAAAATATGATAGAACTTGTAATAGCGTGGTGGAGTTCTGAAACTAAGCTGTATTGATTCCAATAATTCCAAAAACATGCAATCCACTTCATATTTGTTCTTCAGCCTGATGATGACCTATTTTATTACAAAACTTGAATTTTCCAAACACTTGTTAGGAATTATAGATCTTTTAAATGTTAGAATCCCAATCAATAAAAGATGGACAATTACATCCTAACTCATATCAGATTAAAATAAAAGTCACAAAATGTAGTCAAACTTAATAAAAAGAGAGAGTAAGATGAGGTCATTTATTGTACATTTAACAGGCATATCTTGACTTAATCAAGTAATAGTGCCATGTGTTGTACTTGAAAAATGTCACTCATTTTTAGGACAACATATAAGCTATTTTGGTCTTGCAAAGACCAAAATATTTCTTCTCATTTCAAAAAATTGTTCTAAGCTTTCAAAATTAGGAATTATTCAAGATTTTTTAGTCAAAGGACTAATGGTTCAACAAGTTCAAAGGCTTCTATAGGCGGGTTCAATCAAACAAACAAGTTTCTGACACTTAGTCATTTTCAAGACCAATTCAAGGTTCAATGGGTTCAAGGTTCAACAGGTTCAATGAGGCTTGTTTCAAAGAATCTTGGTTCAAGTGGTCAATAGAAACAAGGGAATGAACCATTGAACCATTGAACCAAAGTTGGTTCAATTGGTCAGTTCAAGCAACAAAGTTAAAAGGAGTGCCCCAAGAGTCAAAGACACAAGTGCCCTTACGAAGGGAATTCCCATGGAAAAAAGTGACTAAGGCAAACAAACAGATCGAGACAAAATCCTGATAGAATATTGCAGATGCTACCAAGTGTCATCTTTCGAGCCTCATTTCACTTTATTTCTAAAAGCCACAAAAGCCTCCACATGTCCTTTGTAACTAAGCAAAACACACCAAGTGGCATCATTTGCATAAATCTAAATGAGTCTCGCATAGTTCTATAGTGTTTCTATAATGTGATAGAAGCTGCCACATGTCATCTTCCATAGGACATTCAAAAGGCATCCAAAGCTTCTATAAGTTCAATGGATGCTACCATGTGTCCCTCAGAAAGTCATAGTATAAAGTGCCACATGTCCTCAACTATTTCACAGTAGATGCTACCATGTGTCACAATTTGAGATTCGCATAAAATCAACTAAGGAAAAATCAAGAGACAAACATCACTTTTGGAGGACACTCAGAAGCTGAAGTAAACTATTTCAAAAACTTGAAAGACCAATTTAGAGCTCAAATAGCCCTTGCAGAGGGTAGGAAGGGAGAAAATAGACCAATTCAAAGGCCAAAAGAGCAAAGGGATTTTCTTCAAAAAAGTTCCCCTGGCAAAAGTGACAAAGAGACAATTCCTTCAGACAAATTGTCCAAAAGAATTCCTTTGGAATTTTTCTCTAAAAGAAAAGTCCTAAGAAATAGAAAGCCTGCTATGTTGCCATGTGTCCTTCATCAAAGTCATAGTGGATATTGCCACGTGTCATCCATTGAGACATAGTATCAAAGTAGTAGAACCTACCACGTGTCTCTCATCAAATGCAGTGGAAGCCGAGTGTCATCCTCCATGAGAAACTAATATAAGTCTCAAAGAATTTTCAAAGGTAGCTAAAAGCTTAGTGGAAGCCACCACGTGTCATCCTCCATAAGATTCTCAAGAGGTAAGTGAAAGCTGCCACCTTTTCTATTGTAACTCTGTAGAGAGCAACAAGTGTCTGCACTTGTGATTCTGAGTTTCTAATAGGTTTCAAATCCTCTATCAATAAATGTTTCTCAGAGTCTCATGGAAGTTGCCATGTGTCTTCACCTGTTTAGTAGCAGAATGTGCCATGCGTCAATTGTTAAAGACTAGAAGAAAGTGACTAAGGAACAGAGCATTACATTGAATCTAAGACCCAATTCAAATAACTAGAAAAGGAGGAACAATGAAGAAGGACAAAAAACATTTGCACATCAGATATGTTTCTAGCAGAAGATCACCAAGTAGACATTGAAGGATGCAAACATTCAATGGTGTGACCCATTTCTCTGCATTAAGAAAAGCAAATAGGTAAATGCCCCTAAATTCTAGCGTGTCTTCTTAACAGAATTTAATGCAACATGATGTGTTACTATTCCCGAGTCCTTCTTGAAGAGGCTATATAAGGGACTCTCTTTTATTGTTTTATGGTATCTCTCTTTGACAATCAAAAATGAAACTCTGCCCAAATTGAAAGGCATTACTGAGACTTTGAGCTCAGATTGTTGATCATATTTTATTATTGGAATAAGAAAGCAAGTGACTTTTTAGACTTTGTGTTGTGATATATTTGTTGTTGGGGAAATTGTTCTTATGTCTTTTTCCTTAATATATTTTTTGGTCCTTTAATTCAACAAGCAGAATTAGTGAAAGTAGTCAGGAAGGTGTCTTGAAGTCAACTATGGAGAGACTTTGTGCCCCCATAATTGCCTTTAGTGTGTTTTCTTTTCATTTTTGTGTAAAGGACCTTGGGATGACTTTGTGCCCTCATTATCCTTCGTATCTCACTCTTGGGAAATTCAGGTGGAGACTTTGTGCTACATCTCAATTTGTTGGTTACTACGTCCTTGGTTACATTTTCCTTTTACTACCAGGAGTCTTCTTGTGGTTTGATGAATAGTACTTCTGAAAGAAGAGGAGTGCTTTCTGTCATTTCCCTTGAGATTTCTCCTTTGATCTACATGCATCATCTCTGAAAAAAGAGAGATGGATGGTTTGTCCTACCCTTGAGTATTATTTTTTGTTTATATATATATATATATATATAACATATCTATAGGGAACCTCCCCTTGGTGAGAGGAGAGACTAGTCCCATTTTGATGTGGTAAACCTACACATTTGGATGACCAATCTTCCTACTTTGGCTGATCAGACTTATTTTGTTTATCAGTATGTTGATCAAAAAAATATTCAACCAACAATTTTTGGTGACTCCGCTGGGGATATACATAATTTTGTGCAATTTAGAACCTCAAGTTTCAGATTAAAACATCACCTATGTCTTACCCATTATCATTATATCCTTTATCCATTATAGACTCTAGCGACTCCATTTCATGTCTTACCCATTATTCATTATAGCCTTACCATCTTCCTCCAGCTCTGTTGTTTTATCTCATCTATAAAACTAGAGCTACTAAGAAAGAGTGTGTAGTTTGAAGCCTCAAGCCTCAAACTAAAGCTGAGCTAATCCTTTTCCATTTTTGTTCTATAATCTAGCCACTCCATCTAGATTGGTTATCTCTATTTTTACTAATTAAATCATGGCAGTTTGAGGCCCTTGGGGTAACTCTTTTAACCCACTCAACTTGACTCCACCTCTGCATGAGCTTCCATGTAGTTTAAGAAAGAATTTCCCCAAATTTTGTGGTGATGGAATAGTTCACCCTAATGAATACATTATAGCCTTTAGCATAGCTTGTGGTGTTATAGGGGTGAAATTTGAAGACATGGCAGTCAAGATTTTTGTGGAGACACTATAAGGTGCTGCTGCAAACTGGTTCTACCATCTACAAGTTGGATCAGTGACTGATTGGGATACACTCAAAGCCAAGTCTGAAGTAAGGTTCAAGCCCAAAAAATATGCACATGCCTTGCTAGCCTAGCTCACTCAGATGAAAAAAGAGCCTCATGAACCTATGAGGGATTTTATTGCCAGGTTCGACAAGCTGAGGCACATGATTCCCATGGTTGCCCAGCTGACACCTCAGAACCTCAAATGCTTCTTCATCAATTCAAAACTTCCTGAAGTGAGTTTTTTGCTAAGATGAGCTGGTCATATAGATCTTTTTATAGGTCAAATTTTGGCCATTGAAGTAGAAGATGATCTCATATTAGTAGGGAAGATAAGGAGAGACCCAAACAGAGGCAAACCCTCTTCATCTTCTGAATACTCACACACAATCACCACTAACCTAATGGTACAAAAGCTAACAAATGAATTGCTACCATTGAAAAGGCAAATGACACAAGGCATGTCATCTATTCCTCTATATAAAGATATACCAAGGAGGACATTCCCTAATTAGCCATATCAAGGCAATACTGCCAAAAGTCAAGGGAAACAAAATAATCTTCCTCCCCCACAGAGGAACCCTATCCTTGAAGCACCTATAACCAACTCAGTAGTTGGATATCTAGAAATAGAACATGTTTCCTATTTTCAATGTGAGTTCAAGCAAGAAAATGGCACTGATCTCTTTAGGGAGGATCTATAAGAATCAGCCGGTGACTCCCACATTGATTTCCTGAATTACCAGGATGAACCCAGAAGTAAAGGTGAAGCAATCAAAGGATCATATGTAGTATGCACAAGGTCTAAGAACTAATCAACCCAGTAGGCCAACAAAGAGAAGATAGAGGAATGACTCCAACTAGTAATTTCAATTACTGAGCAGAGAACCCCTCTTCCTTTCTAATCAAAGGACTCGGTGATTGCCACAGAAGTAAGTACATTGAATATCTATGCACCTTCTACTTCAAATTTGCAGATCAGTCCTCCCCCTCCTAAAAACCAAAAGGATGAACTCCCATCCTCTCTTTTAAGTCCACCTCAGTCATTTGACATGATTAATCATGTCAAGAAATCCAAAATTCAAATGACTAAGTTTGAATCCCTGCAAGCCAATCCTAAGCAATTAAACATTGGTGGAGAACTAGGTGTGGACCATTCTAAGGCAAAGATTATGGTTACCCAAATATCAGCCCCTACTACTCAAATTTTTTTTGAGCCTTTAGGTATGGGTAATTACTTCTTGACCATAGAGGATGCTCATGTCTTAGCTGATGAAAGTCCTGTAGCTGGAAATCCAAGATTTCATCCAAACAAGGCATCAGAAGAATTAGTAGGGTGCAGTATAAATCAAGAAGGATCTTCCATCTCTGATGAAGAGAAATCTGATCTAAGATCAGCTTCTAATGATGCTTTGATCTTGGAATTTGATGGCAGCAATTCTTCCACAACTGGATACGAATCTCTGTTGCTTGGATTGAATATTGTTCAAGATGGAGAGATCAAACTCCTTCACATCAAAGGAGATGTTGAGCTGATGGTTTGCCAGGAGTTTGATGCTAACAATCTGGTGGACCATACTACTATATTCCAAAGTGAGAAAAAGGAACTCTTTGTAGGGAGAGCAAGGAGTTATGGTTTTTAGTTTGAATACCATGTCCTACCATGGAGCAAGAAGAAGAAAAGGCCAAGAGGAAGATGCAGAAAATTGGTTTCTTGGTGGAGAGCTCCATTTTCCCATCACCATTTTTGAGGGCAAAATGGTTTCCCGCTAGTTTACCAAGATGACACACTATTTTCACTACCTCTTAGGAAGTAACATCTGAAACACTTCAACTCTTGAAGTATCAGATTATTGCATCTATACATAAGTATATTTGTATAGTTTTTAATTCTATTTTGTTTTATTTGTTTCCTTTTTTGATACCTTTCATTTTTAGGTAACATGACTCCATAGCCCAATGGTACACATGAAGACACTGGAGATTCTAGATTCTTCTCCCTTCAATTATTTTTACAAATGATAGAAGTTCCCCAACTGGAGCCAGCTATTGTACCCAAAAAATGTCACTCAGTTTTAGGACAACATATAAGCTATTTTGGTCTTGTAAAGACCAAAATATCTCTTCTCATTTCAAAAAATTATTCTAAGCTTTCAAAATTAGGAATTATTCAAGTTTTTTTAGTTAAATGACTAATGGTTCAACAGGTTCAAAGGCTTCTACAGACATGTTCAATCAAAAGAACAAGTTTTCGACACTTAGTCATTTTCAAGACTAGTTCAAGGTTCAATGGGTTCGAGGTTCAACAAGTTCAACGAGGCTTGTTTCAAAGAATCTTGGTTCAAGAAGTCAATAGAAACAAGGGAATGAACCATTGAACCAAAGTTGGTTCAATCACTCGGTTCAAGTGACAAAGTTCAAAGGAGTGCCCCAAGAGTCAAAGACACAAGTGCCCTTGCAAAGGGAATTCTTGTGGCAAAAAGTGACTAAGGCAAACAAACAGACTAAGACAAAATCCTAATAGAATCTCACAGATGCTGCTAAGTGTCATATTCTAAGACTCATTTCACTTTATTTCTAAAAGCCATGAAAGCTGCCACGTGTCCTTTGTAAGTTACATAGAACATGCCAAGTGGCATCGTCCACATGAATCCAAATGAGTCCCGCATAGTTCTATAGTGTTTCTAAAATGTGACAAAAGCTACCACATGTCATCTTCTATAGGACATTTGAAAGGCATCCAAAGATTCTACAAGTTCAATAGATGTTGCCACGTGTCCCTAAAAAAGTCACAGTGGAAAGCAGCATGTGTCCTCACCTGTTTCACAGTAGATCCTGCCACATGTCACAATTTGAGATTCACATAAAATCAAATAAGGAAAAATAAAGAGACAAATATCCCTTTTGGAGGACACCTAGAAGCTGAAGTGAACCATTGCAAAAACTTGAAAGACCAATTCGGAGCTCAAATAGCCCTTGTGGAGGGTAGGAAGGGAGCAAATAGACCAATTCAAAGGCCAAAAGAGCAAAAGGGATTTTCTTTAGAAAAGTTCCCTTGATAAAAGTGACAAAGAGACAATTCCTTCAGACAAATTGTCTGAAAGAATTCCTTCAAAAATTTTCTCTAAAAGAAAAGTCCTAAGAAATAGAAAGCCTGTTATGCTGCCACATGTCCTTTGTCAAAGTCATAGTGGATGTTGCCATGTGTCATCCATTGAGGCACAATATCAAAGTAGTAGAACCTGCCACGTGTCTCTCATAAAATGCAGTGGAATCTACCACGTGTCATCCTTTGTGAGAAACTAATATAAGTCCTAAAGACTTTTCAAAGGCAGCTAAAAGCTTAGTGGAAGCTGCCACGTGTCATCCTCTATAGGATTCTCAAGAGGCAAGTGAAAGCTGCCACCTTTTCCATTGTAACTCTACAGAGAGTGACAAGTGTCTACACCCATGATTTTAAGTTTATAATAGGTTTCAAATCCTCTATCAATAAATGTTTCTCAGATTCCCATGTAGGTTTCCACATGTCTTCACCTATTTAGCAATGGAATGTGCCACATGTCAATTGTTAAAGACCAATAAAAAGTGACTAAGGAATAGAGCATCGAATTGAATCTAGGACCCAATTCAAATAACTAGAAAAGGAGGAATGATGAAGAAGGACCAGAAACATTTGTGCATCAGATATGTTTCTAATAGTAGATCACTAGGTAGACATTGAAGGATGCAAACATTCAATGGCATGACCCATTTCTCTGCATTGAGAAAAGCAAATTGGTGAATGCCCCTAAATTCTAGAATTTCTTCTTAATAGGAATTCAATGCAACATGATGTGTTACTAGTCCTGAGTCCTTCTTGAAGAGGCTAGATAAGGGACTCTCTTTTATTGTTTTATGGTATCTCTCTCTGGTAATCAAAAATGAAACTCTACCCAAATTGAAAGGCATTACTGAGACTTTGAGCTCAGATTGTTGATCATATTTTGTTATTGGAATAAGAAAGCAAGTGACTTTTTAGACTTTGTTCTGTGATATCTTTGTTGTTGGGGAAATTGTTCTTATGTCTTTTTCCTTAATATATTTTTTGTTCCTTTAATTCAACAAGCAGAATTAGTGAAAGTAGTCAGGAAGGTGTCTTGAAGTCAACTATGGAGAGACTTTGTGCCCCCATAATTGCCTTTAGTGTGTTTTCTTTTCATTTTTGTGTAAAGGACCTTGGGATGACTTTGTGCCCTCATTATCCTTCGTATCTCACTCTTGGGAAATTCAGGTGGAGACTTTGTGCTACATCTCAATTTGTTGGTCACTACATCCTTGGTTACATTTTGCTTTTACTACCAGGAGTACTCTTGTGGTTTGCTGAATAGTACTTCTGAAAGAAGAGGAGTGCTTTCTGTCATTTCCCTTGAGATTTCTCCTTTGATCTACATGCATCATCTCTGAAAAAAGAGAGATGGATGGTTTGTCCTACCCTTTAGTATTATTTTTTGTTTATATATATATATATATATATATAGCATATCTATAGGGAACCTCCCCTCGATGAGAGGAGAGATTAGTCCCCTTTTGATGTGGTAAACCTACACATTTGGATGACTAATCTTCCTACTTTGGCTGATCAGACCTATTTTGTTTATCAATATGCTGATTGACAAAATATTCAACCAACACCATGCTATCCCAAATATTTTAATATCTTTACTAGAACTCTAGGGTGTATGGAAATGAGAACTAGACACTCTTCCTACCATGATTTAAACTTTCCCTCATGTGAGAGGGCTCTTTGTTCTTATGTCCAAGTGAGGTTATGAAACTATTGTGCTAGTCAGTAGTCTATATCCAAGTGCACTTTTCCTTTTGGAGACTTCCATTGAGTAAAATAGAGGAGGAGAATCAAGAATTGATACTAGAAGGTTTGTTTTAGGGTAGTATAACACTTCTTGATGTTGGTGGTCACTTCTTAAACAAAATATTCAAGATAATTAAATTTCTCACCTCAATGGATCATCCTATGAGTGATGTCCATAACTCTCTTGGGTATCTTTTTAGTCGATTTGGTAGTCTACCAAAAGTGGTAGGTGATGAATTAAACCAATATATGCATAAGTTAATTTGTAATCTCATCAATGAACATCCCTTGGCTTTGTCACACATACAAATCTCTAAATTTTGGAAAAATTGGAGATGTTTTGGTCTTGTAGGTAACAAATAATCTCCATGCACTAGTATGCCTAGAGCTTAGGCCATGGCTTATGTGTTGATGATGACCATGTCATGTGGCCCCAAGTAGATGGATTCATCATTGTATCATCCAAGTAAGACTTAAATGATTTTTCCCAAGTCACTAAAGGTTGGTATTCATAATAGGCATTCTACATCTATGTTTTGAAACTTGTGTGGAGCTGTGAGGGCAAGTGGCTACATAGTGTCCATAGGGTCTAGATTAAAGATATTTTGATCTACTTCACACAAATAGTAGAATGGTTCTTGATCACCATATTTTGTTTGTCATAACACAAAATCAATACCCATGGCTTCCTTCTATGCTTTTGAAAGAGGTTGAATCAATGGCATAGTATTCATGGTGACTTAAGAAGAACTTTGATTGCTTTGAACTACTCTGTGTACTATAAGGGATCATCTTATGGATAGGTGCATCTCTCAACAATATTCTAAGTATGAAATATGGATATGGAATTTGAACTTATGTTTTATTGATTTCATGCTTCTTATCTTTCACATACAGGTCATACCTAGCTATGCATTCACCTTGAATGCATGGTGGATGTGGTGAGTCACTTTATGATCTATCTCTTAAAGTTGTTAGTCATTGGCACATGTGTCAATTTATGTTTTTATACCCTTATGTCCCCATACAAGGGGTACAAGCTACTGATGTTGACTAGCCACTAATTTTTGGAAGATTGTATCTACTAACCCTTAGCTCTTGCATTTATTTATGGTTGATGACCATTATTCAAAGAATATCTTATTGATGTGACCTTCCAACATATTTCTTAGACTTAATTTTTTTTGCCAATCCTCATTAACTTTTTTGGTGGTACACATAGTACTTCCTGTGCATGTTTGGTACATGTAATACTTGGTCTTGATACTCAAAAAATGATTTAACTAAGATAATCTACAAAAAAAATAAAAAATAAAAAAACACAAATTTTTTTTAGCAAAAATCTTAATCTAAATGGTGTTACTTAGCACCCACTCAATAGTAGATAGATATCAATTAATTATTGGTGTTAGGGCTTAAGCCTAAAACCATTTACTTGCCCTAAGAATATGGTTCCTTATAAATATAATAAAATGACCATTCCTTGTTGTGCTAAATCATGAATAATATAAGGTCCTTTCCATCTTATCTACAACTTACTAGTGAATGCTCTGAATCAGCTATAATATAAAAAAACTAACTGCTCTTTATGAAATTCCTTATGGCATAGGTTTCGATCATGCCATGCTTTTTGACTTTGCTTATGTATTTACTACATTCATGTTTTTCTTATTCTAAACTCATCCATTCTATTCAACTCTAAGAGTTGATTAGTAAGATGTTCCCACTCTCCTAGGTGCATAACTATAGTGATGTGTAGACTAGGTACTAGATACTCCATTAGCATAACTAATTTCTGACCGTACACCAATTGGAATGGTGTAAATCCTGTATCTCTCTTATAATTTGTGAAATATGCTTATAGGATCATAGGAATGTGATATTTCTAGTCTTTGTGCTTAACATCATAGATTTTTGTGAGAAATTTTCCTAGAACCTTATTGGAAGCTTCAGCCTGATTATTCATCTATGGATGATAAGCAGTGCTTTTATGATGCATAATCATGAATTATTTCATCAAAGTTTTGATAGTATTATTGAGGAAGTACATTCCTTTATAATTGACTAGTTTTATCAAAAATTCAAACTTGGTAATGACATTTTCATATAAAAACTTTTCTACGTCCTTTACACCATAGCTAGGTGTGTCAACAGCTTCAACTAATTTCATGAAATAATCTATAGTAGTAATAATATACCTCACCTTACCTCACTTTCTTAGGGTATTGATTGGCCCTACAGGGTCAATACCCCACTATTCAAATGACTATTCTACAAGGAGTGGTTGTAGTAGCATCTCATCTTTTTGAAGTGGTTTCCCCATATGTTGACAAACATCATAATGCTATGCAACTGGATGTGCATCCTAAAATAAATTCAACCACCATAGTTAACTCTAAAATATCTTTCTCACTATCTTTACCTCTAAAATGTCCTCCTATAGCTCCTTGATGAGCCTCTTTTAGGAGTTGAGGGCATTCATGTTTCCAGATAACCTTGTGCAAGACATCATCCTTCCCCAAATGATATAGTAGTACTTTGATGATAGTATAGGGTAGCTCTATAGCTACAACTTAATTTTTGTCTTGCTCTTGAAAGTTCATAGGGAAGATCCCTTAATCGAGGAAGTTAGCAATTTATTCAAAAAAAATTGGAATCATAGTGACATGAAAGAGGTGTGCATCATGTTAGTCTTCCTGTAGTTCTTATGGTTCTTCACCATCTGAGATTCAATTGAGGTGGTCAGGTCCCATGTTTTCTCTGCTTGGTTTTACATTTATTCAAAACTAAAATTCTTGAAACATCATTATCTGGTGAGATATTCATCCTTTTAGCATTGGCTTGTCAACCAAGTAGCACAAGGCTTGATGGTCCATGAAAACTTTAAATGGTATCACTAAAATATAGTGCCTAAATTTTTGTAGTGAAAAAATAATGGCTAGTGATTCCTATTCTATGGTTGCATATATTTTTTTGCTTTAGACAATTTTTGGCTACCAAAGTGAATGGGATGGTCAAGCATACCATCTTTGGTCTATGTAAGTATTGCACCAACTATGATGCCTAAGGAATCTACATGTAGATGAAATAACTTAGTCCAATTTGGAAAAAAAGTATCATCACAATGAATAGTTACCATTTAATCTCAATAAAAGTTGCTTGACATTTAGATGTCCATAAAAACTTAGCATTCTTTCATAGTAAGGCTTCCATTGGAGATGATATTGTGATGTATCCCTTGATGAATTTTTGGTAGTATCCTATATGCCTGAGTAAGGAGCACACTTTTGTGGAATTTTCAGGTGGTGGCATACTCAAGATTATTATGATTTTAGCCTGATCTACCAAAATTCCATCATTTCAAACATGGCCAAGTAAAACACCAAAATATGTGAAAAATAAGAATTTATTTAAATTAAGAGTGATGCAAAGGGAATTGGTATCATTCTAACATCAAATGTAACTTGGATAAATGCTCTTTAAATAGGGAGAATACTACCCAATCATTTAAATAAAATTCTATAAAATCATGGATGAAATCTTTGATTGTTCTGACTACAATGCATGAGAATACCATAGGTACATTGTTTAACCCAAATGACATGAATTTATATGCAAAATATCTCCACTTTATTTTAAAAGTCATTTTGGCTCTATCCTCCTATACTATTAGAATTTGATGGTATCCACTAAACCCATTTATAAAAGAATATATTTCATGGCCTAAAATAGACTCAAAGACTTCATCTGTAAATGGTATGAGGAAAAGATCATTTACACAAGCATCATTAAAAATGCAATAGTCTCCACATACCCCGAATTCTCCTATTTTCTTAGGTTGTATTACCATTAAACTTACCCAGTCAGCTTTTTCTACTAGATAGATTATGCTTTCATCCTACATCCTATCCATTTCTTATTGCACTTTTAGTTTTATATTGGGATTGAGTTTGTATGGTTACTTCTTAATTAGATGTGCACACTCTTTTAGTTATATTTGTATCTCACCAAGAGATGCATCAACTCCTCATAATTTTGAGAATTTAGTGAGGATTACATCTTGATAATCCCTCAAAAGTTGTAAGGATTCTAAAATCTTAGTCTCCATCCAATAGTTACCTATAATTTCTAGTTTTATAACCTCCTCTATTCCAATATTAGTGATTTGTTTCTTGAGAGGATGTTGATATATGTTACATTTTTCATCATCTACTGATTCTTGAATCTTCCTTTGCCCTTCATTTTCTAGATATTGAATGATACATAACTTATATTCTTTAGTTATTGATGTTTCATTGTCCTTGAGTGGTTCTATAAGTTTCTCAAGTCTAAATAAATCATTCAAATCTAACTCTATATCAGAATCAGAGTCTTCATCATCATCTACCTTATCCTGGATTCAATAACAATGTTGTGTCAAAGATTTTTCTTTAGTTCTAGTATCTTTATACTTTTGGAGTGTAGAATTAATATCAAAAGCTACATTTTTCTATCAAATTGACTTTGTTGTGGTGCTCATATCTTACTCACTCCAATGGCATAGAATTTACTTGAGTTTTTGAAGTACATTATGGACTAACATATTTTCATCTTCAAAGATAAAAGTTTGTATGAAGTCACTATGTACCTATGCCCAATGTTTAGTTTCTCTCCTATTATCTTGGTATATGTACCATGATATTGGTAGTGGAACTAGTGTTTAGTGAAAAATATGAATCCAATACTTAGGTACCACACATTATTCATTCTAAATTTCAACACATTTTTGCACATGAAACTTAGGGCATTCTCCGTCTTGAAAAAATGGTTAGTTAGTGCAGATCAATTATGGAAGCTAAAACTTGTTGATCATAAATTCATAGACATCATCTCACTCCAATTGATTATCTTGATGAGTTTCCCACCAACTTTCAACAACTCCATTCAAAGCATAGTTTAATGCACTAATCCACTGATTGATAATTGGGATATGGACTTGTAGTTGTAGAATAAAATCATTGAGGTCCTCAATTACATAATATATAGGTAGGTGATATTCATGTGCAAATAATATCCTCAGAGGCCTAATTTTATGGTCATCATGGGCCCAATTAAGGAGATGTGTATCTGAATCACCACTGATAGAAGATGTTGATTCCTAAGGCATTGTGACTTCCCTTGTTGGTTATATGTAATCCTGCATGTGATCATCAGATTGATATATGAATTCAAATTCTAAATGAGTGGGTAATTTTATGGATATAGAGGCATAGTCTTTAATGATGAACTAATTTACATTTGGTTATGTAGCTTCTTCTTTTGGTCTTCATTATTATAGTTCATTCAATTACTAGGTAAGCATTGATTACACTTAGGGTTTAGCTTATTGGTACAAGAAGTTGCATTGCATTATGCATAAATAATTAGGATTCTCCTCCATATTAACCTTTGTCTAGCTAGTTTCTTGAGGAACATATTGAGAGTCTAGTTTATAGGGAATTATATATAGTTTATGCACTCTATTGAGTGGAATGACTACAACCTTATCACCTTTGTGTGCCTCAAGCTGATTGAGTATCGTATTAATGGTAATTCATCCATCATACACCCATCTCTTCTCTATCAAGGTAGGATAGTACATTACCATAGTATTCATGTTTATGACCTCAAAGTCTCATCATAGAGACAAGTCCATGACTTTGATTTCAACATCCTCTAGGTGGCCAACAGGTTTAACTTTCCTCTAGCCATCCAAGCTTAGAGTTATTGGGTTATAACTAAGGGATATTCATCCAATCATTTCCCATGTGGATATGGGGATCATATTTATTGTGCTACCAAATTCAAAGATAACATTTTCATATTTCTAATCCTGTAACCTAGAGATCGATCCATGCATCCACATCCCAAGGTTTCTTTATCTTATTGTACTAGACCAAATTTTTTATCTTTTGTTTTCCATGATACACACATTATAAAATATTGTGTAATATATTTGTGATGTTTTGTGATATATCCTCATTACACAAGGTACTCAAGAGTTTTAGTAAATCCATTAGTGTAGTGACAACTCCATCTTGTCATATGATGCACACAATTTATCCATATATTTGTGCATTGATGGTTGTAGCATTGCCATCAATATTTTCTTATTAAATATTTTTTAGTAGATTCAAAAATTCATTAATTAAACTCTTTTATATATTGTATCTAGGTATTTATCTTGTCTATCCTTTCTGATGCCTTGATCTTGAGGCATCTCAAGTGGAGGTAGTCCTTTTTTTGCATGCTGTTACCATGTCAAATCATTCAAAAGGGAATTTTATCTTCATTTTGTGATTACCATGTTTATATTTGGGATAGCTTTATCTTTCCTATATTTTTCCAAAATAGGTCAATCATCTATATCATGTTGCTTGGAAACTCTATAGTATGTGCAGTATGACTACCTTTGTGGATTCATCAGGCAATTTCTTTGAACATGGTTGTATTTTCCATGTAGGTAGCACTATAAAGGAGGCCATTGATAGTTTTTTCCTCTACCACCTTGATATCTACCTTGGTATCCACCTCAACCTCTTCTCCTATTTGGTTGATATACCCTTGATACCCTCCTTATGGTTGTGTTGAATTCCACTGTTGATATTATTGATTATTGTTTCCCGTAATAAACTATTGTTTTATAGCTAAAGGAGTCTAATTTTATTGTTTTGGATAAATTATAAGTGAACTCCAAGATTTTGGATACTAATATTGAAGGGATGGAGGTGTCTAACTTGACAAAGATGCAATCTAACCAACTAGACCGTGAAGCTGGTATTATGGTGAACTTGGAATCCATTGTAGACCCATTTGGGTCGCACAAATCTTATCAACCTCTGGGCATGAAATAAATTACTTCAATAAGGAGATTTTTTGTGTTGTATTTTCAAACACATTATTATAAATCCCCTCCTTAATTTCTTCCAGATCTATATAATTCTTTTCATTGTGTGTAGTTGATTTGCCAAAATTATAATACAAGTTCTACAAAATTTTGATGTATTGTTATAATAGATGGTAGTGTGTTGTGGCATTCTCTACTACTTTAAAAAGTTTGCAAAATTACATTTTTATTTTTGGATAATCATCCCAGTTGTGTCCTTATTTACTACACTATATGCCATAGGTTCAATTTAGGATTTTCTACTTTGTGATACTACTCCATTTTTTTCATAAAATATTATAATGTGTTTTCAAATTTGGAGCTAGCTATAAGAGTTTCACCATATTCTTCAATTTTTTCAACATGTAGTATAATAGCCCTAACATTTACTTTTGTCTCATATTGTGTTTGTATAGTGGAAAACCATATCCTTCCTCATAATCCTTCAACAAACTAGGTTGATTTGTCATTATATTTTAAGGTAAATTCTATTTTGTTCATTACATATAAAAATTTATGATCATAATAATAGACTAACTCTCTTGATCCTTGCCTTACTTTTTTCAAATCCTATATTGTTTGGTTAGTGCATTTCTTAATTTTAAACTCAACAATGATCCATTTCTGCACATCTTCTAAGCTTGCTACTTGTAGATATCTTTTGTATATAAATTCAAGTGCTCTCCCAATTAGGGACCCTACTATTTTTGACTTTTTACAATTTCCATTAGTAAGACCTTAGCTTGCCACTTCATTTTAAAAATTAACAAATATTATTTAGGATTTGTAGGTCTATCATAAAGGGCTAAACTCAAGAATCCTCCTACCTGATTCATCATAGTGGTAGGTATAGATGAATTATTCTACATAGCTATTACTTGAAGTGGATGAAACCTAATTTCTCCTATCTACATGCTACTCTATGTACCAGAGGATTTTTTGTGTGCACTCTATTTATCTTCACTTTTTTCTTGTTGTTCTTTAACTTCACCTTATTCTATATACATAAAATCCTTCCTAATTTAATTTTTTTTTATAGATTTCCATTCCCAAATGATCTAAAATCTCTAAAAAATATTTCTCCCATCTCTTCTCCTTTTGCTCAGCTGGCTAAAAATTTTTACTTAGATATATAAGATTGGGTTGTAGGGATGCATACACTTTTGGTGAATGATCCTTCTTAGAGATTTCTTTCTCTATTACACTTGATCTTGAAATTAGCCTATGACTAAGTTATATTTATATTTGTAGTTCTTATTTTGTTAATTCATTTTATTGTATCTGTGTACTACTTCTATCTTATATCTTCTCTACTCCTAAACTATTCTCAACTTCTTCATCACATGTCTCTTCTTCTACTTGTTCTTCATCTTCTCATTTTATCTAATGGAATCCATCATCATTCTCTTTCTTCAACCTTAACTCATCATCATACTAATTAATTTTATGCACTCATTCATCTACTACTTTATTACTATTCTTACTTCTATTCATAGATAATTGGGTATCCATCAATTTATTCCATCTATTCTATTTTCATAGTTCTCTTTTTAAATCCAGAGTTTTATTTTGACTTTTCTTCCCTCACATCTCCATTCTAGATTTAGACTCAATCTCTAGTCACTCATCTATCCCTCATTTACCATTATGCACACACATCCCCATATACCATAAGTGACTACTCCATATGGGTAGGGATAGGCACTATGGCTTTTTCCATCACCAACATTTTCAATAGCAGAGGTAGTCATTGTAAAAATTTCCTCTGATTCCTCAAATGAATCAATCCTACACATCCTTAAATGATAAATAACCTTATATAGTAAACTTGATAGTATATCCATCTATAGTGATTTCAACCTAGTAATCTATCTCTCTTGTCTAATTGGTTTCTAGTTTTACTAACCGGTCTATCTTTTTTTAAGTCCAAACAAGGGTTTCTTCTACCCAAGGATGGAAATAATAGTACTCTAGTCTTGTTAACTAATTATCCAATAATTCAAGTAGCTCACAACATAATATTTCATATATTTTGTCGTATATATCTTCTTGAATGATTTCACTCATAGTGAGGCCCATCGTTTTGGACTCTTCCTCTATGAAGTGCCATATTTTCAATTCTAACCAAGATTCAATCTCTTGTTATCCTGATAACCATATTAACATAGATTTATACTAGAATATTATATCATGCTCACTATAGCATTTTTATCAAAATTTCTTGGTTCACCAAAACATGGTAATTATGAGGATAACTAGATTCTACAAGTTTGCACAGAACAAAGTAGTGAAGTCATAGTTGATAGAAGCATATCATAGATAGAAAGTGTGTGCTTGCATAGAGATAGATTAAATAAGGAGTTATTTAGATATTTATAACATTAAATATATCTTATTAATATAGATTAAACCTTAACATTAAATATGATAAAAAAAATAAATATAAACACAAGAAATCCAATAGGTAACCATAAACTAGAAGTATATATTGATATCATAAAGGGATCATCATTTTATTCATATCAAAACATACATATTTATATTTTATATAATTCCTAACTATTTTTATCCTCCTTACTTATCTCTTCACAGACTTTTATCCCTCTCAAAACTAGTCTCTAGCCTTCTTGACTCAATTAGACTTATTCTTGACTTGATTAGCTCATATGACCTTGATCCTCACACACATAAACTCTGTAAAATATCCATCACTAATCCTTTATCTTTTTATTATGGTATAAAATACCTCCTTTTTCTTTTCAATATCCTTTCTTGTTTTCTTACACATACCTCTCATAAATAGGCCTAAAACTTCATAGTAATTATACAAGATTCTTGTTCATCTCTTTATTAGTTAGCTAAACATACTTATCTTCTTAGGTATACTATGAAGTGGTTATTAGTATATATAATAGACATGGATAAAATTATATTTGAGTCATTTTATGTTTTTCCTACTTCACTTAGCCCTTATCTTTCTATTAGGTCTCATGGAGACCTAATTCTATTAGGCCTACTTAGCACACATTACCCTTTGATATTTTGGAGAACATTAAAATAATTTACATAAAAGAGAAACATAATATTCCATCCAAATATACCTATGATAATTTTATCTATGCTCCAAAATTTTGTTTATCTCAAACCACTACTTGGAGCACATCATTAGTATTGTTCATATTAGGCTTGTGTAAGCCTAAAAAGTCTATCTCAAATAATGAAAGAATAAACACAATTTTTAAAAACAACCATGGAAAAAAATACATATAAAAAATATACATGAACTTAGGGTTATCAAAATGTGTATTATAATTCATAACTTATGGTAAAATGACTCAAAACCTTATTTGTAAGTAGATCACATAGGATTGCCAACTAGCCTCAAAACATAGTCATAAAGACTTGAAATTTTGACACCTAAAGGAACAAATTAAAGGTCTTCCAATAAATTATAATTATATTTAAACATAATTAGATAAATATAAATAAAAAATATCACTATAATTAATGATAATTATTGGTCTTGTAGACCAATTTTTTGACCTTCTCTCTCACAAGCTTCACTCAATCAGACAAACTATTTTGTCTTCAATGTTCCAACCTATTAAATTTAATTATAAGATTATAAAAATAATTGATAGGTAATTATAGTTACACAAAATAACATCATTTACATTAGGTTCATAAAATTATGGCATAGATTCTCAAACTCATCACTGCAACCTACTTACCCAAAACTACTAGTTTGCCTCGAAATATAGTCATGGTGAAAATGACTTTCAACACCTATGTAGAAACTTTAAATGATTTATAATGCATTTGTATGATATAATTATATAATTATGTAATTATAAGATATAAATGTACCACGGTCAAGTGACAATATTGGTCTTTGAGATCAATCTCACAACCTTACACCTTCACTATCTCATCTACACTAGATAGGTCAACTTATGAGTAACATTTTAAACGTATCCAATAACCTCCAAAAAATATATATATATAAAATACATATTTATTATAGGTCTTGAAAAAACAATTTATATAATTGGATTTATCCCTAGTACATGATAACCCATCCCTAATCTCATTCTCACTTTTGCTTGGTTTTTCTCACTTTCTACACCATTAGGCCTTTTAAGTATAGGTCAACTTGCATGAATAGATTAAAAAATATTAGGTATATAACCTACTAATAAAACAACATAGAAATAATATAAAATTATCAATATTTAACCTCCATCTAATTAGCAACTTTGACTTAGTCAACTTTGCTTGCTATAACAAATTTTTGGGAAGGCCTTTCTTAAAGGGTCCACTCACTCTTTTGAAAAAAATATATTTTAGAGATGAATGAGAGAGTTTAATAAATCCTAAAATAAATTTAATATACTTCCAAACCATTCTTGGCTATTTTGATCAATATCTTTCTCATCAGGTCAAAATTAAGGTTTTAGAGAGATTTAAACCACCTCATAATCTTAATAATCATTCATAAAGCTTATCCTCTTATTATAGAAACCAATGCTTGGAAATTTTATCTAGGAACATTAAAAAAATACCATGAATGTATTATGTTCTTATGTAGAGTTTACACATGTTTATAAACACATGAAAGTCCTTCTCAAGTTGAGAACCCTTCATTTTGTGCACTGAGAGACCTTGAAACACTTTTTATTGCCTTTTCTTGAAAATTTTGACCTCAAAGTTGGTTGACATACCTATGAAAACATATAACACCACTTAAAATTATCAAATGTTCATTATTATCTTGTAAAATTATCCTTATACCCATTTAGGCCACCATCTCTCTCTTTGCTCTCTAGGATTTTGATCTGCAGATCACATTAGGCCTTGAAACTAACTTTCTAACTATTTTCAAAGCACTCTCCACCTCACTTACATGATAAATAAATTTATCACATGCTCTACCACTAAGTTTCATCCTTAATATGTCTTGAAAACATCTCATGACCCCTCATTAGGTCAGATAGAGTCTAAAACTAGTGTAGTTACATGCTAGTCTTGTAGGTTCTACCCTTTTAGATTCACTTTGAAGATATCATAAGTGATATAATGATTTAAATATATTATAAATCATCCTAAAATATCCTATTATACATTTTTACATCCATATTACTGATCCACCATGTTTATTTATGAGCAATAATAGGTATTCTATGCACAATCCTTCTCAAAAACCTTGTACTCAAGAACTGGTATATAAACATGCTTACCTTGTATTGAAACTTGACATAAACCTTAAAATAATAATTAGGTTTCCTTAAAATTATATCATCACATGGAGTCCTTGTCACATACCACCTCACCATGCATATTTACTAGATGCATCTTGACATCAATGACATCAACCTTGACCTTGACATTAATGACATTCACCTTAACCTTGACATCAGTAACAACACTTCTGAACAAATAGAACCTATAAAAGTGTACTATATATTTATCCTATAGAGAAGAAAATTTAAAGTATATTATGAGGAAGCATATAGACTAGGATATAGGCTAGTGTGTCAAATGTTCTAATAAGTCTATGGGAAAGAGGGTATAAAATAATCATAAGGACCAAGATTATCTGTATACTTAGTTTTGATCTTGAAATCATTTTATCCAAGGATTAAAAATTAATGAATAATGATGAAAAGTGAAATGTTTTGTTGTGAATAGGTTATGCCAAGTGAACCTATATCTAAACATCTACCTAATAAAAATAACAAGATATGCATACATGACACACAAATGCTAACATAAAATTATAAATGCCATGAGGGTAATTTATAACACATTAAATTATACGTTTTAAAATTCAAGGTATAAGGAGTTGATGTATTCATCAAAATGCTTACCATCTAGAGTGCAGAAGTGAAAGACTCTATTATTGAAATATTTAGTGAATAATAGGGGAATAACTAGTTAGGTATGTAATTTTAAAATTTACCCTTTTTCTTATCAATTCTACTACAATGTCTCAATAATAAATTTCCAACCTAAATAAGGAATTTTTGAACTCTTTTATTATATTGGTAGAACATATAGTTCATGTAGGCTTCATAGTGTTGGGCAGCTTTAAGCCAATTTTTATCTAAAATTTTTAGATGAGTAACATGCATATTTCAATAAACTTCATCTAGGATACCATCGAGAGAAATGTGAACACTTGAAAATTAAAATTTTAAGGGAAAAAATGTCTCTTTGCTAAACACTAAAGAATAAGGGGTTGCCCTCATGGACATGTAAATGTTTGTATTATAGGTCTACAAAGTGGGATAAAGATAAAAATTACAATCCCTCTTGTTGTATTTTATAGTCTTAACTAAAATTAGATTCAATGTTTTATTTTTTGCCTTAGCTTGACCATTATTGTAATGGTATAATGAGGCAATGTGGTACGAGATATAATTTTTTTTGCATAACTCATATACCTCAATATTTTGTAAATGAGAACCATTATCAAAATGATGATTTATGAAACCCAAAATTTGTATATTACTTGGTTCAAGATGAAATTATTGATGACTAACATAATGAATTTGGTTAATGACATAGCCTCTGTCTATTTGGTGAAATACATAGTGTTTGTGATGATGAAATGATCCTTTCTATAATGGGTGGTCAAGATTTTTCTGATTAAGTCTAATCCCCATGTGGAAAATAGCCAAGATGTAACAATAATTTGAAGCACTTGAATGGGAATATGTATCTCATGTGATAATTCTTATAATTTGGGAATTAATATATCATATTCCACTAGATCATGCTCAAGCATGGGCCAAAAATAGCCCATTCTATGATTTTTTATGGAATCTTCATGTCCACCAAAGTGACCACCACAAATGCCACTATGACATTAGAATAAAATAAATTGGACTCTTATTTATCTACATATTTGAGGAACATGCCATTGAAATATTTATAATAAAGTAATTCATTGAGAATATCATACTTAGATGTGATGATTTGAAGGCACTTATTCTACTGATAATTGGAACACTCCAGATAGGTTCAATAAAAAAAGTAATTTATTATATTGGTGTACCATGAAGAGGAAGTGAATGTGGGTTTCTCTATGTAAAAGATATTGTATTTAAGGAAGTCAATGTCAATAAGGTCATTATCCTTTAATGGGGAATCAACCAACCAATTGTTAATAATTTATCTCTCAATGGATTTCTAATTAATATAGGTGATTTCAAATTATATAAAAATATTGATGAAATGACTAATATTTTTTAATAATGTTGAACTTTTTATGAAGGTACAAAAGGCTTGAGACCTTATAATGACCTTATTTATTGATTGAGTATGCAATGTCTCTATCATTTTATTTAAAATACTATGGACATACATTCCTTTTATACTTGGGTATATATTATTTCATAATAAAAAAGAACACAACTAATAAATTATATTTTTCTCTCCAAGCCATAATCCTCATCCTGTGCTAACATGTAGGTGCGAGGTACCTCAATTTCACTAAAATTAAGGATTAAAGGCTGATCATACATATATTCAATGAGATTTTATAGAGCCATGAGAAAGTTATTTACAAATTCAAATGCATTTTTCAAGCCTTGGTTCCAAATCAAACCACTCTCCTTATTAATAAAATTATCTATGGGATGGATGTAATATGGAAGATCAAAAATGAATATTCAAATTTCCACTAGCTTCACCAAGAATGAAATTATTCCTAATTCATTGGTAGATGGGTGGGGGTGGGGGATGGGGATATCAATAATATAATAATTTTTTGTGGGATAAATGTAAATCCAATTCTTATAAATGATTTATTCCAAAATATTTCCATCGATAACCCCAAAGATGCATATTTATATATTTAATGTGACATTTTACTTAATAAAGTGGGTGATAATTACATGCAAGACTTCAATATGATCATCCCTTTTGGTGTGTTTCCCATAATATGATGAAAATATACTTCCATAATTTTGTGAATAAGGCCATGTAAAATATGAGGCATGTCCCTTTGGTAGGTTGCACCATTATTTATGAGTCTAAAGGCCATCATGACATAACAAAAGGTCCCCCATGGGGTAGTGAAAGATGTTTTACTTTTATCCTATTTTGAAATGTGAATCTGATTGTATCTAGAGACATTATCCATGAGAGATAATAACTCATATATAGCTATGGGATTTATAATAACTAATATGGAGTGTAAATTAAAATATTCTTTAGGGAACATTATAATGTTCCTAGGTTCAATACAAATCCTTATCTTGCCATTTTTTTCAATGACAAGGAAAATGCTTGATAGTTACCATGCATAGTCCATGAGTTTAATTAATCCTACCTTGAGGAGTTTGATTACCTCTTATCTTAGCATCAAGGTGATTTTTTATTAAAAAGGTCTAAGTTTTTTTGTAATGGGCTCTGTATTAGGTCTATTTACTATATTGTGCACTAATCAATAAAGGTCAATGCCTATCATGTTTGAATACAAAAAGGTAAAGGATTTTTTAATTTTGGTGAGAAAATTATTATGTTGCTTTATCTTGTTTTTGGAGAGGGAAGATTTTATCTTGAGAATTTTTGGTTATTCATCCATACTAATATAAATATCTACGATGTCCTATTTGAGGGAGGAATTCCTTTATTTAAACTCTTGTGAGGTAGGAGGAAGATCTGAAGAACTATAATCAACTTCAAAAACATCATATTCTTCCATGAGAGAGTCATGGTATTAAAAATTTGTAATAATAATTTTAATATTCAAGTCCAAAGGATGATGAAATAGGAGGGATGAGAAAAATATCACTTTTGTGATGGGTCATGGGAAGGTCTTTGTAATCCCATAAAAATTATATTATTGTCTTGTCATTCTTAGTGAAATCCATGGCAAGATATTGACTTTCCTTTTCTACATGAGATAGGGGTTTATCACTTGTAATACATCAAATTAATAGTTATGGCCTTAGGAACATAAAAAACTAATCTTTTATGATTTTTTTAAAGGGAAAAATCAATAACAAGAGGATTACATCAAATCAGTAAGTTTATTTTCCTATATAGGTATGACTTATAAAGAAACAAAGTCAAATTCTTTGGCAGTTTCATGGAAGACATTCTTGTAAAGTTAAAAGTGTTTGAATTTAGTTTAGTAGACCTCATATACTAGAATGGTTACTAAGTGTGTCTCTTAATATCTTGATATTTTGAACACCTAACATCCTATCAATCAACATTCCTACAAGTAATGATTTGCATTCTTTTCCATTGTTGGTACATTCAAATTATAACCTGAACCCAAATGGCATGTTATTTCCTTTTGAGGAGGTTAATATTAAACCTTCCCCTACATGTAAGTTGAATTTTTTATCATTTTAAGGAAGTGTCCATTAGTCAATTGAAGGAAATGGATTATAAGGGTCTCTTTGGGATATTTATTTATTTTTTAGACATTTTGATCATACATATATCTGAAATCTTAGACACTGAATTGAAGGCCTCCAAACATAAAGGTCTCTTTAGATTTTAAGTACCAACCCAATGTTGGTCAAATGGGAATATGATATCTTTATCTTTTTATATAAAGCTTATGATCTCAATTATTGATTTTATTGAGATAATTGTAACTACTATAAGATTTCATTCCCTTTTACCCATGATTCCAACGTCCTTTCCATCAAAATTCACATTTGATGAGGTATCAAGGTTTTCATAATTTGATATTTGGGCCCACTTGGGTGTTGTAACAAGGTCATTTTAATTTTTACAAGGGTAAGGTTTTCTAATTTTATTATTGATAAAATGATAATGAATGTGAAGCCTAGGACTTTTATTTGAGTTTTTGATGGATGTAAAATGGATTTGGGTCATTTTGGGTGATGAAAACCTTTCTATGGTGGAAAAATATTATCAGTCATAACAAATTCAAAGGGATAACCTTTATCCTATGGATCCACGTTCTTCCAAAAATCATTATTTAGTTAATGTCCTTATGAATGATGTAAAATTAGGTAACAATATTTTAGGTCCTAGAGTAACATGTAGGAATTTAATATTGATTAAATAATATTTATGGTTGTCGTAGCCTTGAAGGGTGTTCCTAGTTGTTGAAAATTTTGTTTCACCATATATAAATTTATATTGGAAAGATAAGAGGAAAATGTTTACCACAACTACATCATCCACCCTAACTTATTTAACATAGTTGTTTTATATCCATGCATATACATATAAGGATATATCCCTCTCCTAGACATGTCATCATCAGAAGGAGATAATATAAAGTTAAATAAGTACCTAGTGTCCATAAAATTATACTAATGGGATACATGTATAATAAAATGCAATTTATTTGGTCCTGTGGAGGTGGGATAACACTAGCCAAGTGGATAAGATCCAAGTCATCAATAAATGATAAGAGATGGACATGAGAGTTATTGCATAAATAAATGAAATAGATGTGGAATAAAGTATTTTTAAGTTCTATGAAAGGATTGTAGTTCTTGATAGTTTTTGGTATTCCTAAAATGTCTGCTTCTAGATAATTTTTAGAGGAGGAATATATGGCTGGTACTCCCTTACATGATTTATGGTATTAGTATTTTCATTAGTTTATAATTTATAATAGACCTATTAGTTTAATTTTCCATTATAACCTAAGTAAGGGAAGACATTTAGATTATTTGGGGTAGAAGTTGAGTCTTCTATGTCAATAGTTATATTTAGCATGGGTAAGGTAGTAGGATAATTTTATGGTGTAGTCTCCTTAGCTTTCATATCATGGTTTAGGAAGATGTTCTAATAAATGTTCATGCTTAAGTTTTATGGTGTTATGGGTCCCATTTGTGATATTTAGAACATTCTATTGGGATTTACTAAGAACATGTCAATGAATAATCTGGTTGGTATTTAGGGAGTCATTAAATGAGATTACCATAATCCCTATAGTTGTGAGTATCACTATTAGTAAATTTAAAAAAATAAAAAGATGTTTGGATTGTAATCCTTTGCTATTTAATTTGGATTATTTTTATTAAATCCTTTATTGAGGTTTTGATGTTGATTATTATTATGGTAACTCTAGTTTTGGTTGGGGTACTGGTTTTGATACTATGTATAAGAAATTTTGTTTTGATACAAAAAATAATTTCAAAAAGGTGGTGGATGATTAAAGTCCACAATATGAAGAGTAGGCATGGTGTTTGGATTCATTTAGTTACCACCCCCATTATTCTTGTTGGAATTGTTGTTTTAAATTAGTGTTAACAATAACATTTTTATTGACTTCATCAGTAACACCATTTATTGTAGAATTTTTATTGTTATTAAATAACTTGGGCCTTTTATTACCTTGATGTCTAGTTATTTTTTTGATATCTCATTATTTTTATTTGGGGTGAAAATTTTCCATTGGGTCCATGTGTTAAGAAACACTATCAATGGATGATTGGTATATTATTAGAGCACTTTTGATTGATTATTCATATGATCTATATGGGAAATTATAAACTTATTACATAGTATCATAGTTTAGAGAGTGAAGAAAAAGGTCAAATGACTCTCTTTAGTCCATGTGTGGATCACTTCAAGAGGATTAAATTAATTTATACCATCTCATAATGAACTGGGTAACATACTCATTAGGATCTTGCTTGATGATTTATAATTCCTATATACTTACATGAAGTAACTTGTTCATATCAAAATATTTAACAAATTAAAATATGAGTTGTTTGGATTACTGAATAAAAGATTTAAGGAGATGATAATTCCAATCTAAACTAATTCCCTCAAGATTTTTGGGGAAAATATTGGCCATTATGAAATCAAAAGGGCATATATCTTTGATAACAATGGCATATGTTTTGATATGTGCATTTGTATCCATCTCCTTTTTGCTTTGTGCAATTCATTAGCGTTCATGGAAAGATGATGCCTAAAATGGTGTGGTTGAGGGGATCCTTAAAATATTTAGTGTAAGTTCCCATTGTAGTAAAGGACATTGATGAAGTGTCATGATATCTAGGATGAGGTAGATTTGGGCAAGTAGTAGGTGCATAATTGATAGGTGAAAAAGTTATTTCATGAGTTGGTGGAAAATAATAATCTTGGAGATAGTTATTCAACTATGTGGATTTAGAGAGCATCTGATAATAAAGTGGCAGATATTTAAACAGAGGCATGCCAATTATTTTATAATTAGGGGGATCATATGGGGAAAATGAATCAATTGGCATGTGGGTAGGAGGAATGTATTAATGTGGCATATCAGCTAGTATTTAGTTATAATATGGTAAAAGAGGTGTTGTATTAGTAACCATGTTGTTTAGAATATTCTATGAGAAAGGAAAACCAAAGGGAGTGTAAGTGGGAGAATGATAGGGTGAAGGCATGATATGAGGAGAGTTGTACAAAATTAAATACCATATATTTTGATAATATGGGGAAGCAACTAAGAAGGAATTTATATAATTTTAGGGTGGTTGATACATAATAGGTGGATTTTTAGTCAAAGGGACATGGCTTTAAATATTAAAACTTAGGGCCATTCTATAATTTAAAGGACCTATTTGGGATGAATTTTTATTGTTAATTAGGTCTCAAATGCATTACACAAAGGTGGAGATGAGATCATTAACATTGGGTGTAATTGATTTTTAAATGTTTCCATTGTATAAGTCTCTGGAGGAAGAGTTTGGTATTCTAAAATGGACTAATATGAATTTGGTCACTTAGGAGTAATCACCCTAGGTTTGTAAAAGTGTGGTAGATTATACTATGGTGGACTAAGAGGTGGAGTAAATAATGCCATCTTATCTACCCCACTTATGTAGTGTTAATCCTATCATTGTAATGATCAAACTTTTGATTTTCTTAGTGTCAAGGGTTTGTTGGATAATTTTGGTTGAAAATCATGGATACAATAAAACTCTATGAGTCAAGGTATTGTTGTTTGAATAATTGTAATTTTTTAGTGTTTGTGAAGAATGTCTCAACTCTTATGTCAACACATGATATTTGGTGTGTACAATGATGAAATAAAAGCTATAAGAAATAGACAAATTTTCTATGGTTTTACTATATTAATTGTTGAAGTTAACCCAACTAGATAGTGAGGGTTCCTCTTCCCTCTCAAATGTTACCTATAAAGGTATCTAGACCTAAAGTCTTAATATAACCTTCTCCAAGCATATCTGGAGGTGTATGGAAGCCCACCAAATAAATAAAAGAGAAGAAAAATATAGATGAAAGAAAATAAAATCAAATGGAAAAATGTAAAAGAATAAGATTTTCATGTCAAGTTCAACAAATCTATATGCATATAAAGTGATGGGATATCCTTGCGTACTTGAATTCACAAGTTAAAGATGAGACAACTGGTGGAATTGTCGATAATGTTAAGTATTGATATGGGTGATTTTTTGATGAAGTTGAACTTATGGAATGGGATGAGGTTATTAATTTGGTTGATGATTTTGAGCTCATTGAATGTGATGAGCTAGTTTATTTAATTTATTATGTCAATGCCAATATTGTTCATCTACTTCAAAATGTTTGTTGATGGAAAAAATTATGGAATGATGATATCAATAGAATAAATTGACTCTAAAAGAACAAAGTAGATCAACCCCTAATAATGATTACTTTCTTTAAATGTGTATAAATCTAGATGAATAACCTAGAGTATCTAGTTGAATCGATTGAGTTGATGTAATATAGGAAATGTCATCTAAAATTAAAGTGAATTTGGATGAGGTTAGACCCAAGGATGAAAAAAAATAAAATTAGATTCAGAGGTTTCTTACTTGGTAGGATAATAAGAGAATTTGCCTAACTTATTGGGATTTACATATACTTGTTTATTTTTTTAGAGATTGGATATGGTCAATGATCAAGATGGGAAATGGTATGGATTGAAATAATTTCATTTCGATCTCAGAGTCTATATATCTTTGAATATTCTCCACTAGAAAGGGAAATTTCCTCTCATGTGTGCATTAAATTTTTCTAAGAGTGTCATCAAAAGGTATTAAAATAATGGGTTGAGTTTAAATTTTTTTGACTTACTAGTTTTGATTTTGAAAAAAATATGAAAATGATTTTGCTGATTAAATTTTCCATGGGATAATGTTGTATAGATTTTAAATTATTATTTTTTTCAATGAAAATTGATGAATGGTTCAAAAATGACAAGATAGAAATCAAAACTAACATTTAATTGTAAACATAAAATGATGCAACACTGAAATGGATGAATTGACTTGTTTTTATTTTTTATATATTTTAATGAATGTAATTGAAAATTAAATACTTACTATAACATCAAATATCAATTGTTAATTTTACATGTTTTAAATTGAATGATGCATGAAAATGTGAAGGTAATTAAATGCTGAAATTTGAGTATTGATTTGCTTTTTATAATTTGAGATCTTTGAATAAAAAGAAATTAGCAATATGTCTATGATTGTAAAACTAATTTATAATTTAGATGAATGAAACTATAAGAAACAAAATGATTTTCAATATTAAGATAACACAATTAAATGTGAATCTAAGTTCTTATGATTTTGAGTGATTTAAACATGTAAGTAAAGATGGATAAATTTTGGAAATCAAAATTGAATGAAAGATTTTTTTTGAATGATTTTTTATTATACAATTTGATATGCAAATGAATATATTTAACTAAATTCTACCATGTCTTGTGTTTTTATATATTTTAATCACATATATAAAATGATATAATGTTGGGAGTGAAATGGATGATACTATATATTTTTGGTTTCTTAATGTATTAATCAAATGAAAATAAAGCTAAATGATTTGAGTGTTTTGGATGCAAAACTAAGACAAGAAGAATTTTAGGAAATCAAGGAAACTAAATCTCTAAGTTCTCAAATTTAACATGCACAACTAGGATGATGTAATTTAACTATAGTTATGTTTTCCTTTTATAATGAATTTGAATTTATATATGCAAAGTAATTTAAAAAATTGAATGAATTGTAGTCCTATAATTTAGATTTTTTTTTTCCATATTTATAAGAAAATATACAATAAAGAAAATATATTCTAAAAAAGGTACAAGAGAGTAATAAAATACATTAAATCCCTTAACATAAAAAAAGAATATGATATATTGGAAAAATAATATTTGAAACTCTTAGTCTCCATATCTTCAAGCTATTAAATCATTAGATTTTTCAATATTAACCAAAATGTTATCCAACAAAAAGGATATTGAAGAATAAAAATGAAAATGATGAATGCAGTAAAAATACAATAATATTTTAGCTATATTTTGTAGGGAATAGAGTGTAGGTTATTCTCCAATGATTTTTTCTCTCCAATTTTAAGATTCTAAAAATAAAATATAGCTGGTCTATGGTTGGCATTCAATGAAACAGCAAAATTAGGACTATAACTTTTTGATTTTTGATAAACCTATAATTATCTAATATCTTAAAATGTGACAATATTCCAATATTGAAATTTATAAATCCTAACTAAAAAATATGAGAGTAAATTACATTAGGTTTGTGGCTATTTTAAAAAATGGTAGAGTGCTAGATGATATTTTTATAAAAAATCTGATCTATTTTTCATTGTACATAAAATTATATGTAAAGACCAGGGTTATTATTTCATGTGGGAGTGAAAAAGAATAGATCAAGAGTTAACTAAGGATGATTTTAAGTTTATTAGGATAATAGATAGATAACTAGGAAAATTATATTGAAAAATGGAAAGGCAAATATGGAAAACACATGTTTCTGGAGTTACATGTATAGTCACACAAATGGTGATGAAACTACCACTATATGCAAAGTGAAAGTTATGAAATCACTATATGAGTTTAAAAAATATTCCATGATGGTTATGAATATCTTATAGAATCTCAAAAAAATTGAAGGTAGGTTGCAAAAACCATAAAAATAATCTTTTTTTCACCAAAAAATGCCAAGGTTAAAGGATTCAAAGGCATATTTTACAAATTTTACAATTGGGGAACGTTTAAAAAGAAATAAAAGAAGGAATGGAAAGGATTATGGGTCTGAACATATTATTTTAATTTATAGGTACTTGCATCATAGTATTTTCAAAATGTTACATGGTGAACAGTTTGGGTGTGTTATTGGTTCCTCATCATGATTAGTGTTGGAACCCATTTTTAAGAATTTTAAACTCATATTTTTTGTATATTCCTTCATATGTTGTAATTAATGGGGTCTTTTGGTGTACATATTTATATGAAATTGAGCATAAGTAAACTTGTAGTTAGCATTTTTAGGTAAGGTATTATATATTTATATCTATCATGTTTTTAGAAATTGGAATATTAGCTCACCTTTTCTAGGACCACTAAGAATGAAAAAATCCTTTGGCCAATAGGATTTATCCCTTTATCCAATAATCATAAAAAAGATCTCCTACCTTGGAAATCCTATTAATAATTCCACCTATACATATTGTTATCCCATTTTGAGCATTTAATTCTCAATTTATAAGAAGAAGCTCCATGATAGAAAACATTTGAAGATGAATTCATTTATGTATCCAGATAACATTTCATTATTGTGATATTATTATGTATTTTTTCATATTTGGGAGATGATGATTTCTTATAGGAGGATTCATTGTGAGATTAAATTGAGTCTTCTTTTTCCATTTTTCACAAATAAGTGATATACTCATTTAGAATTTTATAATGGTATAAATAGTTGAAATATATGATTTTGAGTGTAGACTGCTTAATTTTTTTTAATAACTTAAACATATTTTCTTCTTGTTTTTCTATAAGACACTAGTTCATTAGTGAAAAAAATACATTGATTAATAAATTCAAACATACATGTATAATATTAAAAACTAATTCTTAATAAAATGTATTTTGAAAAATAATCTAATATCAAAATAAATACATATAAATGTATATTTTTATCAATTTCATAATAAAACTTTATATGAATTTTATAAAAAAAGAATAAAAATATGGTTTTGTCAAGATTAGCTTGATCTAACACCAGACATTTTTTTTTAATTTTTGTATTCTATTTTTGAATTATTAATTGTGTAGAAAAAATAAGAAATTTATAAACCAAGATAAGATTACATTATTTTTTTAATTACAAAAATAATGTAAAATATATAAAAAGACATTTTTTCACACTTTAAAGAAGACCTAAAAACCCCAAAAATAGTTTTTATTAAGAATATTTAAAACCCCATATCAAATATGAAATGGAGATTCAAAGTGATGGTCATGGGACATGCAACTAAGGTTACAATGATGACGATGGAGGTAGCCTTTAGGAGCTTCATTGGTGGTTAGAAATAGGAGGTGGACATGTGTAGAGGAGAAATAAGCCTAGTGCAGGATATGTAATAGATGTTATCAAGGTTGGTAGTGCTAAGATTAGAACATGTGGTAGGGAAGTTTTGAGGTCTAATGGTGGCATGACTATCTTAGTGGAGGCACCTTTGGATGGGAACTTGGTCTTCCATAAATGCTTAAATAGAACCAACCCCTATCATTCCTATGGGTATTTTTGTAAAGAATATAATTTTAGCTCAAACCTTAGCCTCTCTTTGAAGTTGGTTCATAAGAGTGCCATCCCTATTCTTGAGGGTGTGGAGAAGGATGGGGATACTATCAGATCAGAGAGGGGATGGCCCTTGTAGTGAAAACTCAACCTATTTTTGAGTTAGCTCTCATTTGGGATGTCTTTTTGTTCTTTTTTATTGATCCCCCCATTTTAGAGATTAAATATGAAGATATTTTATCCACTAATAAATATTTAGGGTGTAAAACCCTTATTTTTAGGTGTTTATGGAAACGAACCTCTTGGCCAAAGCTCTATCACTATTTAAAATCAGTCTAGACTATTGTTTCTAAACTTTCCCTTTATTTGATTCTTAATGGTTTATTTTTAGTCTTTTTTCTATTGGTAGGGGATTAGAATTTTGTGTGAAATAATGGACCCAATTTTTTGGGTAAACATGGTATGTTTATGTGCCCTTGGGTTCCTTTATTTGACCCATATTTATCTTTGATAATGAAGGATACAATTTGGGTTAGATTATACAACCTTAGATTGGCCATGCGTGATCATACAATGCTTTAGTAGTTGGCCTTAAAGCATGGGGATTTTTTTATGTGGATAAGGACTTAGGTGCTTAATTGAGATTTATAAGAGTCTATATTATGGTTAATTTTTCTAAACCTCTCCATCATTTTGTTAAGATCTTGTCTTCTAAGGGTTCTAAGATGTAGTTTATCAAGTATGAAGGGATGCCTTTTAGGTGTTTCAAATGAAATCAACCTATACATAAAGTGGTAGAGTGCCTGAATAATCTTAGATTAAGATCTGGATCCCCTATCTTAAAGCATTGGGAGAAAAAATTTGGTTGTCTTTGCTTTAATCATGTGAGTAATTTTTAGGATTTTACAACTCCTTATAACCTTAACCAAGGGTAAGGAAATGCTTATCTACCTGAATCTCTGAACCTGGTCATGTTTTCCTTAGATAATACTAGGGATTACTCAGTGGTAGAGAAGGAGTCTCAAGTGGCACAAGACTTGGTCAACAAGCCTATGTCTTTTGTGTAAGTGATAGGTTTGAAGTTTTTAGCCATCGAAGATCAATAGGGTGTTGAGGATACCTACTCTAAATATATCTCTTTGAAATGGGTAACACGTTTTTTCTTCTCATAATTTGGAGGATTTTTCCTCTTTGAATAAGTTATCTTTAATTGGTAAGAAATATGCAACAAAGCTTTAGATCCATGATAGTCTGTTTTCAATAGTAGAGGTTTCTTTGTAGGTTGATGGTCAAGAATATATTGATGACTCCTTCCAAATAGAGGTAAATGATCAATTTGGATTTAGAGATTTATATATCTTTCCAAATGCCCTTGCTTGTTGTCAAAACTAAATTATGGCAAGCTAAGCAAAAGGGGTAGAAAGTCAACCACAAAATGCCTATAGTTGGAGGCATTGTATTCCATTGACCATGGTACTTAGTGAACCATGGAATCCATTCTCTATAGTAGGGGAAGAAGAATGATTCCATCCCACTATTAGGTGATTGTGATTGTTTCGTCTGACTTATCTTATCTTTGTTTGTTATCTTCTTTGGTATTTAAGGATGTTCTATTTTAATAGCTTACTGATTTATCCCTCATGTTTTTATGTTATTAGTGTTTTTATTTATGGTTTATGGATTGAACCTACCCATTTTTATTGTATTCCTTATTTTTTAGGGATTAGACCCCTTATTGTGTCCCATATTTAGTTTTATATCTAGTCATAAGCTATTCATATATCAAAAAATTATATTTGAAACCCCCATTCTTGAAGAGTTAAAGTGGCACCTAAATATAGCTTGGTGACTAAAATATTTACATGTACATGATTTTTTTGAAACTTGTTTCATTGGATAGTTATATCCATATCCCATACAATCACAACCCTTATAACTAAAAGTGTTAAATCCATAACCTTATGTGTGTAAGTGCTACATGTATAACCTTCTCTCTTGAAATTGTCATGCTTATTATGGACATATAGAAAGGGAGGGTGCACATACCATAAACATAGCATATACTTGCTTTAGATAGATTTATTAAAATCAATATAATATATATATTTTTTAAAATAATAATTAAAATTAAAAAATAATTAAAAATAAATACCATTTAAAAAATGAAAATAAATAAAAATTCAATAAAATATAATATTTTTTTGTTGTTTAAATTAATCAAAAGCCATCAAAACATTAAAAAGGGGATTTAGAACCCAGTGATGATAGCCTAATATTGAGTGAGATTAGTGTTATAAGTGAGAGGTATCAAGATCTTTTCTTGGGATGACCATTATCTATCATCATTTCCACACTAAACTACAATAGGTTATTCGCTAAAAGTATCTAATGTAATGGGCTACCATCTTGATGTCCAATGTTATGGGGGTTGGCATGTGTCTTGAAACCTATGTTTAATGTGATGAGGCAAGTACACATCCCATGGATAGGGATACTATTCAACACTAGTTTGGGCATTCTAGTAATAAAAATGTCTATGGTTCTGGACCTATTTAAAAAAGGTTGTTACCCAACATTTAGGCTACCATGATGATAATTTCACTTCAATCAAGTAATGATTGGATTTAATCATAGTTGAATGGGAAGTATGGGGAGATAGATCATGGAGAATTCATGGGGATCATTAAATTTAGATAGGGAATTGACCATGGAAAGGGCATGGGTATTATAAATGAAGGCTTTCCAAAGGCTACCCTAGGCATTTTGAGTGCATAATCATCCCTAGCTACTTGATTGTCTAGGCCCTATGACAATTATACTAGTGATCTAAATTAAAATTTGGTCTTTGTTGGGTATAATACCAGTGTGGTACATCTAGCAGGTGATGATAATGTGATTACAAAGGGTAAATATTATTAAAAAGTGATCTCTTATGTATAAAAGATAGTGAAAACCATTATCAAACATTTGGATGTAGCAAAGGACATTTCAGTAGTGTCTTTCAAGAATGAGACTCTTGAAAAGGTGCTACATAATGATGAATGGTTTATATCTAGGGGATTAGTGTGTAGATTTGATATATTTTGGCCTAGTTTCTTTGGTCTTCAACAGTGGGTATTTGATTTGTGGAGGCCATTAATGGAGGATAGCTTGGAAATATCAATCAAACTTAAATACTCATCAAAGTTAATGGTTATACTTCTTATCTAATTATGATTTTGACATTAATTATATCAAAGGAAAGGAAAATAGAGTACTTGATCCTCTAAGTTGTAGGAGGTACATAGAAAATGTGGCTACTAGCAAGAGTACTTTCATAGATCAAGTGATCAAATTCTCACTAAGAGATGAGTTCTATGATTAAGTTAGGAAATAATTAACTAAGAATACTAAAAATCTTAGGTATAAAGGTTTCAAGATAGAGAATGATTATATTTTATGGTATACTAGTAGGATGTACATGCCTGATAAAGAGAATCTAAAGAGCACAATGCTAAAGAAACTACACAATTCCCCATATTTAGGAGTAAACAAGCTCATGGTTGAGCTAAGACCACTTTATTTCTAAAAGGAATCAAGAGAGGTGAAACAAATTTTGTGTCTCATTTTCTAGAATGTTAACATGTGAAAGTTGATCATGTAAATGTAGTTAGACTGTTGTATCCACATGGTCCACCAAAATAGAAGTGGTAGGTGATTAGTATGGACTTCATCCAAGGTTTATCATTATCATGGAACTAACATGACATGATCTTGGTTATATTTTAAAAAATAACCAAGGTAACCCACTTCATACTGAGAAACTTGACAAATGATGCACCTACACTTTCAAAGAGATTCATGAAGGAAGTGTATTGATTACATGGTTTTCTAGAGAAGATACTTTTGGATCAAGATCTAAGGATGACTTATAGATTTTTGTTAACTCTAAATTCAACTTTGGGTACGTATTTGAAATATTATATTTCTTATCATCCATAAAATGATGGATAGATATAGTAAGTTAACTAGGCTTTAGAAAATCTCCTTCATATGTATTTCATGGATCATAAGTACAAATGGGAGAAGTACCTTCCATTGGTTGAGTTTACTTAAAAAAAATCATACCAATCAGCATTGGAGATGCCTCCATTTCAGAAATTATATAGGAAGTGTAGAACACTAATCAATTGGGACAAGTTAAAAGATAGGGTACCCTTTGGACCCAAGATGCTTTTAGAAATAAAAGAGTAAGTTAGGAAAATCAGGTAAAGTTTGGTCGAGGCCAACGATAGATAGAAAATTTATGTTGATCTAAAGAGAATAACTAGATGGTTTTATGTTGGTTATTAAGTGTTTCTATGGGTTAAGCCTCTAAAAATTTCAATTAAATTTGGTAAGTCAATGAAACTTTCACTAAGATATGTGGAATGCTTCAAGGTTTTTTACATGGTCAATCCTATAATGTATCAACTTGCATTGACACCAGCTCTACCTCTTTTTCATAATTTATTCCATGTGTCTTATCTTAAAAATTATTTTTTTGATCCTTCACATGTGTTATATTAGAATGCTTTACTGTTTCTGGACCTTGGGGTCATCATGGTAGAGCCAATCAGAGTAATTGACACCTGTAAACTCTATTTGCATAATATAATAGTGTCATAGTGTAAGGTCTAGTGGGACCAATATTATAAAGATAATGCCACTTGGGAGGACTATGATGAGTTTTATAGGCTATTTACACATTTTTTTTTACTTTATTTATTGTTTCATATTGTATTATTTTTTATTGAATAATGTTTTAAATTCATAAGCTATGTTTGAATAAATGTCATCGGGATGATGACCATATTTAGGAGGAAAGATGTCATATCCTAGTTTCACTATAAGATGGATAACTTATTTGATCTATAGATTATTAAGGTTGATTATTTTATTAACTAATATTTGATTAAGCTTTATTACATATGATAATTATGGGATAGTTATGTGTTAATTGATGTAGGAACATCAAGCAAAAATAAGTCAATTTTATGTTTTGGTCATTAGGGGTCAAAAGTGAGTCAAGATTAGATTTAATGTGAATCAATATACCTTTCAAGGTCCATTTCATGTATAGGAGGACATTTAGAATCCCTATTAATCATAGGAGTCAGTTTGAGGGTGTTTGGAGTTTTCCCTCCAAAACTAAGAATTTGAAAATTCAAATATTCAAAATGAATCTAGAAGGGTCATCTTCATGTTTTTTATGTTTAGATGAGCCAAGTAGGATTAATAAGTCATTTAAAGGGTCATTATAAGTCTTATATGTTAATGGAAAATGTTAGAGTCATGTGTTTTGTTAGTAGCCCCTACCCATACATTGGGTTCAAGAAAAATAAGTTATTTTGTAAATGATTTGGCAACCAACTTTGAAGTTGGTTGAAAATAAAGAATGATACATGAGTTTGAGAGTAGGATTAAATATCAGAGAGAGTAGGTGTCTCCAATAAGAGGTAGGAGAGTTTGAGAGTGGAATTTTTTTATGAAACTCCTCAAGAAGGATCTCAAGTCTATGAGTGGACTATTATGTATCAGAGAATAATATCATGAATAAAGAAAATTGTTTTTTCTGTGTATTCTCCATTATATATGTGCGATTGAATACAATTATATATTTTCCTTGAATTCCTTTGAGGCCCTAAGCATTTTCATCTTTATGTAGAGTTGTAGGTTGTTGGAGACATCTAATGGTGGACTGTAGGTTGTAGTTAGGAAAGGCGAAGAAAGTTGATAAGATAAGTAAATATGGATGAAACAATGAGTTATGTTCAATCCTCCATGGTTGATATCAGAGGTAAGACAAATTTTAGGGTTTAGTTTGTGATAAATTCAAGTGGGAAAGATTCTTGAGAAAGTATTTGATGGTGTAACCCTATTATGCATAGGACAATATCTAAGAGTTGTTGTCTTAAGTGTATTTGACTCTTTATGTCAATTTTACATTGTGTTGTGAGAATATATTCTCTTTACCTTAATTCAAGGTTCATGATGTAAGGTTGAAGACTCATATTGGATTGGAACAGGTAATATGTCCCTTTCTTAGTCAGTCAAAGAATGACACCCTATTTCATAATGACCTTATTATGGATAATGCATGTCAAAGAATAGATTTTTATGATTGAATTTTTTTGAAAATAAACTTAGGAACCTTGATATGTGCATAATAACTATGTGGAAGTGGATTCAAGACTCAGACTTATATATCCATAACCCTATTGATAGTCAAAGAGATCCTATTATGTGAACAAAATATGTAAGCAAAGTGAGAATTGATTATATAAGTGATGGTGGTAGATTTGATAGGGATTTAACACTTTAATAGGTGTGAAAATATAAAAATACAACCCTATATTTAGTCAAGTAATTGGCTGACTACAAATAGTACCTAAGTGCTTACCCAACCTTGTATAAGGATGCAGAACCATATGGTTTATGATGACTAATTATAGTAAGATGGGATAAGTGGAATTTTTAGGGATAATAAAGTGAGAAGGTGGCTCTGTAAATATATTAAAATATTAATAACTCAGATTAGAAAGCTAGAATATTGTACTTGGGACCCTATGAATTAAATAGGATAAAAAAAGTCAACATTTAGTGCACAGTCCACTATGTTTTCATTGTGTTCTACTATTAATGAATTAAATAGGATAAAAAAAGAATGTGTGAATTTGGATAAGGTCAATACATACCTAATCATGGTAGTAATTCCATTTGAAGCATCATCAAACTCAAGATAAATAATGTGTTACCCTCTTGGGCCTGAACAGGGTATAAGAAACCTTAAAATAGGGTTTCAATGATTCTAAGAGATTCCACTATTATAAAATTACAAAACATTGTATGTTTTTTCACTTGATCATGTTTAAATATATTTAAGTGGTTTTTGAGTGATAGAGTAGGGTCTGTGTGGATTTTTGGGACTATGTCAAGAAAATAGACCTAATTAGGCCTAAAAGAGAGTGATTTTATAAAGGACGTGATAGTTATAGGATGATTAAAGACTTAAAACATTAATAAAATCTAAAATAAGATAAAATATGCCTATAAATATGATTAATTCTTGGTAAAAGTGCTTATATTTCTTTAACCAAGTGAAAATCTTAGAAAAAGGCTAGTAGACTTAGAAAGTCCTTAGAGAAGCATTGTGTCCAAAGAGTGTTGACTGAGAGTCTAAATTTTTTTGAATGAATGAAGGAGGTAGTAAAATATATTTTAGGAACATATAAGACTATATTTGACAAGATATTGAGACTTTGACACCTAATCCAAGATTTGGTCTTTGAGACCTAAGAGGTGTGCATAAACAAACTAGTGTAAGAGTGATTGCTCAAATGAGATAAGTGATGAGAGATGAGGAGAGATTGAAAGTGTTTGGTTTGAGTATAGGTATAAACACACAAATAAGTGTCTCTATAGATTATAATGCATAGTTAAAATTGATTGAAGGCTATTAAGCCATAGAACAAGGAAAGATTAAACTAGAGAGGGAATCTTAAATATGAAAACAAACAAGTGAGTGTGAAAATTTGGATTGAGATATAGATAATGATTTTTAGGAAAATAATCTCCCCATGCCTTTGAATCATTTGGTATCAGATCAAGGTGAGTTTTTGGTTTCATGTATTTTGAGTTATATAAGCTTGTGATTTGAGATGAATGCATAATGTTATGAGCTATGCATGAGAGATAACCTTGTACGGTATTGAGGTGAAAGGAGGTTTCAAGTCTGATATATTAAAATAAATACATAGTAATATCATATTGAGAAGAGAATACATAAAACCCCAAGGTCCTATGATAAAGGACTGGAAGCTAGTCAAGAAAAGACTAGAAAAGATAGAGAGGAAAAGAGATCATTGAAGCTCCAAGAGAGAAGATGGAAGAGAGAAGAAACACAAAGAGAGTCAAGGAAGGATAAAAAGAGGTATTAGATAGAGGACTAAAATAATAATAAAATCTCAATAGAGGTCTAAGGGGAAAGGTTGTTAAACTTGCTAAGAGGAAGGTCTAGATAGGCCTAGAAAACAAAGAGGAATGGAAAAGATGGATATATAAAGAGAAGTGGAAGACATATGAAGATAATTGGGGAAAGGTATAGAGAGGATATAGATCATGATTAATCTCATAAGAGAACAAGAAAGCCAATGGATTGGCTGTAATGTGAGAAGAAGAGTGAAGTGGCCACTAGAGTCACTTGTGAGAAGAAGGTACAAGGAAGGTGTCTTGAAGAATGTGAATAAGAGAGATAATGCAGCCCAAAGAGGCATGAGAAGAGAGATGTTACCAAGTGAGAAACAAGATATAGATATTGAGAAGAGAATTGTCATTGAGGAGAACAAGAATAAGGTAAAAGTGCCAAGAAGAGAACATGATATTGAAGACAAGAGGATATGGATAGTGTCTATGCCAAAGACATTCAAAGAGACTATGTGGTCTCTCATTTTGTATGATAACATTTATTTTAAGTTTGTGTATATAGGATTGAATAAGAAATTGGTGAATTCCAAGCATGAGGCCTCAAATTTGATGAAGGATGGGCCAAACACATCACCAATCAAGTGGCAAGAAGATGAAAAAGAGAAATAACCTATCGAAGAAGATAAGATGATGGAGATTGATGACATTTCACAAGATGAAATTTAAGATAATGAGGTATACTATGATGCATTTCCAATTATATCAGTTGAAACTGAAGAAATGGTGCACCAAGAAGACATAAATATCACATAAGAGGATATGAAGATCACCCAAGAAGATATGGAAGAAGAGATAAGATTTTATAAGTTACCTATGGAGGTAAATTAGTGTTTGAACATTGATTTTTATTACATCTAAGATGAAAAAAAGGATGATCATTAGGTTGAGGAAAAAAAGGATAAATTGTAGCCCTCATGAAGATCACAAGATCATGGATATGTATGGTCTAAGTGGATAAAAAAAATAGGTAATGAGAAGAAGGAGTTGAACATTAAACAAGATGTCAAACAAGGCAAAGGCATAGGTGGAAAATAATCACAAGTATGGAAACAAAGAACAAATGGCAAAGTGTACCAAGTTGACATGGTAGAAAATAAAGGGATGAATCATTAAAGAGATGAAAAGAGAAAAAAAAAGGTAGACAAAGAAGGTACATTTTAGTAAATGGGTTGAAAATAACATGTAAAGGGCATAAGAACATCATAATTAAAATGTACTCCAAGAAAACATGGAGATTGAGGAAGATGTAAAGCCCACAGAGGAAGCAAAAGAGATGGTGAATGCAAACAAAGCTAATGAGATAAAGGTAAAACCATGTGAACAAGAAAAGTAATGCATAAAAGAACATAAATGTTTGAAATATGTGTTTTCAAATATTTTTTATGATGATTCATTTGAAGTTGACTCCTATAGTGAAGATAATTTGTCTATGAAAACTATTACCTTGATGAATGAGTTTTTATCAAGGTAAGTTGAGGAAGAATCAACTTAAATAGTTATTGAGAAGCATGGCATGCAACATGATGAGGTTTATGTGACTCTCAGAAATGAGGGAGTCCAAATATAATATAAATAACAAGTTTCCAAAGATAATGAAGAGCAATGTGAACCAAGGTTTGATGAGGAATATGAAGATATTGATGGATAAAAGTTGCAAGAGGAGATGAGGATGTTAGATGAGGTATTTATTCCATTAAAGGGGATGAAAATAGGTGAGGTATAATAGGTAAATGTCAAGGATGAATTCTAAGAAACAAAAAGAGGGGATAAATAAAGAGAAACACAAAGAGTTGTGCACATAAAGATGCAAGAAAGCAAGCAATGGGAGTGTGAACAAGAAAATACAGTGAGATATTCAATTGGGAAAGCTAAATCTGAGTTAATACTTGATGAATATGAGTATATAATTTCAAATATTTATCAAATAATAATGTACTATGGTGAGGATGAAAATAATAAGAAGTTACTCTTGAATAGTGATCAAGATGAGAGGAAAAGGCATCAAAATGTCAAGAAGTTTGAAGAAGTGGAAGAAAAATAAATTATATATGAGTAAAGGAAAAATTTTGACATGATAAAGAGACCATTAGATCCTAGTGAAGAAGGTGATAACATGAATAAGAGGCACACATCACTCAAAAGGTAAGAATCAAACAAAGATTTTTGAGGAAATACGATATCAAACAAGCATGATGAAGAAGAACGAACATAAATTGGTTGCATCTAAAGATGATGAAGGGAAAATAAATTTAGACAAGAGATAATATGTATAAAATACAAAGCTACAATATTTGGAAGACATTATAGAGTTGGAGGATGCATGGACATGAAAGCTAGACAAAGCCAAGAAGAGGGAAAACAAGCATTTGGCAAATAGGAAGGAGAAAGGAATGAAGAATAACATGAAAGTGAACATGAAGGACCCTCAAAGAACCAATTATAATGTGAGAAATAAATTTGGTGGCACAAGTTTTTGTCCTTCATGGGGAGTATGATGTAGGAGCATCAAGCAAAAAGAACTCAAATTTATGTTTTGGTCATTAGGGGTTAAAAATAGGTCAAGTTTGGATGTAATGTGAATCAAGAGACCTTTCAAGGTCAATTTAATGTATAGTAGGAAATTTGGAGTCCCATTTAGTTTGAGAGTGTTTGGAGTTTTCTCTCCAAAACCAAGAATTTGAAAATTCAAATATTTAAAATGAATCTAGAAGGGTCATTTACATGTTTGTAATGTTTATATGAGCCAAGTGGGATTAATAAGTCATGTAAAGAGTCATTATAAGTCTTATATGTTAATTAAAAAGGTTTAAGTCATGCATTTTGTTTAGTATCCCTTACTCGTACATTAGGTTCAAGAAAAATAAGTTGTTTTCTAACTGATCTAGTAACCAACTTTGAAGTTGGTTGAAAAGAAAGAATGGTATGTGAGTTTGAGAGTATGATGGTGTAGAGGAGAGAGTAGGTGGTCTCCAAGAATAGGGAGGAGAGTATGAGAGTGGAAATTTTTTATGAAACTCCTTAAGAAGGATTTCAAGCCTATGAGTGGACTGTTATGTATCAGAGAATGATATCATGAATAAATAAAAGTGTTTGTTGTTTGTTCTCCATTCTATATATGTGACTGAATCAAATTATAAATTATCCTTTAAGGAAATTGAGTCCCTATACATGTTCACATTTATGTGGAATTATAGGTTGTTAAATTATTGGTGGAGAGATTTAATGGTGGATTGTAGGTTATAGTCAAGAAAGGGGAAGAAATTTGATAAGATTGGTAAATATGGATGCAATAATGAGTTATGTACAATCCTTCATGGTTGATATTAGATTTAAGAAAACTTGTGGGGTTAAATTTTAAATAAATTCAAGTGTGAAAGATTCTTGAGAAAGTATTTTGTGGTGTAACCCTGTTATGTATAGGACAGTCTCAAATAGTTGTTGTCTTAAGTGTATTTGACTCTTTATGTCAAGTTTACATTGTGTTATGAGAATAGATTCTCTTTAACTTCATCCAAGGTTCATGATGGAAGGTTGAAGACTCATATTGGATTGGAAAACAAGTAATAGGTCCCTTGGTCAGTCAGTCAAGAAATGAGACCCTATTTCTTAAGGACCCTATTATGGATAGTGCATGTCAAATAAGATATTTGTATGATTTAATGTGGTTAAACCTCAATTTAGGAACCTTGATATGTGCATAAGAACTATGTGGAAGTGGAGTCAAGACTCAGAATTATATATAAATAACCCTATTGATAGTCAAAGAGATCATATTGTGTGAACAAGTCAAGTAAGCATAGTGAGAATTGAATATATAAGTGATGGTGGTGGATTTGATAGGGGTTTAACACTTTAATAGGTGTGAAATTATCAAAATACAACCTTATATTCAATAAATTAATTATCTAACTAAAAATAGTACCTAAGTGCTTACTGAGCCTTTTATAAAGATGCATAACAATATGGTTTATGATGTATAATTATAGTAATATGGGAGAAGTGGAAATTTGAGGGATAGTAAAGTGAGAAGGTGGTTCCATAGATCTATTCAAAGACTCAAAATTTAGATTAGAAAGATATAAATAACTATATTACACTTGGGCCCCTATTCTCCCATGCTCAGTCAATGTTTAGTGCGTAGTCTACTATGTTTTCATTGTGTTATGGTATCAATGCATTGAATAGGATCAAAAAAGTGTGTGGTAAGTTGGATAAGGTCAATATAGACCAAATCATGGAAGGAATTCCATTTGAATCATTATTAAACTCAAGATAAATAATTTGATACCCTCTCATGCCTGAATAGGGTATAATAAACCCTAAATTAGGGGTTTAGTGATTCTAAGAGATTCCACCATTAGAAAATAACCAAAATTTGTGGTTTTGTTCACCTGATCATATTTAAAGAGATTCAAATGTTTTTGGATTTAAATAATATGGTTTGTATGGATTTTTGGGGATATGTCAAGAAAATAGACCTAATTAGGCCCAAAAGAGAGTGATTTTACAAAGGAGGTGATAACTAGAGGATGAGTTAGGACCCAAAAAATTACAAACATCTCAAATGGGATAAAATAGACCAAAACAAACAAGTGAGTGTGAACAGTTGGATTGAGATCTAGATAATAATGTTTATGAAAGAATTATCCCCATGCCTCTACATAATTAATTTACATGATTAGTTTTATATGAGTTAGCATTACTTTTATATTCTATACATTATGATCATGTTTTTTAAGTATACCACATTATTTTATGGACATACTAATGTTTTGGGCTAGCTACCTTCATTATTGTGAGGTGGATGTAGGATAGATTCTTCCCTCAAAGTGTGATGAAAGGAGAGCATCAAAAAAGGGGGTGGTTTAGATGGAGATGTTGGGGGATGACAAAGAATGAATCCAAAAACTTTGGCACACACCACATTTTCATTTCATGATTTTATGATTAAATTTTTTGATACATAGTTATAGTATGCTTTTTTTTTCTATTTGAATGACTACTATGATCTTTTATAAGTTTTCTATAGTCTAGTTGTTAATAATAATCATGTAGATTTGTTTGAAGTGATTTAGTTAATTTTTATGATCATACATAGCTTATATTTTATGATGTAATTGTTTGACTAAATGAGTAAATTCTATGTGTATACTCACCTTGCTACCTTATTAGGTATGGCTTATAGTATAATGATATGATGTTATAACATATTCCATAGTTTTTATTTAATATTTCATATTTAGGTAATAATAATTATATATATCTATCTATATATATATATATATATCATAATATCGAAAGATATAAATAATATTATTTTAAAATTTATTGTATTTGATTAAATATTGATTAAGGGATTAATATCCATAATACAATAGACATTGATTAAATTTATTAAATGGTTTAAGTAAATCATTGTGTTTTCAAAGTGTGTTATGGATATCATTTTAACATTAAAAAATAATATTGTAATACCCAATTGTGTTTCCATACTATATAGTCATTATTCTATTTTAGTTGATAGTGGTTTCATGTAAACACAATGGTTATCAACTAAGTTCATAGTCATTGCATGGTATAGCACAAAGATTATTTATTTTGGTTTATTTGATTATTTGGTTAGGTTGAGAAAACAATGCCATGCAAATATTTAATAAATATTATAAAATTACTATTTAGGTATTTTAATAGAATTATCAATATGATTAGGGTTTCTAATCATCTATTGACTTTGATTTAACCATCATTTGGATAAAATCGTGGAGTTTTCTATGTATTGTATGGTGGTAGACTATGAGGTTGGTTGAGTTATTGTTTTTGATTAAGGTGGCAAACCAGGGGCTGAACCCTATACAGTCAAAAAAAACAAGAAGGCAGGCAAGCAAAAGCTGCCAGCAAAGGAACAACAGCATAACTGAGAAACATAGTCAGAAACAAAATAAAAACAATGGAAAGACCAGAGTCAAAAAGGTCTAAACTACATAACTATAGAAGTAAAAATATCCTTAAGTTTCTCATTCTCTACATTGTCAACATTCCCAAGATTACCCACCACTTCCAACATAGACATATTCAGCAAAATTGTGTTTCAAAGACCTTTGGCGAAGACCTTTTCCAGCTTTTGAATTTGGTCCTTCAAGGCCCCAATTTTGATTTTCCAATCATTCTCATTCTCTGTACCCTTACCAACTTCCTTGACATGCATCTTACCCTTATTGTTATTAGTTCCCATAGAGTCAACACCCTACTCTTCAGTGACCTCAAAAACCTGAGAAGCCTGTTTCCCTCCCATGTCCTCCAAAATTTCCTAGATTTCTAGCTCTTCATTCTCTTCATCCTAGGTTGCTTCATCTGAAGCACGTTCTGAATAGTCAATCAGCTTGGCCTTTAGGGCTGGTTTGCCAGTGATCCTCCCCAACCTGTGCACTCTAGAAGGGAAACCTTCCTTACTTATTTTGGAAGGCTTGTGAGGTTTGCCACCTTGGCCTCTCGTGGCCCTACTTGGATTCCTGTGGGTCCCTTCTGTATTCTCTTCAAAAATTTCTTCTTCTCCATCAACCTTCCTCTTCTTTCCCTTTTTACTCACAAGGGAGCTGGGGGTATTAACAGGTGTCTTAACAGGGGTGGAGAAAGGGGCATCATTGGTTTTGGTAGGAGCAGGGGAAACCCATGATTCATCAATTGCATCGCCAGACACTGGGTTTGAGGGAATGCCTTCATTAACACATTTGATATTCCTATTTGGCTCAAGGGTGCAGTGAAAATTATAGAGACAAAAAATAAGCCCCTAGTGTAGGGGAATAGGTTTTATGTCTAGATTTTTGGCCATTTTGGCTCTCACCCTCAAGATAGAGTGTTCCAATGAGGAAAGCAGGTAGAAAGGAAAGCTGATAATAACATTGCATCTAAAATGATTTAACAAAGGAAGGTGGTAGTTATCAAACCTGGTATAACATCCCTCGAGAGTGAAGTATTTCATGAAAATGTAGTAGACTCCATCCCATGGCTATGAAAGTTTGGCACGATCGAACCCTCCTTGATACGGGACAAGTTCCTCTCCTTCACCCAAAAATAGTTTGTGACTAGCTAAATCCATGATTTTGGTTTTCCTTTGGAGCTTTAAACCGTACATGGTCATTCTTGTGGCCATAGAAATCACCTTTTCAGATATTTCAAAGCTAATACCACCCAAAGTGACCCACCTATTCAACCAAGATCTCGCAAACTGCTTAGACAAATTTTGATCATAACCATTGAACCTTTCCAAATACAGGCTGATACCTCCTTTACAATAATGCCAGACTAATGGGTTGTCTTTAAATTCACAGCAGGATACAGGTTTAGTTTGAATGCGGTCTCCCCCCATTCTGTGATTACAGACCCAGTTGATGAAATTCCTAATTTTTGCCTTGAGCTTGAACAAGTAGCTAGCTCTCGCTTCTATTTGCACTGAATGTATATGTGAAGGCTCATTTTATGAAATGCCCTATCGTGGTGATGTCTACTCTCATGCTTGAAAATAATTTCCCCTTGGTTTTCATGATGTGACTCTCGTGCCTCCCCCTCATGATACAAGGAATTAATAATGATAATCAAGGAAGTACTAAGGTTATCATTTTTTGAGATCCCTAATGGCCTTCTCCATGTGGACTACCTTCTAAAGCTATCTTTGTCATCAATGTGCATCATTCCTGATCCGTCATCTCCTTCTGAATGATCTCTCTAATGTTTAGTGGAATATGAGCATCTTGTCACCATACCCTCCATCCTAAGAATTGCTAACCAATGTTGGCACAAGCATCAACAATCCTATTGCCTTCTCTATAGGTATGGGTAATCTCAACTTTGGATTTTTTTTGTAAAATAAATCGAATATCAATAATGATGTCTTTTAACTGGATTCCAACATTAGATGCTTTATTAATGGCATCTATGACCATCTTAAAATCTCCTTGAATATTCAAAATTCTTATTCCTAGGGATATAGCTAACTTTAATCCCCATAATAAAGCCATAGCTTCAGTATATTTATTGCTTTGGCAACCAATTCCACTAGCATAGACAACATACATCCATCCTTTTTCATTCCTTATAATTCCTCCTCCACTAGCTTTACCATTCAACTTGGATGCCCCATCAAAGTTGAGTTTCATCCAATTGGGTTTAGGTGGTATCCATTTAGTATGAAGTCTCTATAGAATTTTGGAATTATCATGCCTAGGGATAATGTTTAAAACCTTCCATTTGGCTGAAATTTGTCCTTCAAATTGAGATAGGGGTTTCTCTGCAACACAAATATGAGCTGTTGTAACACTTTCCAAGATGGTCCTAACAAAGGAGTTAAACACCTAAGAAGAATTTCTAGCAGTGTCCCTAAATTTTTTGTGATTGTGCTCTTTCCATAAATTCCAACTTAAACATGGTAGAGCTTGCTTCCATAATTCCTTAATCTAGGGATGTGTGAAGGTTGAGTTCTAACTGATAATTAATTCTTTAAGGTCAAAATTGCAAACCTATTCAATACCAAAGTTTTTAAGTATTGTGCCTCATAAATCTTGGGTAAACTCACAGTGGATACATAGGTGTGAAACTAATTCCTCTTTTGAACCACATAAAAAACATCTGTTTACCAAAGTAAACCCTCTCTTTTGAAGGTTGTCCTAAGCAAGGATTTTGTTATGGGCAACATCCCACCAAAACAAGTTAATATTTGGAATAAGTTTATGATTCCAAACCTTTTTCCATACCTCCTTATTCTGAGCTTCAGGAGTAAGCAGATGGTAGGCAGATTTGATAGAGAATGATCCATTCTGATCTAGCCACCAGTATTGTTCATCCTCCCAAGGGAAGAGTGGGATTTTGATCTCCTAAACGTGTTGCTGGATCTCCCAAATTCTTGGGAGAAGCTCAGGCATGTGCACATAGCAGTCCAAAAGGTTTTTCCAGCTCCTTATCCCATTGTTGTTTTCCATATAATCACTAACCCTATCTCCAAAGAATTGGGTAGTCAAGTCAACAGTTTCTCCATAGTTTCCTTGAGAGATGAGAGCCTTGTCCCTTAACCAGGTATCCTCCTAGAATTTAATCTACTGGCCATTTCCAAGCTTCCACCTAATTCCCTATTTGAGAAGGCTTCTATTTTATAGCATTTTATTCCATATCACAGACCCCTGGGGTAATCCTGCCTTTTGAAGAAAGTTGGAATCATCAATGCTATGCATGTATTTGGCATACATTATTTCCCTCCACTCACTGTTGTTATGGATCAGGTTCCAACTAACTTTTGATAGAAGGGATTTATTCATGTTCTTGATGGATCTTATATTAAGTCCACCATGAGATTTTGGGAGACACACTTTTTCCCATCTGACTAAAGACATTCTCTATTTGTCTTTCACTCCCATCTATAAAATTTTCCTTTGGATCTATTCCATATTTTTAGCAAAATATGTAAGAATTTTAAAAAGAGATAAGAAGTAAGTAGGAATACCTTGCAATGATGCCCAAAGAAGTTTCATCTTACCAACACTGTTGAGTAGCTTCCCCTTCCACCCAAGAAGTTTCCTCTGTGTTCTTTCCATAATTCCATTCCAAAATCCTGGAGATACCTCTTTGACTGAGAGTGGGAGACCCAAGTAGGTAGCTGGTAGGCTAGCTTTGGCACATTCTAATATATCAATGATTATATGTCTAAGTTCATTGGAAGTGTTGAAGAAGTACACATTGCTTTTCTAGAAATTTATGCTTTGTCCCGAGTCTCTAGCATAATCATTTAATATATTCTTCCATCTTCTAGCTTCGATCACTGATGAGATGCCAAATAAGATGGTATCATCTAAAAACTGTTGTATAACCATAGGATGAAGGGAAGAGGTAGGTTTGATGCCTACTAGCTTTTTTGAGACTATCTCAGCTTGTATGTATCTTCTCAATGTCTCAGCCATAATGATGAATAGGTACAGGGAGAGGTCTCCTTGATGAATTCCTCTTGAGGATGAGAAAAACCCTCTAGAAACACCATTAACTAGCACTAAGAATTTATCAGAAGAGACCGCATTCCATAATAAGCAAGACAATTTATCATTAAACACAAATTTTTTGATCACTTGGAATAGAAAAGTCCATGAGACTCTATCATAGGCTTTAGAAATGTCAAGCTTGAGGGCCATCCCAGGGATTCTACTCTTATCCATGGAGTGAATAGTCTCATGTGTGGTGATCACAACATCAAGAATTTGTCTGCCTGAGATGAAACCTTTTTGAGTAGGAGAAATAATTTTGTCAAGCAAGGGTTAAATCCTCATGACCAATAGTTTAGTGCATATCTTATACACAGTGTTGCATAAACTAATGGGTCTGAAATCAGTGAGGTGTAAAGGTTGATATTTTTTAGGAACAAGTACAATGAATGTATTATTAACTTGTTTCAAAAGTTTTCTAGATCTAAAAAAATCATGAACAACAGTCGTGAGGTCCGCTCCTATAATCTCCCAATATTATTGAAAGAATATAGGAGGAAAGCCATTAGGACCTAGGGCTTTAAAAGCACCCATGGAGATTAAAACCACATGGACTTCTTCCTTGGATATAGGCTTTAAAATTTCTAGATTATCTTCTTCTGTTATCAAATAGGGGATTTTATCAATGAATTGATTCATAGATCTATCAATTCTATCATTAGTGTTTTCTTCCATAAGCAGGTTCTGAAAGAACACCTTGGCTTGCTCCCCTATTTCATTATCCTTAGTAATAATGTCACCATTATCCAAGACAATCTTAGTTATTGAGTTGTATTTCCTATGTTTCATAGTTGAGAGATGAAAAAAAGCAGTGTTCCTATCCCCCTCCATAAGCAACTGAACACGAGATTTTTGTTTCCAAAAAACCTCTTCTCTTTCCATAAGATTCTTCCATTCTGAAGATAGGATATTCTCTTCTTCTAAGGTGTCCTTAGAGTCATCCCCTTGATCTATCAATTGCTATATAGCCTTGAGTTTTCCCATTATATTTTTCTTTTGCTGGAAGACCTGCCCAAAGCTATATCTATTCTAGCCATAAACTTCTTGTTTAATGTGCTGGTGTTTCTTGACTATTATAAACATGGGAGTACCTTGAATGGGAATATTCAAATATTGAGCCACCATTTGTCTATAACCTTTGTGTTTAATCCACATAGCTTCAAAATAGAACGGGGGAGGTCTGTGATGTCCCTGTTCCCTCCAATTGAGGACAATCAGGCAGTGGTCAAACATGGTTCTAGGTAAATACTGTGCCTACATATTCTGATAATCATTCCAATTGCTTGATATCAAAAATCTATCTAATTTAACTTAAATAATTTGATCTCCTCTTCTTTTATTGGTCCAAGTAAAATTTTGGTTCTATAGCTCTATGTCCAATAATCCCCAATCATTGATGAATTTAGCAAAGTCGAACATGCTGTCTGAGTAATCAATAATTCCACCCTATTTTTTAGAAGGGTATAGAGGAGTGTTGAAATCTCTAGATAACATCCATTTAGTGTTCTGAAGATTATTCCTAAAGCTGCTCAAGTCTATCCATAATTTCTATCTCAGAGCTCTATTATTCTTTCCATAGACATTGACCAATGTCTAGTTCAAGGAATTCATGGAAAAATTGATAATCAAGAAGTGCTTATTATGGACCATAAGACATCCTTGGATTTTAGCACTATTCCACATAGTGAAAATCCCTCCTGAAGCCCCTTCAGTAGGACTAATACAAAAAGCTACCTTAGGCCATATATAGTCAACAATTTTCACAAAATTCTCCTCATTCATCTTGACTTCTTGGAGTAATAAAACATCTAATTTATTATCTAAAATGCAGTTTTTAACCTCAAAATACTTTGAGGGACTATTAAATCCCCTCAAATTCCATGATAAAACTCTCATTTAGAGAGTTTAGGGGGTTGGGACTCTAGTGTTTTCTATTTTCCACTGGCAATCTCCCTAGCAATCTCTCTTTGTCTT
>JARHVA010007935.1:17500-27500 GCA_037957365.1 Torreya grandis | reverse complement strand
AATAAGCTACTCAATAGAGATCAATAGTGCATATTTGGTCAATATTGCAAGGATGCACAAGATGAGGTCAACATGTTTGATGTTTAACATTTAGAGAATTGTGAGTTAAATTTTAAGATAATTCTAAATAATATAGATGGTGTTATTTGAGAGAGATAAGTGAAGATAATGAGATTTTTTCTAAGTGACCGAGGTTTAACTGTGACTATTTAGATTCAAATATTTGAATTTGTGAGAAAAGACTAGTTCTTGGTTTTTGAGCCATAACTTTTGATCTATGTAGAATTTGATGTTAAAATAAAAATAAAATTTATGTATGAATTCAAGGAACATTTATAAATATTAATTTTAAGGTTTAAATAATTATACAGTCAAATTTATTGAGCTCCAAAGTTGATTAGGTGTTCATTCATACTCTCCAAGTAACTTGAGAAGGGTAATTGAGTTGTTCTTGATGGTATTATGATGTTTCAAGATGAGATAACTATATTAGAGTGTTTTATACTCCTTAAATACTATTATTTTAGATTATGAATGTTTGATAAATCATATTTATTATGATTAAAGGCTTAAAAAGTGATTGTGTGTTTGTTCATGGTGACTATGTGCACATAATGTTGTTTGAGTGAATTGAGCTTTAGAATAAGGGTGTTGTAATGGTTTTTATAAATTAAGGAGGACCTATATACTGTGTGGCATGGGTTCATGTATTTCAAAGTGTTTTTATGTTTTTAGTTTTCTTAGAAAAGTGTCAAAGAGGTAAAAGGGTCTTCATAGGACCTAAAAGGTGACATAAGCCTATTTGAAAGATGATTGTGCTTAAAGGTGACCCATGTTAGATGAATTAAGGGTGAAGGAATGTATTTTGGATGATAAGGAAGGTTGTGATCATAATAATCATGAATAATATATAAAAGGTGAAACCAAATGTGATGGTTTCTAGGCTTGTTGACTAGACTTGTGAGAAAGTGCTCTAAGTGGAGGAACAATATAGAGTTGAGAGATGAAGGAGAGCAAGGGTGCCTAGTGGATAGATTCAAGAGATTATCAGGTTTATGACTATGTGTATGACCTATATTTCATATTTATGATGTCATAAACAATGTTCTTGTAGGTTTGAAGATTGATCATAAGCAAAGGAAGAGAGATTGTGGCATGCCTATGTGAGAGGCTTTTATGAGATAGAGAGGCTGGTTTGTAGGTGTTAGAAAGAGATAATACCATAACTAGGTGTATAAAAAATTGTATTATAGGTTTAGGTTAGTTTTGGGGATTTTTTTTTGGTGCTTGATCATCTAGGGGGTTGTAGTCTCCTTGTTAGTTGATGCTAGTTAAAGGTCAAGTGGGTGCTTAACTGAATTGAGGGGTGGGTGCTCCTTGCTCAATTGGTGCTGATATAAATTGAAGAAATATATTTATAGGAAAATATTAAAAACATTTTTTCAAGTGGTTTTTCTCCCCCATGAGGGTTTCCCACATAATTCATGTATTATGTGCCTTGACCTTGCATTGTTTTTTTGTTCTTTGTAATGAATAGTTTTTATGCTTCATGGATGTTTTTGTTGAATGGTTAAGAGAGTAAAGAATTGTAATTGAAATTGAATTATATTTAATCACTAATTCACCCTACCTCTCAGTAATTGTACCTCCAAAAAATGGTATCAGATCAGGTCCTTTTGGTAAAGTCTTGATAGCTTGAAGGAGATCCAAGGCACAATATGGCAAGCCATCAAATGCAAGGAGGTTTTTATATTAAGTAACCACCATTTTAAAATGGATCTAATTATTATTTTTGGAGTGTGAGGATGAGGAAGTACATCATGTCCCTAGGGTTTGACACCTAGAAATATATTGTGGATGGTTATTATGCACCTACTATTCCTCCATCTAGTGCTGAAAATAAGTTGTTTGAGAACAATTCTAAGGCAATGAATGATATCACTTGTGGTATTTCAGAGACTAAATACACCAAAGTAATCTATTTCATTATTATAAGTAAATGTGGTATTAATTAAAGACTATTTATGAAATATATTCAATGGTTAAGTTGGAAAAGTTGCAAACTCATCGTAGACAATTTGAGAGTCTTAAGATGAAGGAAGAAGATTCTATGGCATCCTTTTTATAGAGAGTTGATGAGATTGTGAACATCATCATAGGTCTCAGAGATAATATTAAATAATCTAATATATTTCAAAAGGTATTAAGGTCTCTTTCTTAAGTTTGATTATAAATTATTTACTAGAGAAGAAAGTCATGATCTTACTTAGTTGAATATGGATGAATTACATGGCATCCTTACTACCTATGAGATGAGAGTAAATGATGATATACCACTAAAGAAGGAAGCAACATTCAATATAGAAATTAATCCAAAGAATACATTCCAAGGTAATAAACTCAAGGAAGATGAAATATTTGATATTGATGAAGATGAACTAACTTCTTTATTTACAAGGAAACTAAAATTAGGGTCAGACAAGTATAAAGGTAAACCACCCTTCAAATGCTTCAATTGTGGAGAGGTAGGAACTTTCACTAACAAGTTCCCTCATAAGCATAAGAATAATGTTGATAAAGAGCATGGTCAAGGTCATGATGATGGAAAGATACCATTCAGGTCTAATAAAACCAAGAAGGGATTTAGAGAGTATGACAGTAACAAGAAGTCCTTCAGAAATAAAAAGAGTCTCTACACAAATAAAGATTATTGCTCATAAAATGAGAGTGAGGACAGTGACTCAAAATATGATCATGAATGTGATGGTCATATTTAAGATGAATCCATCTTCATGGATGAGGAAGGAAGTTTCTCATATTAAAAGGAGTTTACTTAGAGTGATTTAGATGATGATAAAAATGAGGTGGACTATGATACTAAATTGATGAATGCTCTTGAAGAACTGAATATTGAGAAGAAGATTAACAATAAGATGAATTTAAAAGTTAAGGAATATGAGGATTAATTTAGTTTGTATGAATAAATAATGAATGAAGACACCAAGGAGCATGAAAATATAGTCAAGCATCTCAGTTGTCAATTGGAAATCCTATTTACAAGCCTAAAAGTTAAAGAAGATGAATGTTTAAGGTATGTAATTGAAATTGAGTCATTAAAAGCTAAGTTAGAGAAAACATATAGTAAGATGAGGTCATTTATGAGATTTAAAAATATTTTGAGTGATCTAAAAAATATTTTAAGTGGTCAAAAGAATGAAAGTGATAAAAATGGTCTAGGATACAAAGAAGAACAAGAAAATACAATTCAAGACAAGATGAAGACTAATGTAAATTAGAACTTGAAGGTCAAAAATCAGTTAAGGAATGAAGATTGTGGTAGAGTGAAGATGAATCAGATCAAATAATTAGATTCCATAAGGTATGCAAGGTTGAATGGTTACTATTACATATGTAATCAGTTTGGGCATAGATCTAAAGAATGCAAGAGACCTATTAGAAATGAATTTACATGGAACTATGATGGGGGTCATTAGTTAAAAGGTGAGTCTTCTTTAAAAGAATTAGTTTGTTTCAATTGTCAAAAAATTGACATATTGGAAGATTTTACTCTAATCAAGAAAGGTAGGATAAGCTTCTTGAAAGAGGTATAATGTGCTTCAACTATTAATAGAGAAGTCACATTGCTAGATCCTAAAATCAAAGGCCTACAAGATAGAACCATTTTAATCAAGCTCCTAGAGTGAAAGAAATAAGTCTGATTAACTCATGGAAACCAAAGGTGGTAAATGTGAGACATGATGAGTCTGTAGGACCAAGTAATCTATTTGCTATGATGCATAATTCTATAGAAGTTGGAGAGTGCCAAGAAATCTCATTGTCTTCTCATTTTTTGAATGAATAGAAAAATATCAAGGAGAAGACCAAGGTTCTAGTTGAGGATAGTTTTGAGGTGTGTTTGGATGTTGATGAGCAACTTTTTATGTGTGAGTAGGTTTCATATAAAGAACATCAGTTGTCAATACCTAGTGATGAGGTTCCTAATTACAATGAAGATTCTTCAATTGAAAAGTCTAAGAATAAGAATAAAAACTATTAGTATCAGATGACCAAGGGAGATAAGGAATATGAGGAGTTGTGGGAAACTCTTGGTTTCACTTTATTTTAGGACATTATGAGTTTAGGATGCCTCTATCTAGGCTTCAATCAGAAACTTGACAAGCAAGAGAAATCATCGTGGATGCTAGTTGAGCTTTGGTTGATTTTGAAGGACAAGAAATGTCATAAGAATATGTGTTTGATTGAGGGGGGATAATAATTTCATAAGCTTACTTCATATATTATGAATTATGTGTTCCAAGAGTATTTATGGACTTTGGTCTTAAAGGTGAGTTCTTGTCAAATTTTGATGGATGGATTAGAAGTTAAAAATGTAGAGAATGAATATTAGAATGATATGGTGTATAATAAGAATGAGTTACATTTCATTAAAAGTGGTTTTAGATGTTTGTTTGTTTAAAGAAAGTATTTTTTAATCATTTGTCTGAGATGAATATTTTGGTTAGTAATATCTACCTAGAATAAGCTTGAAGCAAACATTTGATATTTTCAAGGTCTTAAAAGGCAAGAGTTGGGTATTATCAATTGGATCAGGTATGTATAGGTGGAAGATATGTTGTGGTGGTGTCATAGTGATGTCATGATATGTTTTTTCTCTTTTGGCATGTTTATAGTTGTGTATGCTTAGTCTACAAGGTTAGATTGAAGGTTTACAAGTGGGAAAGGAGGATTTTTTATTTTTCAAGATGATATTTTTACATATAAAAGTTTTTTTAACTTATCATAGCATGATCCAAGTGGTTTTGTGGTCTGAAGGTATGTTGAAGTTAATTTGGAGATTTTTTGAGTGCTCTTAGTTTTTTAAGTTTTGGTTTAAAGGCAAGTAGGCCTAAAATGGGTTAGAGAATGTATGGGTTTCTAATGGTTTGAAATATCAAATTTTTGTCTAATAAGTATGTGATGGTTGTATCCATATGTGCAAGAATTTTTAGAGCTAGGTGTTGACCAGAAGGAGGTTTGTTGACCTTGTTTGTTTTGAGATTTAGAGTTTTAGTCTATGCTTGAAAAGTGGTGTGCCTTATGATTTGAGGTCTAAGGATTATTAATAGGTTAAATGGGCTAAATGGGTTGTAAAATAAATATTCACAAAGATTTTAAGGTTTGTGGTTTTTAAATTATTCATGTTTTTGTCAAGATGGAGGCCTAATTGGCTAGTAGGTTTGTGAAGGAAGTATGTTGCAGAGGACAACATAGGTAATGAAAATTGATGTGATTAAGGGGGTATATGAGATTAATCTATATATGAAGTTTAAATCCTTGAAAATGTGTTTACTAAAATTTGTAGGCTCTGCAAGTTCTAGGTAGGGCTATAAGGAGTCTAGACAAGCCTAGTGTGAAGAAGACTATTTTTTAATCAATTTATCCAAAAGAGTATGGTATGAGTGTTTTAATATAATTTATATGGTTGATTTATAAAATATTTCATATTTATTATATGGCATAAAATGTTTTTGGTAGTCTCTGAGGTGGCTTGAGAGACAAGGTTAGTAAGTCTATGTGGTGGTTCTTCATGGTGGTTGGAGATCTAAATATTATCAAGAGGTGAAATAGATCAAAGATATCAGAGGGAATCCCTATTAGATGTTTTTTTAAGTTAGGATGAGCTAACTTAGATAGTTTGAGTGGCTTGAAGAGCTATGGATGATGTGAGGGGAAGCATATGTGAGATGATTCAATCATATTGAAGATGTGGTGATATCTACTACAAATGATAATTCAAGAAGGTTCATATGATTAATTGATCAAACCTAGTCATAAATTGTGAAAAATATGTTGATTATTCATGCATAAGAAAAGGGAGCTTGTGAGTTCTATAGGTAAGTAGGTCCAAGGATCAGAATAGCCCAAGTTCAAATTAATGTATGTCAAATAACAAATAACATGAGATGGAGAATGATGTTAGAGGATATTTCTAATCTCTATGAGAAATTTTTCAGATCCAAGGATCAAAGATGTTCAAATTTAGATTGATGCATATCAAAGTGGGGGAAAATGTTTTATATGAGTTCCTCAAGATCATTTTGCAAGATAGGTTTTTTAATTCATTTGAGCTAAGAGGCCCTTTATCATTAATGTCAAAGGGGGAGAAAGATCATAATGAAGTTTGATGAGGATGTTCAAATATTAAAAAGTCATTTTGAGGGTGTTCTTGCATCAATGACAAAGAGGTATATTGTTGAGCATAGTCATTGATGTTTGAATTGTCATAGATGTCAAAGAGAGCATGTTGTACTAATGCATTAATGATAAAGTGATCATATTGATGTTTTGGAGAGATATGACACATATACATGTTTATAAGGATAAATAAGAGGTTATGGGGCATCCATAGATTCCTTGGAGGAGCTTTGGTATGTTTTGTGATCATTTGGAATGAAAAAAATGCATATTCTAGCCTAAAAAAACCTAGATCATCACTGCACATCATATAGACATGAAAGATCTAGTAAGTTTGAGAATTTATTTTAGGTAAGAAAAAAGTCAATATTGGTCAAAGGGTTACATGAAGATATTGTATATAATGCCTAGAAGCTACCCTGAAAATTTTGAGTCTTGAATTTTTGTCTAGCTCAAGTTATAAAGCTTCAAAGTTGATCTATCAAACTTTGATGGGTCAAAGACCATCAAGTTTAACCATGTCAAAGTCTAAGGTCATTAGACTAGGAGATTCAATAGTGAAAACTTAATCATACATATTAAGATCAATGGTATGTATGAAGTTAACATGTCAAAGGTTGCACATTTAGGTGGTGTCACAAGCTTGCTAGTTTGACAAAAGATCAATGGTAAATGGTGGTTTACACTGACAAAGACCAATGGTATGGGACAAGTCAAAGAGTCAACATGTACTAGAGAATACCAAGTGGAAAAATCACAAGGGACTATTAGTAAAATGATCAAAAGGCATGTAAAGGTGCCAAGTGTCATAATTTTGGGAGTTTTAAGCAATATCTAATGGTGAGCACTGCAAGATAAAGACCAAGCTACTCAACAAATATTGATGGTGCATATTTGGTCAATATTACAAGGATGCATGAGATGAGGTCAACATGTTTAAGGTTTAATGTTTGGACAATGGATCGCTGTGAGTTAAAGTTTGATATACTTATAAATAAGATTGATGGTGTAAGTTGAGAAGGCTGAAGGAAGAGCATAAGATGTGTTCTAAGTGACTGAGGTTTAATTATGACCATTTGGATTTAAATATTAAAATTTATGAGGAAAAAATAGTTCTTGGTTTTTAAGACTTAACTTTTGATCTATGCAGAATTTGATGTTGCAATAAAAACCAAAGTTTTATAAGACTTCAAGGTACATATAGAAATATTAATTTAAGGTCTAAATATTTTTATAGTCATAGTTATTGATCTCTAAAATTAATTATGTGTTTGTTCATGCTCTGCAAGTAACCAAGAAGGGTAATTGAGTTGTTATTGATGGTATTTCAATGTTTAGAGATGTGATAACTATTGAAGAGTGTTGTATACTCCATGAAGACCATCTATGTGGATTATTAAGGTTTGATCAATCATATTTAATATGATAAAAGCCTTAAAAAGTGACTGTGTGCATAGAATATTGTTTGAGCAAATTGAGATTTAGCATAAGGGTGTTGTGATGGATGTTATCACTTATGTAGAACCTATAGATTGTGTGGCGTCAATTTAGATTAGCGTCAACTAATCAAGGAATTCAACATAATTCAAGTGGTTCTATCCCCCATGAGGGTTTTCAACATAATTCATGTTTTATATTCCTTGACCTTGCATTACTTTCTTTGTTCATTACAATGAATGGTTTATATGCTTCATGAATGTTTTTGTTGAATGGTTAAGAGATTGAAGAATTGGAATTGAAAATGAATTATCTTGCATCACTGGTTCACCCCCCTCCTCTTAGTGATTGTACCTCCAAAATCTATTACTTTTAGTATTATTATTTATTTTTACCAAATCTTGCATTTGTGACCTTAAATAAGTAGTGGAAGGATTCCATTGGCTTAATTAGTGCCATAAATGCAATATGAGGTGTAATTTGATTGAGTGGTGTCTATGAATTTCACTAATCATAAAGATCATTTATTATCAAAAAATTTGGCCAAAGTAATATTTTGATTAAACATTGTCATTTCATATGTTGATATAGTTTTCAAATTTGTGTGATATCATATTATAATGGATTTATTTATGGTACACATTATGTATTAGATATCTTCAACACAAAAGTTTTGGTTTGTTACTCTATATTCTCACACCATCATTATCTACCATCCATGAAGGTAGGGTCATCCCCTTGTTTGGAAGATAGTGTAATGCATCTATGGTCTATGGTTGGTGTGTAAAAGCACTTAGATGATGTTCTCCATCCAAGCTAAAGTACTATACTAAGGACTACACTTGAGATTACAAATTGATACTTGAGTCATGGAGACTCTGCTCCATGGATTTTTATATCATGTTTTATCATTTGAAATATTATTATGTATTGCTGAAAACTATAACATTTATACATTATACTTATACAGCAGTGGCTATAATGTTGTATCAACTGTGGTTGAATTTGTACTATTTCATTTATGATTATATGCAATATTTATTATTGTTTCACTAGTGTTCATGAGTTTTATATTTATTGATGGTGATTATTAGCTAAGTGGATTATATATAAGTCTAATGGTTAACTAAATGAATGTAGTTAGTTAAAGATCACTAATTAGGTTTCTCTTGGTGAAATCTATATGAGAATATGTGTAATATTTTTTTTATTTTTTGTAATATATTATATTAAAATCCAATGGGATTGTTACATGTCATGAGTCTATTAAAGAATTTGAATTATTTGATCAACCTTATTTCCTTCAAGAGAATGGTAATAATTAAATCAAACTTGGCATGCTTCCAAGTGACCAAGAAGAATATAACTTTTGGGAAGAGCTAGAAAATCTTTGCTCTAGTTTGGATACTAAACCTACATCCCATGAAGGGAATGATAAGATTGTTGTCTTGGCCAATGAGAATGATGAATACATGCATGAGAAGGCTCTTAAATACAATACCATGGCTGATGATATTTTTGAGTTTCACGAACAAGTTCAAGGGGGTCTTGAGGATAGGTGGAAGTCCTACTTGGACATGTTCAAGGAATTTGAAGAGTTTGGTAGGTTAGCCCCTCAAGAAGAACAAAAGGAAGTTGTTGATGAGAAGTAAAAATATCATATCAAGATAAAAAGTCCTCCTATTCATCACTAAGAAGTTTAAATCCATTATGTAGCAAGATATATTGAATATGACACTCTTCAATATGAAAAAGATAGGGAATTTTAGGAGCCAATAAAAGATGAAGGTGCAAATGGTGTTGCCTTTATGACTCAAACCATGGTCACTTTGGATGTCTTACATTTCTAAGGATGGATAATGGTACAAGGTAGTAATTAAAGATCAAGATGAACTTGTATTTGTTGGATATATGTTTTCTATTTTAAATCCATTTGAGTTCCATATAAATAAGATGGTGATAAAGAAAGGAGTTGGTCAAGCAATAACAAATTCTGATCAACAACTTGTATACCATTCTTGTCCATCACATGAAGGTGACTCAAGGAGTTTTTATTTTGATCTAGGATGATAAGTTTTGAAAGGTTAGTTGTACATAGTATTTTATTGTCTTGTATTTCTTCTAAGTTATTTTTCGCACATTATTTTATCTTGTTGTTTTATTGTGTGTGTGACTTGATTTAGTGTGACTGGTTTTGTCTTGTTGTGTTGGTGAAGGAATCAACTTTTTTATTTATTTCAAGAGGTTTGTAGTCAGGTTCAAGGTCAATTCATGTTTTGTGTTGAGTTGAGATGACTCCATAACCCAATGGATGGACTAGGTAACTGGTCTAACGTGCATAGCAGATATGCAATCCCTGGAAGTTACC
>JARHVA010007935.1:0-12500 GCA_037957365.1 Torreya grandis | reverse complement strand
CACATATTTTATAATTTGGGCCTTTATTTCTAAAACCTAAAACTGGTTGGGATGAAAAGGGTCAAGAAACTTTGCATAAAGTAAAACCTTATTCTAATATGTGGTGATGCACAATGAGTTTGTCAGATCCACTCTTGAACTCAAAAATTTTAACACATTAATGGACTATGAAAGAAGATAATGCAATTTCTTACTATAGTTTATATGAAACAATATTTCATAAAGAGGTCAATTTGATGTACTTAGACTAGGGAGCAATGAAAATAAGGTTTGGTTAAATACACATAAATATGGTTGTCCACTATATCCTTGAGAGATCAATGCTAAGACACATTATATGACCTAAAAATAAATTTTATAGCACTTGGGTTGAGGTTGTAAATGTAGAAGGAAGATAACAATCACATTTGAATATTAAACAAACACAAAACACTAAATACAAATTAGTAAATAACTACAAAATGATCTATTCATTACTATAAGAGGTGAAATATATAATTATGGTAGAGTCTAATCATACCAACCTAAGGGATGATCATCAAAGCTTGAAGGCTATATTTATATAAGAAAGGAAGAAATAGAGAGGGAGTTTTGATGCTCAACAAGGGATCAAATGAGCTCAAATCCATTTGAAATGTTACTACAAATAGCTCCATAAATTAAGCTCATTCAAACCCTTTTTATTGATTTGGTCTACCTCAAGTGGTTGCATAATTACAATATTGTTCCTTCTTGTTATAGTGGTAAAGACAAGTTGTTCTGATATTTTTTCTACCATCTATGCAGTTATAACAACCAGGCTAGTCTGCTAGAATCTTGTCTTGTTGTTAATTGCTCATAACTTATTTGTCATTGTGTGCATAGTAGAGAGAAGGGGTCCTTTTCATGAAGTTGGTCCTAGATATGGAATGTTATGGTCCACTTGTATGCCTTTATATCACCCTTTGAAATGATACCTACTCTTAAAACTGGTGAACATAGTCACAAAAAGATCCCTCTATGACATAAATTGATGAACTAGAGGTCTATATTTAGCCTCAATGGTAGTCTATTCATGTTCTCTATGGTTTACTATATCATTGTGTCCTTTTCATGGAATTTAATCAAGATAAAATGGTGGCAAGATGAACTTGCAATACTTATGTTAATTTTTTTTGAAAATTGGTCTTGGATTCTTGACCTATATTTTTATTGGTTGTCGATATCTAATCTAAATCCTTGACTCACTGACCAATCTCACATTATTGATCCTTATTAGTATAATCAAGTGAGAGTAATTTATATTTACCTTAACCTATTAACTCTACCCTAGTTTATGCCATGTGGTAGCCCCACATTTGATTTTAAGATCTGTTGTCAGTTTACAACCTCACATGCTTATGCCACATGTTGATATTTTGAGCTCTTTGACCCTTTGACTCATTTCATGCCATTAGATTAGGATGTATGATGTAACATGGGCCGTTAGATATTTTAGAACCCACTATTTGAAAACCAATGGCTACTTTATGAGTTTAAAATTGATATCCTCAATCCCATCAAATGATGTTTGTGTGACCATCATTGAAATTTTGCAAACCATGAAATTTAAACTCCAATGGATTTCTTTTGCTCTATCTAAAACTTAACGTTTTGCTACGGCCCTAACTTATCACATGTATGAGGATAGGAATAGCTAACTTGTGGCTTACTTATCCCTCTTTGATGATATATCACATTTCTCTATGTATTCATTTGGTTAGTAGGTCAGCCTATGGAGTAACCATGGCCTAGATAGACTATATATAGGAGGTAGAGGGTAATTGTTTATCATCATATTGTGAATTCTGCTCTTATTGAAGCTTGTGGAGGGTGCCCCCTCGAAGTGGCTTGTCTATTATCATATATTCTGATATATTTTAGTCATATTTGGAATTTTTTTCGATATTCTACTTTATTGTTGAAGTAATTTCATTACAAGTGGTATCAGAGCTGCGATTTGGGCAATCTTGTGGGTGAAAACCTAATTTTTTAAATTTGGATATATCTAAAAAATGGTTATGAAATTATCTACAATTTTTTGACTGGGGGTGATAAATAATTAAATTAAGCTTCCATTAAAATTTTAGATTATTTGGATCTGTTTTACAAAAGTTATCTCTATTTTAGTGTTTTTAATAAAATTGCTCTATAGTGAGCAATTCAAATAATTTTTCAGAGTTATTTACATTTTTGGAAAGTTTAGAAAAATTTGTCTATGGTATTTTGTTTTAATATTTTGATTTTAGGATTACATAATTCCAAAATCACCTGGTCAAAGTTGGGTCAAAAAGTGCCAATCAGGGTCGACATCATAAAGCCCTTTTATGGCAGGTCCACAAACTTAGGGCTGAGGAAAGGGTGCTGAAACTCTAGGTAAAAATCCTAACAAGGAAGAGATGGAGTCAGAAGGGGGATGTACTAGACCCTTTATACCAGGGTTCTTTGACATAGATCATAAAGTAAGCCAACTTGACTATAATGTGCAAGGCATTTAGAGTGAGGTGCAAGGCATACAATCTAATATGAAATCCATACAAGATAGTTTGGTAGATATCATATCAAATTTGAAAAATAATCAGTCAAATCATCTAGCTAACACTATTACACAACCCCACCATGGTGGTTTTCCCACCTAGTCTACTTCAAATATAACTACAGTGCCACAGAGGAACCTATTACCAAAGGTGGATATGCACAAACTTGATGGAAAAGATCCACTCAATTTGATCAACCAAATGGATATTTTTTTTGATCTACATTAGATCCTAGGTGGACAAAAGGTTACCATGGCATCCTTGTATCTTGAACCTGATCAATTCATTTGGTATCAATGGTTGTGTGCTCAAAATAAAAAGATGACTCTCAATGTCACTTGGTCAATTTTTACAGAGGAGTTATAATTACACTATGGCAATAGTGTGACAGAGAATTAATTCAGCCAACTAGCAAAATTACAATAGACTACCTCCATCAAGGAGTATATTCATCATTTCCAGAACCTATCCTTATGGGTGGAGACAATTTTTGAGAAGAACTTGAAAGACCTATTTTTGGGTGGACTCAAGGACCACATTCAACATGAGGTATGCATGTTTAATCCACTTAAGATTTCTAATTCTATTATCATGGCATGCAAAGTTGAGGAAAAATTCATAGCTAATAAGAAGCAACCATTCATTCACTTAAAAGATCATAGCATATTGACACCAACATTTCCTCCACCTACCAGATTGACCCCATAACAAATTGAAGAGAAGTGTGTAAAAGGATTATGTTTTAGTTGTGATAGCAAGTGGAGCAAAGGACATAGATGTGCTGAGAAGAAGTTATTCTACATTAAGGGATCCAATGAAGATGAAGAAGAAGAAGATGCCTCCAATGATGATGAGGAAGAGATAGAGGAGGTACCTAAAAATTCCCAACCTACAATCTCTTGTGATGCACTTGTAGGTATTAGCACTCCACAAACTCTTAAGGTGGTGGGTTTCCTCAAGAAATAAAAGGTGACAGTGTTGATTGATTCAGGGAGCACACATAACTTCATCAACCATAAGTTGGCCACTTGATTGAACTATTTCATCTACCCAACACCAGAATTTCAAGTCATGATTGCAGATGGTGTCACAACTAATTGTTTAGGCAAATGCCATAGTATTAAGCTTGTTATAGGTGAGTAAAATCTTGATTCTCTTATGTTTTCTATTTCCATGGGTAACACAGACATTATTTTGGGAGTCCAATGGCTCATAACCTTGGGTACTTTTGAGATGAACTTCCAAGAACTATTCATGCACTTTCATTCTGAAGGTAGGAAAATTGAACTACGTGGATTATAGGTAAAATCTCCATAATTGGTTAGTTCCCATTAGATGACCGAGATACTAAAAAAGGGGGCAGAGAGAATTATTACATGATTATCTTCCATAGAAGTTCAACTCACATAAGCATCTACCAATCCTGATCTACAGATGATTCTTGATGACCACCCATCTATTTTTGGGGCCATGCCAAAAGGACTACCACCAATAAGAGAACATGATCATGCCATTCAACTACTTCCAGGGAGTCAACCACCTAATATCAGACCATATAGATATCCATATGCACAAAAGAGTGAAATTGAAAAAATGGTCCATGAGATGCTAGAGGTAGGGATCATCAGGCGTAGCCAAAGTGCATATGCATCACCAGTGGTCATGATGCGAAAGAAGGATGAAACCTGGAGGATGTGCCCAGATTATAGGGAACTCAATAAGTACACCATCAAAGATAAGTTTCCTATTCCAATAATTGATGATTTACTTGATGAGTTACATGGTGCTAGTTATTTCACAAAATTAGACCTTCGCTTAGGGTACCATCAAATTAGAATCAAGGATGAAGATGTTCATAAAACTACTTTTAGAATGCATGAGGGCCACTATGAGTTTTTGGTAATGCCCTTTGGTCTTACAAATGTACCATCTACTTTTTAGAGCTTGATGAACACTATTTTTAGGCCTTTTTTAAGGAAGTTTGTGTTATTTTTCTTTGATGACATATTGAATTATAGTCAGACATGGGAAGCACATCTACAACATGTGAAATAGGTGTTGATAGTTTTGGAGAAGCATTAGAATTATGTGAAGCCATCCAAATGTGATTTTGGAGTACAAGAGGTAGAGTACCTAGGTCACATTATTTCCCATGAAGGTGTCAAAGTTGATCCCCTGAAGATCAAAGATATGATGGAATGGCCCATGCCAAAAAATCTCAAAAACCTCAGAGGGTTCTTAGGACTAATAGGTTACTACTGAAGATTTGTGAAAGGTTATGGTATCATAATAGCTCCACTCACTGCATTGCTAAAGAAGGATGCCTTCTATTGGAATGATGCTGCCACCAAAGCATTTGAGAAACTAAAAGTAGCTATGTGCACCACTCCAATTTTGGCTACTCTAGATTTCTCAAAGACATTCACTGTTGAATGTGATGCTTCTAGATCTAGGTTGGGAGTGATACTAATTCAGGAAGGAAGACCCATTCCATTTGAGAGTCATCAATTCAAAGGTAAGAACATACAAAAACCTATTTATGAGAAAGAAATGATGGCTATTATTCATGCAGTTAAAAAATGGAGGCCCTATCTGATGGGTAGACACTTTAAGGTGAAAACTAATCATGATAGTCTCAAATACTTTTTGGAGCAAATATTATCATCTAAGGAACAACAAAAGTGGGTAACCAAAATGTTGGGTTATGATTTTGAAATCATATATAAGAAGGGTAAAGATAATGTAGTAGCAGATGCACTATCTAGATGAGATACATCCACATAAGCATTACTTTGTGCAATATCCATATTGCAAGCAGATTGGGTGGATGAAGCCAAATTAGAATGGGAGTAAGACAAGGATACATAGGTTTTGATTCTAAATCTCCAGCAAGGTATTTTAGCCTCTAACAAATTTGAATGGAAAGGTAATGTCCTATGGTATAAGGGTAGGTTATACTTGTGCAAAATTTTTGAGCATAAGCATAAGATTCTTGTGGAGTTGCATGCATCTCCAATTGGGGGACACTCAGGGTTCTTGAAAACATATCACAGAATTAAGAAATAATTATTTTGGGAAGGACTCAAGGGAGATGTACAAATTTTTGTGGCAGAATGCTTGATATGCCAATAGAATAAAGGTGAGACAATTAAGACCCCAGGTCTGTTACAACCATTAGCAATTCCTAGTTTAAGGTGGGAGGAGGTTTCCATGGATTTCATCATAGGGTTACCTTGTTATAAAGGTAAGAATGTTATCTTGTTCATTGTGGATAGGCTTACAAAATATTCCCATTTTTGTGCTCTCTCACACCCATTTTCAGCAAGTACAGTAGCAACTATTTTTTGGAAGCAGTTCTCAAATTACATGGAACCCCCAAAATAATTGTAAGTGATCATGATCCTATTTTCACTAGTAATTTTTGGAATGAACTATTTTCTTGTTTGGGTACTCAACTAGCTCATAGCTCATCTTACCACCCCAAATCTAATGGACAAACAAAAGTGGTTAACAAATGTTTAGAGGGGTATCCCCATTGTTTTGTATCAAATAAATAGGAACATTGGGTTAAATGGCTACCACTTGCAGAATGGTAGTATAACAAATCTTTCCATACCTCTTCTAAAATGTCTCCATTTATATCACTATATGGTTACCATCCACCTTCGATCACTTCTTCATTAAAAGTGCAAACCAAGGTTTGAAATGTGGAGGAGAAAATTCAACATCAACAAGAGGTTTTGGCTAGTTTGAGAGAGAATTTGGCCTTGACACAAAATAGGATGAAGCAACAAGCAGATCAACACTGTAGTGAGAAATGTTTTGAGGTGGGTGACTAGGTATTTTTTCATTTACATCCTTATAAGTAGATGTCCTTGAAGCAACAAAAAAAGGACAACAAACTTGATCCTAAGTATTATGGCCCTTATCAAGTTCTATAGAAAATTGGAAGTGTGGCTTATAAGCTTGAGTTACCTCATTCATCTCGCATACACCTAGTATTTCATGTTTCATGTTTGAAGAAGGTCATTGGACAGATAGTTTCAGCCTAGACAAAACTCCCAGAACTAGATGATGGAACCAGAGAAGATCCTCCAAACTCATACTAAGAGGTTGAGAACTAGAGAGATTAGGGAATATCTGATCAAGTGGAAGACCCTGAGTAGTCATGATGCAACTTGGGAAGGTGAAGATTTTATACAATAACATCCAGGGTTGTTCAACATTGAGGACAACATTAGTTTGAAGGGGAAGGGCATGCTACGGCCCTAACCTATTGCATGTATGAGGATAGGAATAGCCAACTTGTGGCTTAATTATCCCTCTTTGATGATATATCACATTTCTCTATGCATTCATTTGGTTAGTAGGTCGGCCTATGGAGTAACCATGGCCTAGATAGACCATTTATAGGAGGTAGAGGGTAATTGTTTATCATCATATTGTGAACTTTGCTCTTATTGAAGCTTGTGTAGGTTGCCCCCTTGAAGTGGCTTGTCTATTATCATATATTCTGATATATTTCAGTCATATTTGGATATTTTTCTTATATTCTACTTTATTGTTGAAGTAATTTCATTACACGTTTGCACAACTATCATTTCACGTCCTCACAAATATTTTTTTATCTCAAAAACCATAAAAATTAGGATCATATGGATTTATGTAGTGGATGAAAGTCAATTTTTGTGCAAATGTATCATGTTTTTTTACCAACTTTGAGGATTTATATCTTGAAGTGCATAAATCATGGAGGGGCCAAATTTACTAGAGATGTTTCTGAGACCAAAAAAATTATGCCCATTTGATCTACTAGCTCTGGGAGATTTCTAAGTGCATTTAAAAAATCTTCAAGTGAGCTCACCTATGAAAATTTTCATGACATTTTGATGATGGTTTGTTCAAAATGGCAAAGTATGGAAATTTAGCAAGAAATGTCTAAGAAGACAACTTTGAACCCTAATAACTTTTTCTATGTCTGGATGCATGTCCTAAAATTTAGTGTGTAGCAAATTGGGACTAATGTGATCATAATAATGTAACTAATTCTCCTTTAATCATACACACATGAGAGATATAACACTACTAAACTACCTACTTAACATTTATGCCACTAGACCCAAAATGTCAAGATGAACACAATGAAGAACTAAATGAATACCAAGAGCTTTCTAAGTCATTCCAATGACTCTTGACATCCTATGGGGTATCTAAAAATCTATTCATATCATTAGAGATTGATAAATTACACTTTAAAAGGACTTAAAGTGTTTTAAAATATTTATAAGCTGCATGATCCCTTAAGTCCTTTCATTCCATCTAGAACTTGCTCATCTCTTGCTCCATTTTTTTATATTCATAACATTGCATTACATCTAGGTAGAATATTGGTATGTGGGACAAAATGGCCAACATATTTGGAGACTCATAGGGGTTGAATTCCTATTTATGAAAAAATCTTAGGCCATATTCTTAGTTTAGTCCATTAGGCATGGAGTCTCTACTTGGATCAAACATATTGACCAGGATCTAACATTGGCTACCAATATTTGAAAATTCCTCTTGAAATAATACAAATACCAAAAGGAGAAAAGAAAAATAGAGTTCCCAAGGAACTTGTTGAAGGGAAACTAGAATAGAATGGGAACTAAACTACCAATGCAAGGACCACTAACCTAAGGAAAATAAAGAAACAACAAAAAGGAAAGCAGATATTGCTTATGCTACTCACTTATTAAAATAAGAAAAACATAGAACAACTAAATTGAAGTAAAAATATATCATCTAAGGTTAAATGGGAAATTATTTAATGCACCATGGAACCTTAAAATTTATTTTCCATCTCTTGATAGTTCTCTTTTGTATAGAAGATCAATTAGATGCTCATGTCTTCTTGATGATGTCCCTGGGATTCCAACATGCATTTTTAAGTACATTGATTAAAGGTATGGATCCAAGATCCAATCATATTCTTCCCAAATCCTTATTTATTGTATCAAAAATTCTATCTTTACCTCATTCATAGGTTGATCTTGATTTGTCACATTTTCATTCAATGGTTGTATTGGAAATTTAGCTAGTATACTTGGATTCTTGTCTTCATTATGATCCATTTGAGGTAATGGATTTTTAGATTATTTAGTTTCTTGATTGGTATCCAAAATTGGCTGCAATACATCATTAATTTTTTATTGATGAAGAGCTCCAATAATACCTATTAGAGAACATTCCTCAATATCCATATGATGTGGAGATAGACTATCAAGATTTGCATAAAAACTCTCTAAATCATCCCAAAAGGCCTCTTCATCATGATCAATTGAAAGGACATGAAGTTCATTTGTGTTCTTACCATTTGAAACATGTCAATCACATATTTATAACCTTTTTATGGGATAATAAGATAGTTCTCAATCTACTACACTTGCTTCATCTTCATCTTCTATAGAGAATGACATCTCATCTTCTTCATATATAATATCTTGAAGCTAATATTTTGTAATTTTATTCTCTTCATGATGGATGGAAGATATTTTTGGATCAACAAACTCATGGAGAAGATCTTCAACTTATATAATTGGAGTGTCTTCTTATTAAATTTCATTATGTACTCTCAACTAATGTTTTATCTCAAAATCAACTTCTTTGACTTCATTAATTTATTCCTTGACACTAAGTGTGTCAATGATGATGTACTCCTTATGATCATGTAATACTCTTTCATCTTCATCTATTTCAGATACAACCTCCTTAATTTCTTGAAAAAGGATAGGCTACTTCTCTAAGATTGGCATAGTAGATCCCTGAAAGTATTCAACAAGATGAGAGAGGTCCAAAGATGTTACCATAGATACCTAATTTTTCTCTTGAGGTTTCTCTTATTGGATCACCTTCACCTCCTCTCTTTGCTACACTATTTCTTGAATGGAATTCCATGAAGGATAGGATCTAAGATATTGAGGAGGAAGGACTAGAGGCTGAATGATCTCTGGATTACTCTTGACTTTAACATCTTGAATCATGATTGAATGTTCTTCATTCTCTTTGGAATACTATACATAATTACAAGTCATGAAATTAGGTTTATGAACCTATACTTCTATAATTTTTGTAGCCTTAGGTGTGAAAGAATGAATTTACTATTGTGTTGACATTGTAGCTAGCATTGATTTGTAAGCTCAATCTACTTGGCTAGAAGAACCTTAAAATCATGAACTAGATCATTGAGGATCTCTTAATATAAACTTGAATATGTAGGAACATGTATGATCTCTACAATCTAAAAATTAGTCTCCTCATGATAAGCTTCTTCAACTTCCTAAGACCTCTCTTGGATAAACTTCCAAGTAGGAAAGCTAGGTAAGGTTTGGATTGACTCCTGAGGGTTGTGATAAAGATTATATTGCTAATCATAAAGGGAAAATAATAGTTCTATGGAAACATACAATTGTAAATTATGACCCTAGGGTTTCTCATAAACCACCAGCCTCTCTTTAATGGCTACTATTAGACCACTAATGTCTATAATGTCATAACTAACCTTTGAGTGACCTTACCTTATGAAATTTTCAAATACCTATTTATCCCACTACATATTTACTCTCATGCTTTGAATTTTGTACTTGGAAATCTCCTCACAATAGCTCTTCCTAGTGTCTATGATTATCATATCTTTCTTATAGCCAACCAAAGCTTTTTTGAAGCTTGAGATGAATTAATTTGGGACTTGGATGAGCTGACCAAGAGGATAACAAGATTCATGAGAGTGGTTATAGGATTGGTATGATCTTTTATATTACTGATAAGGCTCTAAATACTCATTATATGGATAATATAGATCATGATAGGATTGACCTAGGTCATGAGGATCATACTAGAAGTACTGGTAATGAGAAGAATAACTAAATTCTTCTCTATAAACTGACAAGCTATAGAAAATCATAAAGATAAATAAAATTATGAAAAATAATACGCCCTTTTTCCTTGGGATAAAGACCAGAGGATTATTGGAAATTAGTTCTAAAGATGAATGTGCTACAAACATGTACTCCGATAGCTAAATTTGGGTCCCACTAGGCATGCCATAACTATTAGCTATCCAGATAAAACCCAATAGAGGTCAGACTTGTTCAAGTCTAACCCATACCTAGACTAACATAGGAATAATCTAAAGCTATGGGATACCTATATCTATATTAAAACTCTAAGATTTTTTATAAGGATAACTTCTCAAATTTTATAATTTAGGATTTTATTTCTAAAACCTAAAACTAGTTGGGATGAAAAGGGTCAAGAAACTTTGCATAATGTAAAACCTTATCCTAATTTGTGGTGATGCACCATGAGTTTTTGGATCCACACTTGAACTCAAAGTCTTTAACACACTAGTGGACTATGAAATAAGCTAATGCAATTACTTAATATAGTTTTTATAAAACAATAATTCATATAGAGGTCAATTTGATGCACTCAAACTAAGAAGCAATGAAAATAAGTTCTTGTTGAAGACACTTAAATTTGGCTATCCAATATATCCTTGAGATATTAATGCTAAGACACATTATATGATCTGTAAAGAAATTTATAGCACTTAGGTTGAGCTTGGACATGAAGAACAAAGATAACAATCACATTTACATATTAAACAAACACAAAACACTAAATATAGATTAGTAAATAATTACAAAATGCTCTATTTATTATTCTAAGAGGTGTAAAATATAATTTTGGTAGAGTCTCATTGTACCAGCCTAAGGGATGATCATTAATAGCTTGAAGGATATATTTATAAAAGGAAGCAAGAGAAAGGGAGTCTTGGTACTCAACATGGAATAAAATGAGCTCAAATCCATTTGAAATGTTGTTACAATTGCCTCCAAAAATTAATCTCATTCAAACCCTTTTGATTGATTTAGGATACCTCAAGTGGTTGCATAGTTACACTATTATTCCTTCTTATTACAATGGAAAAGATAAGTTATTATGATCTTTGTTTTGGCATCCATGTAGTTACAACAACCAAGATAGTTTGTTAGAATCTTGTATTGTTATTAATTGCTCCTAACTGGTTTGTCATGGTATGTAAAATAGAGAGAATGGGTCCTTTTCATGCAGTTGGTCTTGGAGATGGACTATTGGGGTCCACTTGTATGCCTTCATGGAAACCTTTGAAATTCTATCCCATCCTTCTAGAAATGAAAAACACAATCGAATAAAGATCCCTCTATGACACAAACTGATGAACTAGAGGTCTGTATTTAGCCTCAATAGCAGTCTATTCATGTTCTATATACTTGAATGCATTATTGTGCCCTTTTCATGGTGTTTGATAAATCTTTAATGGTGATAATATGACCATAAAATACCTATGTTTTTTTATAACAAAAATTATCCTTGGCTACTTCACCTATATTTTCATTATTCATCGATATCTGATCTGGATCCTTGACTCACTAGCTAATATTGCATCATTGATCCTACTTAGTATGATCAAGAAAGAGATATTGGTATTTCCCTTGACATATCAACTCTACCCCAATTTATTCCATGTGGAATCACTAGTTTTTATTTCAAGATTAGCTATCAATCTACAACCCCATGCACTTACACCACATGTTGATATCTCGAGCTCTTTGAGATTTTGACTCATCTCATGTCATTAGATTAATATGTATGATGTAATGCAAACCATTAGATCTACTGGGACCCACTTTTTAAAAACAAAAAACTAATTCATGAGATTAAAATTGACATTCTTGCTCTCATTGAATGACATTTGTGTGACCATCATTAACATTCCACAAACTGCCAAATTTAAGCTCCAATGGATTTCTTTTGCTCTATCTAAAACTTGACATCTGCATGAATTTCATCTAACATTCTCACAAAAAAAATTGATATCCCATAAACCATCAAATTTATGCTCATATGGATTTTTTTAGTGGT
>JARHVA010007934.1:305000-584118 GCA_037957365.1 Torreya grandis | reverse complement strand
GAAATACAATGAAGAAATCACACTCTTCCCACACCTCTTGGGTGTACATTAATTCTCCCTCAAAAAATCTCTCTCTCTCAATCAATTACAACCAACTCAAACACTGAGTTGTTCTAGATCTTACACTTGAGGATCTAATCCTTCTTAGTCCTGATTACAATACAGCCCCATGGGTCTCTTAAATAGAACCCCAAACAAACAATAATTAGACATGTAGACTCAAGACTAAAATTAGTCTTTACATGCAAACTAACTGTTCGTCTAAAATTAGAACAGCAGTTCTGGAATGCACATATGACCAATGTCGGTCACTGTTTGTCTGGAGATGACAGATGTCAGCCAATGCATAACTGATGTCGGTAGATTTTGGTTCCTGCCTAACTGATGTTGGCAGGTTCTGACCGATGTCGGTTACTTTGTAACCCAACAACCTCCACCATTTGCATACCTGTGAAGCTTTAGCTCCACAACTTAACATATTCTTGAATATATGCTCTAAATGCTTGGCATTGATTCACTTATTTACTTTTTATGCTTTTATTCATGTTAAAAATGTACTAATGTACTTGTATATTTATATATATTTTGAATTCAAAATTGGACCCTATTAGCACATAAACTAACTCATAATAGGTGAAAAAGTGTATAAGGCAAGGCCACATGACATGAGTGCACCTAGATGGACCTACATAACACTCCCACATAACCATACACCATACTTGTATAGGGCCGCAAAAACATACATTATACGGTTTTGTGGAGACCACCTAAAAACATAAAGGGAGACATGAGAAGAGAAAGGGGTGTGTGTGTGTGTGTGTGAGAGAGAGAGAGAGAGAGAGAGAGAGAGGAGAGAGAGAGAGAGAGAGAGAGAGAGAGAGAGAGAGAGAGAGAGAGAGAGAGAGAGAGAGAGAGAGAGAGAGAGAGAGAGAGAGAGGGTCACATACAACAAAAAAGACCAAAACCTTGAAAAACACACCAATAAAACCTAATATGCACCAATAAGTACTAAATACACAAGTACCCTAGAATATTAAAAATTTATGACCGATAAATACCCCCAAACCAATTTTAAATGTCTACTTAATTCCCCATTTTGATGTGAATATGTTTGTATACATATCAAACTGAACTAAATAGAGGGTGGATACAAAAACTTGCACACTCAAATCTCCCACAATAACTCCAATGCACCTACAAAACCTACAAGGATGTGCATGTGGATATGTTCCCAATCAATCAATAATCTATCGAAATCTAGAAACTAGTACAATTCCCAACATCATTAAATCTTGTGCCAAATATATGTGGATGCCCCTATAGAATCTCGTGTCTCTTAACATGTGTCATCCTACAAAAGCATTTTTTTCTCTACATACACTAGTCAATTTTGCATAGTAATAAATGCAAGAAATTTTAAAGTAATGAAATTAATGTACGATCCCAATAATGAATCGAGACCACTATATAAGAGTAATGGTTTATCTGTTAAATTTTATGATTTTTTGAAGAAAAAATCACCATAATATAAATGGAAAATTTTAGAGGCCTTTCGGAGCTACAAAAGCTTGCCACACTACTTTTACATTGTGAAGTTCTTCTTAGCAATCCATTTTTTTTGGAAATATATTATAATAAAAAATTAGATAATAGCCAAAAATGTAGACCCCAACTAGGTGGCCCAACCCAATTTGGTATTATAAACAATTCTTTATTCTAGTAGATCTCTTATTCTTAGGAGTTGATTTATTTGCATGTTTGTGCATTTTGGAAGGATATTATTTATTTTGTTTAATTTAAATAATATTAATATTTCCATGCCTATGTATGTTGAGTGGTTTTTGTTAGCTTTATTTCACTTTAAAGTAATTTACCATTATTAGTTTTTTTTAATCTGTAAGACAAGGGCTTGTCTTTTTAATTAAAAGTGGATAATTAATATATCTTCGATAGAGATTGCTTTCTTTTTATAAACTATCTTATTATTATTTTTTGATATATAATTGAGAGTTCATTGGTCCCTCACCCATCTATTCAAAATGAAAGAGTATGAAAATCACTGCTTATCAAAAAATTCCATGATAAGGCAACCAAAAAAGGCCCAAGTATTAGAGAGTTTAAAGAAAAATAAATTTGGGGAACATACTTAGGGGCATACCCCAAAACCACCACAACTACTATTGCTCATGGTAAAAAAAATAGTAATCTTGATACAACAAGTAATACTATAATGATGTTAAGGGTAGACATGCATCTAAAGATACTTGGGCATGTCAGCATTCCCATAGGCATCCACTTCAATGATGTCTACGATGTGAAGGAGTGCCTAGCCCCACCATTAGTAGCACCATAAACATCTCCATGAGCAACCTCACCACCATAACAACCATTACCCTCACATATGTGACCACCTTGATGTTGCCTTCACAACCAACACTGCTTCCCAAGTGACCACCACCTTATGTCTTTAGAACTACTATCACCCCCTCCAATTTGACAATACTAACAAATTATTTTACCACCTCCTTAGAACCCCCAACATGCACCAATACAACTAATAATTTAGCATGTCTAATGACCATTTCCACCATTTTATTTATAACAAAGTGAGTTACAAAGACTAGTGGCTCTTTAGGCATCTAGACCACAAACAGGGAATCCATTTCCATGCAAGAAGTCACCAGAGATAAGAAATTTTTGAATTTTTTCAACACAAACCAAAAATAGAAAAAAATTCTCTTAAAGCTCCTAAAAATTTCAAAGAGACACCAATCCATTACTCTCTAGTCTTAACAGAGGAAGCAAACATGACCTCTCCAAATCAACTAGTTTGAGTGCTAGAGCCTGACTACCCTTGAAACTAAGCTTAACAAATTTCTCCCCCAATGCCCTTATCACTGCCTTATCTTACAAAATATTTAACAATTTATTGATGAAAATCAATTCCACCTCTAATTTTACACAACTTTAAATTTCCATTTGAATGTAATCCACCCCAATTACATCTAAAATTTATCTCATGATGATTCTAGTGGGAGCCCAAAACACTTTCTTTATTTTCCCATTATCTACTACACTCCTAAAAACCATTTATTTTTTCTCAACATATAAGAATAAAAGTGGATCCATGGCTACAAACTTCCTAGTAGAGCCCATCTTCTCCATATAACTCCAAGCATAAACCCAGAACATCAATCAGTGGAAGAGAGAAACTGTGCTTAGAAACGATAATCTAAACCCTCCCAAATAGAGCCATGAAATCAAGAAATCAACAAAAAAAGTAGGGCAATCATAAATTAATAGACATGCTTAGGGATAAAAATAAGGATCGAGATGGTATTTCCCATCCTTTATAGATTTACTCCATGGTGCCACATAAACCAACCCAAGCCACCCCTCACCAATTCACGATGACATATCTTTATGAAATAATTGGGTGGGTATAAATAAACATGAATAATGAAAAATGGAAGAGAATAAGGAAGGGTTAAGTGAAATTATGGGTGTAGATCCCCACATAACTCACCCACACAAGTTATTCAAACTAGGCCAATAATTTGAAGGGTTGTCAATCACCAAATCCTCAAGCTAGAAAAATCCTTGATTAACCAAATTTTTTGGCTTCACATTAGCTTGATAAAAGCAATGAAATCCTTCCCATAAATAAAAAATAAATAAATTTCCATGCTTGACCCAAAATGTTATTGATTCACCATCCTCCAATCAAAGAAAACATCTATACGTCCTTTTGAATCCCATTTTTCATAGCCTGCCTTGAGAGAGGATTAACTCTTTGATAGCTAACATGAAAAACTCCTTGCCTTTGGAAACCTAACTTATTATAGAAAAGGGATTTGACCCAATCAAAATAAGGATCCAATGCCTTAACCATTTTATAGCCTAAATTGACAAAATAAATACCCAAAATATCCCCCCACCCATTGAATCTTATCCCTCCTCAGTGTTGATGAAAATATTCCATTTGGAAATAATTCTCAAAAAAATATCTTTTTGATTAGGAAGGATTTGAAAAGAACTCAAATCTTTCCAATTCCAACATCCAAACCCTAGCAAAATCTTTGGTTTGAGATAATTACTTTACCTTCCTTCACTAGATAATTGAAAGAATCACCCTAACTTCCTCTTGCTCATGGATTTATTACAAAGGTTTATGGCCATTTCAAGTCATTCCAAAATTATGCAAATTCTCCATTGTTGATCTCCCAAGAAATATTATCATAAATGTTATAACAAAATTTCAAGATAAAGTTTCACATATGTGAGCTTTGAGAAACATTTTTAGCTGAGAAAATTCTTCTGGGGTATAGTGTCTCAAAATACTTTAATTGTAGCAATCTGCTCCAAGGAGCTTATGGTTGGGAATAAATTCCCTGGACTAGTTTCACCGTAAGAGCTAAACTCTAAAAATTGGGATTCTTGATACTAGCACCTCCAACTTATTTATGGAGAGAAACTCTATCCCATTTGAGTCAAGGAATTTTCATTTTATCTTTACATCCTTGCCACAAGAATTTTTTTAAGGTCCAATTTAAATATGGAAACAACTTTTTGAGGGGTGAAAGATTGACATCATGTAAATAGGAAAGGTGTTTAGCATTGAACATAAAAATATAGACATACTCATTTAAAAAATTCAACTTATAATTAAGTTATCCCACAAGGAAGGCTTCCTTGCTCTGACGAATAAAGGAATACCAAGATACTTGCCCTAATAGTTTGCCAATCTTGAAATCAAGTATGCATACAATCTTGTCTTGAGTTTGACTTGTTATATTGACATTGATTTTTTTATTTTGGCTTATTAATTTTATACATAGAATTAATAATTTAATCCTATAGAATGGCCTTGAATTTTTAAGCTTCCCTTTTTTATGCAGAGCCAAAGAGAAAAGTATCATCCATAAATTGCTCATGAATTAAATTCCCTAAACCATCTACCACATTGATTCCCTTAATGATTCCTTCTTCACTGGCTCCCTTAATGGCATGACCCAATTCCTCTATTGGAATACAACTAGATACTGAGATGGGGGTGAATTAATATATTAATAAACTTAGCTCTTTTCTTAACCTTTTAATGTAGATTGAAACTATATACAAAGATCATACACACAAAAAAAATAACACAATATATAATGTGGAAAACCCAATAAAGGAAAAACCACCATGAGAATAACTACTATAAACTACCATTCTAATCCAGCCTCATAATAAGGAACCTCATTGGTTACAAATTTTTAAGGACATAAATCCTAAAGAGACACCAATCCCCTAATTTAAGAGCTTCAAATATAAGGAAATACCCACTCCCTAATTTGAGCACCAACTCAATCTATCTGATGGCACCAACCAATCAGAACTATAATGGAGCTACAACTCCAATTTATAAAATAGATTCATACATGAATCCAAATATCTATTCTTTATTACAGGTCTAATCTACAATTGATCATATTCTATACATTCTCTTTGTGCCTTTCTTCCTCTCTGCTCTTCTCTACCCCTCTAGTTTTGTGTTTAGATATGTCTCTATTCAACACACTTCATCTCACTCTAACTCTGCTCCTCTGTGTCTCTATATTTTCTATTTGACACAATTCAATGTATTCAACAACATTTGCCTTTGTCTTAGATATCCTATATATAAACTATTGGTCTAGGTTTTTATTTATTTTATGTGTTCACACTTGGGTTATAACACATCATGTTAATTCTAGACTTTAGTTCATTATGAATTAAACTGTACATTTCTCATGTCTCAATTTCATGCATGACTATCATAATTTATTGGTTCATTACTATCTATAACATTTGTTGGACTCCAATTTTGATGCACATGATCATTAATATAGATTTGATCAATTAGATTGATCAATCTCATTGACTATGTCATAATATAGAGATTACATACAAGTTCTTGCATGTCCCTGTAACTAACCGTTAGACTGAACATAACTTTAAATATCAATCATTGATCTTGTGCTTGCCACCATGATCTAATGGTCTATATTTAAAAGGATCAACTTAAAAATGTGTCCATTTGATCTTCCTGATCTTAGTTTATGCATGTCATTTGGTCTTTGAAGATGCACATTCTTTATCTCTGTCTAAATTTTAAACATTGAGCTCTTTATCCCATCTCATTGTGTCTTATATCTTTGGATCAATTTTAGTATGTCAATCTTTTTAGACTTACTAGGTCTTCAACTTGCCACTATGTTGATAAACATCAATTACTTTATTCCATTTGAGTCCACTCACTCCATCAAATCTCCTTTATATGATCATCCACTCATTGTTAGATCTTTTGATGTGCTCAATCTTTCAATTTGGCAAGCTTCATTGGGTCTATATTTGATAAGCTCCATGAATGTGACACGTGTCACTTATGCATTTAATCAGAGGTTTTTTGACAATTTGACTCTAGTACACTTTGTTGGATCATTTGCATATGATAAAGTGATAGCTATTGATCAAGCTAAGACATAATGTAAAGTCTAAGAATTAAGAAATATTAGGTCCTTTGAACACTGATCAAGCTGGTAATTGCTAGGTTGAGGGGCTAATTTCACAATGAAAATAAAGGCTTAAGTTATAACTTAAACTACTGGATCTTGGCTATATCCAATCAACTCCAAAATAAAAAAAGCCTATTGATACCATGACATAAACCCTTAGGGTTTTATTGAGAAACCCTATTTTGTCCAAGAGTAAAGATAATCTGATTTTGAGCTCATTCCTTCTCATTTGAACTTGTAGACCACATATTCAAAATGCTCTTGAAAAACCCATAACATATCTTCTATCTATTTCTTTTGAAAATGTCCATAAATTATCTTTGTAAAAACATGAAAACTTTTCAAGACCTTGTACATATTTTGTCTAAGTATGGAGACCATTTCAATGTGCCTAGAAGGCTAACTTTGCACCTGCATAACTCTTGTTATGCTTAGTCATATATCCTATAAATTATTGCATATGTTATTTTTATATAGGAGATTCGATCCATATATCAATTTTCTCCTAAAGCCTTCATATGTGTAAGATATGGCATCATAAAAATACTTATTCATCTATTTCTTGCAATCTGTAAATTTGACTATGTTGGAAAACACTGTCAAAATGTCTTGGAGACCTACTTTACTCAAGCATATATTTTGTCGTGCTACATCGCATGACTTGGGATTCAGTTGATATATACTAGGCATAAAAATGAATAGACCCATATGATCATTTTATCCTTGGACATCCATATGTGCAAACCGTGACCTCATCAATATGCTTACTTGGTTCTGCTAAACCCTTTTATAAATTTGGCTAAGTATTGCAACTTAGTGATTTTTTTCTGAGTAGCCAACTTTGTATGCCCACATATTTAACTGTGCTTCATCACATGTCTTCAAATCTAGTGCATAAATACTAGGGACTAATGTGATCACAACCATATGACCAGCTCTCTTAGACAGATTCACTTGTGGCAATAGTGACATCAATAAAATTCTTTCTCATCTTTTCTTGTCATAGACCTAAAATGTCTAGATGATCAATATGAAGAACTAGATGAATTTCATTCATGCACACAAGCATTCCAATCATCCTTGACCTATGATAGGATCCTTTGCATATCCTCTAATCATTAGAATCAGTTATGAACATCAATGACATGATCATGATGTCCCTTTTGACATCAATGGCAATCATATTTCCAACAAGCTCCATCATAAAATTATATAAAAAAGGAGAAAGAGGACTTCCTTGTCACATACCCCTTGTAACTTCAAAAAAACTAATAAGAGATCTATTTATAAAAAAAAACCTAAGGGAAGAAATGACACTATAGACCCATTCAAACCAGTGCTTTTTGAAATCAAAGATTTCCAAAATATTCATTAGAAATCACAAATTCACTTGATCATATGCCTTACCAATATATAGTTTTATTAGCATGCCTTTATTGTAGCTTAAAATTAGAGAATGAATGATATCATGAGAGATAATCATCCCTTCATGAATGTTCCTTTTGGGAATAAGCCCCCCTTGTTTATTTGATATGAGATATTTTAAAATTTGTTTCAATCTAAAAGATATGGCCTTGAAAATAATTTTATAAATAATATTACATAGAGAAATGGGCTACCAAGGGAAACCTGTTGATACCATTTAGGAAGGAAAGAAATAAATGTGCAATTTAGGTTAGCAAAAATCTTTCATTTACATCCAGACTCTCCCACCATGTTGACCACCTCATCTCCTAAAATGTGTTAAAATGATTGAAAGAAGGCTGTTGGAAATCCATATGGGTCTGGGGCCTTATTTTTATGCATATAAAATACTATAGCCATGACTTATTCTTTATTAAATAGAGTTTTCAAATCTTTATTATGTTGATCTAAAACAAGTTTTGGGATGAACCTGAGATTAGAATCCTACACTTTGAAATTGTATGCATTTGGACAACCAAGGAGAGATTCAAAAAACCTAATTGTCTCAACTCTAATGTCTAAAATTGAATCTAATAGTTTTTCATGCTTGGCCTGGATGGAAGAGATATGATTTGCACTTCTCTTACTCTAGTTGAATTATGAAATGTTTTGATGTTCTTGTCCCCTTCCTTGAGCCAACTTTCTCTTAACTTCTACCTCCAATTTTTTTTATCAAATCTGTAACTCTTATAATTTTTTTATTGGTAATGTTTCCTTTTTTATGCATCAAAATTCATTATAACATTCAAAACAACCTCATTCAGGCTAGCCAACTCAAAATCAACTATGGATATTCCCAAAAATATGTTGTTGAATGTTCTTTATTCCAATTTTGAAGGCATTATTTGATATAGTTCAAATTTTCAGCCATCACATGCATTTGATTCCCCACACATCTTGGTGTATTGGTCCACTAGTCCTTCATACATTCCATCGAGAGGGATCTCTAATCCACATCATTTCAAAATTGAAATGACATTTTACTGGGGCATGATTTGAGCTAGAAATGGGGATAAATTTTACTCTTAGAAATCCATTCCATAGTTAGTTATGAGGGGCTTAACAAAAACTTGTGAAACCTCTATCTAATATTTTTTAATCCATATCTTCTATTAGTATAAGAGAAGATACTACTTTTAGGGACTACATCCAACAAACCGTTGGACAAAACAAAGCTATACTATTCCAACTATGATTGAATAGGATGTAATATTTCACCTCTTTATCCAAATTAGAAAAAAAACATCATTGAAATCTCCCTTGACAAAAAATCTCTTGCCAAGGTAGTGACGCAACTAAAGAGCAATTTATGCCCAAAATTTCATCTTAAGTGTCAAGGAATTAGGGCCGTAAACATTGAAAATAAATAAATCAATATTTGAGGAATTATTGATTACCTTACATAGTTATTAACCCATACCTTTGTCATAAACTTATACCAGCATAAAAGGACACTAGATCACTACTAAACCTCTTGAGGCCCCAACAACATTCAATAACCCACTTTTCCAATTATTTTATCTTATAATCATTATCAAACTCACCTCATCATTGCTTAGTTTAGTTTCCTGAAGAATCAAAATATAAAGCTTGAGGGATACTATCTGACACTTCACCAAATATTGCTTGTTAAGGGTAATGAAGACCATTACATTCCATTATATTATATTCATATTTATTTTGAGGGGAATTTCGCCTTTGGTTTATAACAATAAAGAAATCCTTATTTGTATTTTGATTCCCTATTATAACCTTCTCCACCATCAAATCCTTTATGGACCTTCACTCCCTCTCTCCTTTCTTACCACAATTTGGCTGAGATAAGAGACTTTCGATCTTAGATATGTTCAAAATTTATATTGATTTAGTTATTCCTCTGAATCACTATGTACTTTCCCTTCAGGTTCTTACCCCTACCCTAAACCTCTTCATTAGCTAAGTTAATCATGAATCCTTTCTTGATATGAGGTGTGAGAGGTTTATCTTGAGAATTAGAGTAAAGATAGTTGGCAATCCTACAAGATTCTAGGGTAATTGCTTTGTTTGCCTTCAAAATTATGTTAGGAGAAAACCTATCTCCTTATTCAAGAATCTTTTTTAAATTCTATTGTAGAAGTAATGTCAAGACCTTGAAATTTAGGTGCCACTTTAAATCTCAATAGTTTCATTTTGTCCTCTATTTCTTCTCAAGAAATACTCTAAATGAGTTTCTTATCTGGCCCTCCAAACCTTGTTAAATACACTCTTAGATTCAGGGGAAGAAGCCAAGGGACATGATTTTTTAACATGTCTAATTATGTGGTATTTGAAATATCAAACCAAAATATTTTCTACATCAATTTGTTTAACCCAAGTCCAACCTTGCAATATGATGATTATGACCTCTAGGATGCTTGTGTCCAATCCAAAGAAACATACATTATAGAAAATGAAGCCAAAAATATATCTTTATTTGTTATATCCACTTGATTAAACCCATCTAATATCTCTCCTAAAGTGATTAGACACTCTCTCCTTAGTATTCGATAGGAAATGCATACGACTTGACCCAAAAGGAAATCACCCAAACCTTATTACTGGGAGCATCAAATTTATGGATTTATTTGTAAATAAAGATGCATTTCATCCATCAACCTTGGAATTTATTTTATAATCTCATTTTTCTTGTCCATATTTAGATAAAATTCCAAAAAAAGTCCTTTAGAAGGAATTTGATCTCAAAGCCACTCCCCCACCTTTCTTTTACCCATAACTCCACTATTGTGATTGTGAACCTTTTATTTGAAAATATAGTAAGGAGTCCTTATTATTCCAAGGTTTAACCATTGGAAATTAAAGAAATACACTCCAAAAATAGTTCTTTTATGAATACCCCTTCTCCTCTATCTAATGGTGAATTTGAACCATATCCAATAGAGGCATGCATACACACTCCTACCAAAATCTGATTAACATTGATTCTGACCCAAATTCTCCTTTTCCATATTACCATTTGGAGGCCAAAATAGAGTTCAAAATGATTAGTCATGTGTATGAAGTGCTTTGATTAATATCACCCATTAGATCAACCTTAATCCTCCTACCCACTGAATAATGTAAAACCTGATGGGAAATCTTGCTACCAATTTACCTCACATGGTTTTGAAAATGTTTCATCTTTAGCTTCTAAATTGAGTTAGGCATGATGAATTTCTTTACAGATCTCTTTCATAGATTCCTTGATTCTTTTGATCACTACAAATTCCATGCTTACTTTGCTTGCCAACTTTGATCCTACCATCTTCCCTTGCTATTACCAAAATGTTGTAAACTCTCTTATTATATTTCAATTCAGTGTTGTTTATTACTCTTACAAATATATTTAAATTTAATATAGAGGAGTTTGGATTTATTATAATACACTATTTCCTGACAGTTGGTGTGTTTTTCTTCAAATTAAATCCTTAATATGGATCATTGGTATGAAAAAATAATAGATCCTATTTGTCCTATCAAACTAAGTCGAGCTATAAAAAATAGCTTGGAGACAAGAGATCCATTTGAATATCTTCCCAATAAAAACAAACACAAACAATCACAAATGAATATATAAGGAGGAACACATTTTGAAAAACCAATAAAGGCAATGCTCTTAGAGGCTCTGGCAAAGTAAAAGGTTGAAATGATGACCCAATTTGCACAAAATCTCCACTAAATTCTAAAAAACATGGAAGTAGATCTAAAAAAGAGGCCCTTCCAAGGGTCATCTAAGGTACAAGTAATTTTTGATAGACCAAATTTTGAAGGTAAAGTAGAATTTGATTCCCTTGAAATTTTAATCACAAAATTAGAGTAATATTTTTTCTGTAAACACTTTTATAAGTTCAGATAAAATAAAGTTTGCTCTACTAAAATCTAAACTCTAAATCCAACAATGGTGGGAGGCTCACCTTGAGAAATCCAAGGAAGATGTAGAGGTTGAATGTATGGTCATCTCAAATCCCTCTTAGAGTGAATTTTTTGATGCTACTAAAAATGAGCATTGTTTAAAAGATGCCTATAAATGAGATGTACATGTAATGGAAATCACTATGATAAAATGGGGACCAATATATGCAAGAATACACAAATTCCTCCCATTATCTATCAATGAAACTTGAGCTTGAGGATTTTAAAAGGAATAAAGCACTAAAATAAAAAGTGGTCTACATCGATATATCCAAATAGAGATGGGATTCCTGGATGTTGAAATCATGGGAGAGACCCATCAATATGCAATAAAGACTTAGTAAAATTTCACATAAAAAGGGACATTTATTGCAAGAACACACATAATAAAATTATGGTGATAATTCTAAGTATGAAAGTGAGCAAAAGACTATAAATGCCTAATAATATAGGCAAAAATCAAGGTTTTCTTTGATAAATCTAATAGATAAACTCCCATAGAAGGATACTAGACAATGGTGTGATAACCATATGAGCATAACTCATAACACAAATGAATTTCATTCCAAGAGGAAATTTTTTTATCAAGGCTCATGAATTTGATCAAATATGAACATAGGATGAGGACAAACACTTCTTCCATCCAAAAGCAACAAAATTATAATTTTGACCCTTATTACACTATTGATGTAATGTAGATTACAAAATCATCATACGAGGAAAAAGAATGCATTTTTCATTCACATATGTGGGTGTAAGGGAAAGTGATGTACTTCATCATGGATAGTGGGAGAGAGAAAAAAATACATCTTTATATAAACTATATGAAGGATGAGTCTAAACACATCACCTCACCCACAACCATACTCCATCAAAGGCTTAACCAAAGTAGATATATTTATGTCATTCAAAAATGTCTTTTTTCATAGGTAATCAAGCCATTCAAATATGACGCATTATGTGAACACCCCTATAGGTTTGTGACATTATTCTTGGGCATCCATACATGTGGAAAAAAGATGGAATCTATTAGTTTAAGACCTACAGTGTCATCATCACATTAGAATAACAATATAATAGGATCTTATGCCTCTTAAGAAAATAATTGATTTAATTAATGATAATTAGTGTAGGTATCTGATTGGTCACACTATAAAGTTTATGCCAATGTTTATTATACAAACAAGCACTTGGAAGGTCATTGTAACCATGCATTTTTATATACAAAATTAGATTATACAATAACAACTAGATTAGGTCTTAACATATTACAAATATGTCTTCACTATGCCTACTGGTGTGCCCCTACACTACCAAGTGACACATCCATAAAATTAATTACACCCTTTCTAAATGAACCAATAAACAAGTGTTTAATTCTAGAAAATAAAAAGATCAAGTGATAGATTTAGGAGCTAATCTAGAAAGGCAATATTTAGCCTAACACATCACCTTATGTAAGTCTAATTTTGTTATCTCTAAATAAGGATGAGATGTGATGAATTTGTATTGAATACATGTACCTTAACAATATCACTGTCAATAATAGGTATCCACTCCCATGCATTGATGAGATCCTAAACCAACTTAAGGGAAAAAATTTATTCAGAAAGATTGATTTGAACTCAGGTTAACATCAAGTACCATTGACCCATATGATGTTTTGAAGACAATGTTTAATTTTAAATAAGGTCTATTTGAATGGTTAGTTATGTCTTTCAACTTGACCAATCACCTATACTTTTATGTGGATGACGAATGATGCCGTACAACCATTCCTTGATTCCTTTATGGTTATTTATTTGGATTGTATCTTTATTTTATATAATACATAGGAGCGACACCTGAAATAGGTTCAATGACTTTTTAACACCCTACGTAGTCATAGATTATATGACAACAGGGATGAGTGTTCTTTTACTTTGTAAAGTGTATAATATCTAAGATACATAATATATAAGTATGGTGTAAATGTTGACCCAAATAAGATTCAAATCATTAAAGAATGGCCAACTCCAACAACACTTATAGAACTCAAAAACTTCTTTAAGTTAGCCAAATTTTATTATCGATTCATGATTGAATTTTTTAATGTTTCATGGCCCTTGAACCAAGTAACAAAAAATTTAGGGGGGAAGGGAAAATTTATGTAGAGTACATTATAATAATGAGCTTTTGAGTAGTTTAAAGGGTGACTTTGCTCAACACCACTCCTTTCTTTACCAAATATGTAACAACTCTTTGAGATTAAAGTTGGTGCTTCATAAGATGCACTTGATATATTTTTTATGAAACAAAAGATCCCAATTATTACCATAATGAAATAATCACATACATGGTACATAGGTATCCTACCTATGATAAATACATTTATGGAATTATCTTGACATCCAGGCAATCGAGGAATTACATTCTAAGAATAGAGATGATCATTTATACAAATTGAAAGCCTCTCTAGTGCATGTAGACCTAGGGAAAGTTACAAAATGATCACCATCAAAAGTGGTCCACCTTCATGTAGTAGTTCTAATTAGGATGCAGACTACTTAATCAACCCTACAATTTTAATGCTAACAAAAATCCTAGATTCATGTGGCCACAAGACTCCTAAATGGGCCATGTTATTGGTGGGATCATGAGTTTTCCACCAAATATCAAGTAGTAAAATTGAGATGAAAAATTTCAAACTATCATTTATTAGAAGGGATTTTATGTTACTTGGGACATTTGTGTGTTTTGATAGTATAATGAAAAAAGATGATTTTGGAGGAGCACTACAATCAAGTTATATGACACTTCATGGTCTAAAAAATAATGGCAATGCTCTAGAAATAATTATATTAACTAAAGCTTCATTGGAATGTCAACATGTATATTATGGCATGCATAACATATGCAATAGAAAAACTAGCCAAAAAAACCAGTGCCTCTACACACCTCTACCAATTCTTGATTGACCTTGGGAATCGGTCTACATGGATTTCATGCCTGGGTTACATGTGACTAGGCATGGCCATGACTATGTCTTTTAAAAGATGGTAGTGCTAGTGCCATGTGTAAAGGGGAAAAATTTGAAGACACTACAAGGGTCTACTTTGAACATGTGGGGGTCCTCTTTGGCTTAGCACAAACCATTGTGTTAGACATGGATAATAGGCTTATCAATAAATTCCAGTCTGCATTATGATCCATGATGGACACAAAATTGACTAATCCCATCTCTTTTCATCTATAGATAGATGGAAAAACATAAGTGATTAACTATATGATGGTGAATATAATTTGAATGTATAACTCAAAACATCCAAGACATAGGATGATACTTTATCATATAACCAACAGAGTTATAATTGATCCCTTCATGGATTTATAAGGCATATTTATTTCTAGGTTTGTCTTAGGTTTCATTGGATGAAGGATCTCACAATGCATAATTTTTTTTGAAAATTCCACTAGATTTATTCAATGAATCCAAGAAACCATAAGTAGATACATGAATTCCTGTAAAAAACTAGTTAGAAGTAAAAGTAATGACATGACCAGCATCGAGTTCCTCACCAATTATAGTTTAATGGTAAGGTATGGCTACATTTGCAAAAATAACATTTAAAAGGCCCAAACAACAAATCAGGCCTTTCTAATATGGACCCTACAATCATCAAGCAAGTAGGCACTAATGCCTATGAGCTAAACTTGTAGTCCTATTTTAGGTTATATCTAGTGTTCAATGTGGAATTGATGCATCCATATTTTTCATCTCTCCTAGACACTTCTGATATTGTTGAACAGTTGTAGGTTATAGAGATAAAACCAAAATATTTAGCACCATTCACTATTGATCATGTCATACAAATAGTAGTAAAAGATTCTAGACGTCAATAAATTCCTCTACATCGAGTGATCAAGCTAGGGCAAATTGATCACAAAGGAAAGTGGCTAGCCAAAAGTCAAATTTAATTAAAAAAATCACATTTGGTTAAAGAAATAGGTGCAATGGAGATAATTGATTCTTTAAGTGGGGATGATCTTGAAAATGATTTGAGACCATTAGATAAGTGTAATTATAATTTTCTAAAAAAATCAGCATAACTCAAATGATAGTTTTTGGAGGCCTTTAGAGGTTTTTTTCATAGCTCATAAAGCCTCACTATACTATTTTAGCATTGTGAACTTCTTCTTGGCAAGCCAAAAAAATAATAAATATATTATTAAATAAAATTAGAGAACACCGATAAAAAGTTGACCCTAACAAGGTGGCCCAACCCGACTGGCTGTTATTAACAATTTTTCTATCATATCTCTTATTAGGAGTTGTCCTATTTGAAAAACTATACATATTGAGTGGATGTTATTAGCCTTGTTTAAATTTAAATAAGTTTACTTTTATTAGTTCTCTTTAGCTATTATGAAAGCACGAGGGTGGATAACACTTTTTTTAAAGCATATTTGTTGGTCACTATTTGGAGATACATAAGAAGTAATTCATGCTATAGGTGGAGAATGCACGGCTATAAGAGTAGGACAACATGATATCCAAGTCTAGAGCAAGGACACATATTAGGATAATTATATATGTCCATTGCATTGGTTTCTCCATAGGCTATCAGAGCCATGACAGGAGATCATTCTCCTCCACTTAAACCATGATTTATATGGATCATGTACCCCCTAGCGTGGACATGTAACCTACAATTTTATATATTCTTCTATGTGTGTGTGTGGATTAAAACAACCATATAATAAATAATGAACAATATCATATAACAATGGATAATAAAAAAAACATATCTAACATAAAATGCCAATGAACAACCATATAACATATAACACTAAAAGAACTAATCTAATACATCATGAAAATAGAGAATGTTTGGTTTCCAAAGTAACGGGTTGGTTAAAATCATTTAACCAATAACACCGATAGGCCTTGATGAATTAATATAATAGCTGAAGTTAAAAAAAATAAATACTAGTAGAATGTGTAGGGACCCATGAGTTGAAATATAACAAGTCATCATCATCAAAGTTATGTGTAAGATGAATGAATATGTAACTAATGCTTCACATACATCATTTATCAATATGGCTTTGTGTTTGTCTTAAAGATGCAATGTGATGATTTCACTTTTATTGGAATTGATTTTTACTTAATTTTTTTGTATGCACCTTTTCTTTATGAACATGTTATAATGATTCTTGTACCATTTTTATATATATCACTTCATCTTTAGTTAGTTTGTTTGGGATCTTGACATATTTTATGCCTACTTGAACTTGATACTTAAATTTCAATAGTGATGCATTTTAGATTACATTTATTTCATTTGATGTATCCATAGTCATCTAAACAAAGCATTATATGGTCACGTAGTAGGCACAACTTTAAATAAATTTTGAATTGTATTTGGTCTCACTTGAAGAGGTAAAATAACATAACCAATGGGTTATTTATCATATCCTATAGTAGTTATAGAAGTGTAGGTCAAGTCATCCAAGCTAGGGCCAAGCCTATAAATAAATTTCTCACTATAAAGATTATGAGCTTGAGCCATTATCAAGCATTATGCTATTTTTAAAATATTTAGTAGATGCTTGTATCGAGAATGGTCCCATATAAGAATTAATTTATGGCATGTCTTCTTTAGTGAACACTATGTGAATAGGGATTTTTTCATATTGAACGAATTAATTACTCCAATAAAACCATCAATTGAGTAATTTTTTTAAGCCATAGTAAAAATGTTTTACTTTTTTTTGTCTACCATGTGAACATTGTTAGTATAAGTTAATTCTTTGTTGTGAGTAGATGTTTCAATTGTCACACTTGATTTGTATGTGTATTATCCACTTGAATTTGGCCATTATCAATTAAATATTGAATATTATGTCATAAATTAATACATATATTTGTAGCATGCCCTTGGATTCTATGAAAATTACAATATGTGTTGGCATCAAAGTACTTAGGTAATGGTCTCAAATTACAATATGCACTTGTTTGAGGTAAAGTGATCATATTGCATTCAAGCAACTTCTTCAAGACATAACAAGTATTTTCATTTAATATTTAAAATTATGTTCATTTTGTTGAGATAACATAAACACGTGATATGGTATATATAGAACATTGAAAACTTTCTTGATATTATTCTTGTTTTGAAATTTGTGGCTATTTCTCTTAGCCTTGAAACTTGTTTTATTGTTAAAATTTTGAACTAATTAGAATATGGGTCTCATACTTCAGCATAATGACCTCTAAAAATTTAATCTTAAGGTTTCTAAATGCATGAGAAATTTCTTTGAAATATTTATGTGTTAAAATCCACTTTGTTTTTTAAAATTGGTAATAAACTATTGATATATTTTTTTAAATCTCATTATTAGGAAGTTGATAAGTGTCATCCTAGTGATCAATGTTTTGAACTGAAACACATAGTCATTAATAATTTAATTTGATTCTTGTTGTATTCAACCTAAATATGAAAATGTAAGCTCTGGAGAAATGTTGATTGAAAAATATGCTAAAAAATTGTCCACTAATGATGTAAATGAATGTATGGATCCACATAGGAAGCACAAAACCAATCAAGAGCATATTATTTGAAACTTATTGGAAACAATTTAAGCAATAATATATAATTGTGTGAAAATTATAAATAATAGGCATAAAATGATCTAATATGATGATAAGGATCAATGTAGTACATGAGAGGGTATCCATTAAATTAAAACCTTATCCTTGTAGCCTTTAACCTAAATACACACAAAAAATATGAGACTAGAAACCAAACCACACACTTTTGTTGTTATTTCTTGAGGATGTACAAAGATTAAACACACCACTTAATTTCTCATTTTTCCTATGACTAAAAAACAAGAGTAAAATGACACACAAGAATCCCTTCATGAAATGGACTCTATTCTTTGCTCCTCTTTGAATCCTACCCAAGCACCTACAGTCACTTGAAAAGGCTCCTCCAATTCTATCCTAACTACTTCCAAACCTTCTAGTCTATTTTGTTCCTTATGGAGTAAATCTTGGAATCCTCCTTGATCTTGAAAATGCTCAAAATGTGTATTCAAACATTTATAGGTCATTAATGGGAATGTGCAACTACCATGGGAAAAATCTCCACTGAATGCAGATCCATGGTTATTATGCAAAGCAACCTAATCCACATTTTCCTTCAAAAAAACATGTTTATCAAATCACATGAAATTATTGTTGGTATGTGTTGGAACAATTACAAAAACTTGTAGGTAGACTGCCTTTGATAGTTGCATAAGTGTTGGATTATTTTATGATCCAAAATATTTAGTTTATTTTTATTTTATTTACTTTTAGTTTATTGTTGGTTGTCGGGTTGGTTATAACTATGAGTTAGTTTTATTTAACCAAATTCTTCTCTGTAAACTTTTTAAAGCTTATATTATACAAAAATAAAACAATTTTTATATTGAATATATTTTGTTAAATTATTCCCCCTCGGCTTGGTTGTAACAGTGGTATCAAAGCACAGGTGAATCATGGTGGATTTTTTTAAAAACTTAAGACTCCATTGTTGAAGCAATAACTATAAAAACATAGGGAAAATTTGAGGATAATATACAATCTGTAAATAAATCATCATTAATGTAATTCAGGGTGCATACTAGAGGAGAGACCCATACGGCATGCTAGTAGAATAAATTAACACATCAAGCCAAACCTGGTAAGTAAATTTGTTTAATAGATATTTTTTTGGTTTATTATTTTTGTTCAATTTTTTGACTTCATTTATGGCCCATGGAATTGTATGGTGATGACTTGATGTGGCTTTATGGCTTGAAGTGAAGCTTTTATATGCTATTTTTTTCAAAAGTAAATTCTAATAAAAACTCTTCAAAATCTGCTCTATAGAGAAATTTATCTGAAGTGAAATGAAACTCTTATAAAGACACTACAAAATTTTATATAATCTAATCAAATTAGTGTAGTCAAAGCATTAGAACCAAATATATCCTCATAAAATGAGAAATGTTGCATCTTCTTGCTCACTAAGGACTTGATTCTTTCATTGACTGCATTCTCTAACTCATTCTTTATCTAATTTCATGGTGCAAGAAAAGCATGGTAGTGTGGTGGTCTCAGAGTTGAATATTACATTCATGTCAGTGTGCTATTATTATTCTTTGTTGAATATTACATTGATGTAAAGAGCCGATGATAGAAAGCCATCGTAGTATAAAGAGCCGAGAAGTGAAAGTTTTAAAATATATGTATTTTTTATTTTCCATTAGGAGATAAAGAATACATAAATTATCTTGTATTTATATTATTAAGTTTTGTTGATGGCATGATGGTTATTTAAATTTAGTTAGTCATTCTTAAAAAAAAGGAGTCTTGGGTTCAAAACCCATTGAAATTATTTTTGGTCAAAATTAATATTTGACATCATTTTGTAATAGGAGTTATAAGGTGTAATATTTTTACAAAGTCCCAAAATTATTTTGTATTTAGAAGCTATTTGGAAGGTAAAGGCAAAACCTCAATAACATCCCCTTCTCTTGATGTGATTATTCTTTTAGCATCATGGCTAAAATTGTTAGTCTTATAACCAAAAATAGAAAATTATCACCTAAAAACTACAAAGAATGGATTAGAAACATGGAAAACACTCTCATATTTAATGATTTATGAGAAATCACTGAGAAAGAAACCACACCACCAATTGAAGTGGCAAAATTAGTTGAATATCAAAAACATGATAAGCATGCTCTCACCCTATTAAAATCATCTTGCACTGAACAAGTTATCATTCATATTGAGGTAGTTAAAACTAATACATGGAAAACATAGAAAGTATTAAAATATTTGTATGACATGCAAGCTACATACAAGAAGACTGACCTTCTTATATAGCTTTTGAATAATAAACTAGCAGATAGTGAAGATGTCTCTTGAATATCTTTCTTGCATGAAAACATTGAAGAATACTTCACAATTGGTGGTAAAATTGATGATGACATGTTGATTTATATCACATTAAATGGGCTTATTTTTACATACACTAATTTTTTTTGAACTGTTACAACTTGGTGATAAGCTTAATGGTGCCACATTTGACTCCATATATGATTTGTTGACTCAACATGATAAATAATTTATAAAGAATTTGTAAATAATAGGTTCTAACATAGATATCATCACCATATATAGTGACAGTTTCAGAAGCATTCTATGAAACACTCTCAATGACATTCCCCACATTGTTCTTGATGATCTCCACAATATTCACATCAACACTTTCTAGGGTCTTCCAAATGAAGACATCACCATCAACATTCTTCACACTCCTAAAATTATTCTAGTGATTTAGCTTCTTTTGGATCTCATCATCATAGGAAACAACCAAAATGTTTCAAATGTGGCAATATTGGACATCTTGTAGATATATGTCCTTCTTGATGACCCCGCTCTCCACATAAAAAGAAATCTAAGGCCAATTATGTGGATCATTCTAATAGTTGATCTTTTGGTTACTCTAGTTATTCCAATTATTCTGACACATCTTCTAATTAGGAGGCATCCTATATGGCTGAGGCTCATGGTCCCAATGGAATTGATACCATCTTTTGAATGATCAACGATTCACCCATCTTGTGTGAGCTACTAGGATTAGGATTTGGATTTGTTATACTAGCATTATTTTGGCTTATGTTCTTGCTTTTATTTCTATTTTTGGATTTCCATACTTGATATTCATGTCATAGAACATATATGATTATTTTATTTTGTTTTTCTTGATGCACAACTTCTCACCTCTCACTTGATAGGGTATAAGATATTATATTTGTTGGTCTTCAATCAGTCATCATTGATAGTACGAGTTGATAGGGGTTACTAGCACCTTCAATATTGAGCAAAGGTTATCAATATTTGTTGGACATTAGGGAGATCTGCTATACATAGTATAAGGTTTGTCACTTGGATAGGTTCTTATGTGAGACCTTATGTGGGTCGATGCAGTTGGACATGCTTGACTATGTTCCACTACAATACAATACAATAATCACTAGGGATGAGCAGGCTTTGATCATGTTCATCAACCATTTTTCATTAAACTCATAGGGGTGGGCTTATTTATGGAGTGACACCAGTTTTTGGTCAGTGCCAAAAGTATAGTACATCACTTGCAGTTGTGATATAGTTCCTTTGATGACTTCAGAGTCATTGCTCTAGTTCTTTCTTCTTATATACCCCTTTAGATCAAAGGCGAGTTTGTTGGATTATTTTATGATCCAAAATATTTAGTTTATTTTTATTTTATTTAGTTTTAATTTAATGTTGGTTGTTGGGTTGGTTATACCTGTGAGTTGGTTTTCTTTAACCAACTTCTTCTCTGTAAGCTTTTTAAATCTTACTTTGTACAAAAATAAAATAGCTTTAATTTTGAATATATTTTGTTGAATTATTCCTCCTTAGCCTAGTTGTAACAACAAGTTTGTCATCATATGGAATGATGGTAGAGATGAATAAGATATTCTTCTTCATTTCACTACACCCTAGGTGATTGTGAAGTGGTGCTTAGTGGTTGAGTTTTAGTAAGTTGCTACAAGGAGTTCTGCAACATACAAAGAAATAAAAGGTTATATAAAGGCATTCAATACACTTGTCTAGATGTATCTATCATACTGAAGAAGTGTTCACAAAATATTAGTGGCACTTTGACACAAACCTATTATGGAGCATTACACATTATTCACTTGACATAGTAGTTGATGAATGTAGATTCTTATGTTGTGTTGATGTTATAAGTGAAGTCTCTATTAAAGGAAAGGTTTTTTAAGGAATGGTAAAGGCAACTAAATCAATCTAGAGTGGATCATATGTGGTGTAACATATATGTAACAAAGGTTGTTTAATGATGAATATAGTCTATTGCAATATACAATAAAGGTTTGTATGAAGGTTGTATAACCTTTGAGCTTCATTTAACATTATAAGATAGTCAAGATTTATGATAAAATCAAGAAGGTTATGGTGTTGGGTTTTTTACTTGAAAGGATTTTCCCATTTGAAAATTTCTATCTCTATGTGTTTGTCATCATCTTTTTTTGTGTTAGATTCTCACAACATAACTCCCCTCTGTGTTTGTTTATTATGAATAAGTTAAGTCCCAATTTTTTACATCAAAACTTGGTTGTAAGATTTGTAGAAGTTGGAGTAACTTGTGATAAATAGTTTCCTTGAAGTGGGATCTTTTGTGAGAGAATCTTGTGCAAATAAAATGACTGGAAACATGAAGATAAAAATTAATAATTTTAATGGTCAGAATTTTTAATTATGGAAGTTCAAAATGGAGGATTTATAAGTAGATAGAGATCAAAGGGTATCTATAGTAGACATAATACCCATCAGTATGAAACTAAAGGAATGGGAAAAGTTTATAGGAAAATGAGAAGCTCTATAAATTATGTCTATTAGATTTAGTAATGTTGAATGTCTCGACTAAAAATATGCAAAGATTATGTGAGACAAGCTAGGAGTTTTTTACAAGGAAAAATCATTGGTGAATAAACATTTATTAAAAAATAAGTTATAGTCATTATGAATGACTGATGGTGACTCAATTGTAGAGCACTTTAATGCATTCAACACAATGATCAATCAATTATCATCTGTGGATGTCAACATGAATGATTAAGAAATGTGCATCTCATTGTTGTGCTCTTTTCTAAACATGTGGGATAATGTAGTGATGGAAATACCAGTATCACATCATAGATAAAGCTATAAGATGTAATATCTATACTATTAGAGGAGATATGGGACATATTTCTGGAAAACTATCAAATAAATGACATAGTAACCATGCAAGGTCACTGATACGAAATAAGTAAGTGGAAGATTGGAGATAAACACTTGATTTTTTTAAGAAGATCAAATACTCCATATAGGTCCTTAAAAAAGTCATAAAACTGTGGTAGGATAGGGAAATTTAATGAGGAATATATAGAAAAAAGGTGGACAAGAAAAAACCCTAGATGTTATGCAATCCTTATGTGAGAAGGTCTCTACTGATGGAGATGGAGATGTATACCTCACAACCTCAAACTTGTATACATGCAATGATGCATGGTTCATTGACTCTAGAGCCTCCTATAATATGTATCCTAAAAAGGAGTGGTTTTTTAAATATGAAAAATATGATGGTGGTGATGTATTTATTAGAGATAACTCAACCTATAGGGTTATGGTTTGAGAAAGGGTTAAAATAAGATTTAGAGATGGGAACATCAAGACTCTCCTAGTTATTTTACACATTATTTGACTTGTGAGGAATTTGATATTTGTGAGTAAGATGAATGATGCTGTTATCCATGTCTCATTCAATAAATACATGTGAAAAATGGTGCACGGATCCATGGTGTTGGCAAGGGGTGTTCACATGGGTACTTTATTCTAGATTAATGCAACTATGGTAAGTAATACACAAAATAACTTTATTATTCCCAAACCCAAGGTAGAAACAAGAATTTACATATTATTTCCAATGAAGGAAATAATGTTCTGACATCAAATTTTGGGTCATATTAGAGAGAAAGATATACACATGTTATAGACTAAGGATATGGCAAAAAGGATGTATATTTGTCCCTTGGACTTTGAAATCTATGAATATTGCATCTATGGTAAGTAGCATCAGGTGAAATTACATATGAATGTTATGTGGGCAAGTGGAATATTTTAGGTGATCCATAGTGATGTGTTCAAATTGGTTGAGTTCTCATCATTGAATATGTTTGTCTTCTATGTATCTTTAATAAATGACTATTCTTGAAAGACTTGGATATACTTTCTCCTAAAAAAATCTGAAGTTCTAAATAAATTCAAAGCCCTTATGGAGAAGAGGATGAAATTGATACACATAGATAACAATAATGAGTAATGATTGAAGTAATTCAATGAATTATACATGTAGAGTGGTATTCAAATGAATAATACAATTCCATATATGCCATAATGGAATGGAGTCATAGAGTGGATTGAAATAATGCTTATGGATAAGGCCTAAAGTATGTTGAGTTGTCTACATTTGGAAAAGAAATTTTGGGTTAAAGCAGTGGATATTGCTTGTTACCTTGTCAACATATCATCCGCCTCAACACTGGTTAAAAATACTCTATAATAAGCCATGCTTGTGACACCTACATGTTTTTGGTTACAAAGCTTATTCTCATACTGCAAAGGAGAAAAAATTGAAACTTGATGTTAAGTTTACAAAGTGCATCTTTATTGGGTATGGGAGTGGTGTAATAGGTTATAAGTTTTGGAATCCTGAGACATAGAAGATAGTCTATAGATAGAATATGCTATAGAGGTGCACAAGGTCTATGTTTAGGAAGAACCAAATAAGCATCCAAAGGAAGAAACCAAAAAAATGCATGGGGATGTAGATATTGAATAACTTAGATCTAAGTATGGCATGATTGATGAATAATTTCAAGAGTTAGAAGAGGAGGAGCCTACCACTCTAACTCTAAGAGATTAGAACAGATGCATAGTATTCTTAAAATGTATATCCCAACCAATTTTCACTATATAATCATGTTATCAATAACTAATAGTCGAGACCTAGAGATGGTGAGGGAATCTCTTGGTTATGTAGAGAGTGAGTCTTTGAAGAAGACTGTGAAGGAGGAAATGGAATCCTTATAAAAAAAATATACTTTAGATATGGTAAAATTAACTCCTAGAAGAAAACTTATAGGTTGAAAGTGGGTTGTCAAGGAGAAGTAGAATGTGTAATTGAACATGGGGAATTTTAAGGCTCACCTAGTGTAAAAAGATTCTCATAGGTAGATGGAATTGAATTTGGAGAGACCTTTTATCTTATTGCAAAGTTAAATTCAATAAGATTTATTTTATCCATTCATGCTACACTTGATATTGATCTTGAAATAGATTAGATAAGTGTTAACATAATGCTTTTGCATGGGGAGATTGAAGAGGAGATTTATATGTTGTAGTTGGAAAGCTTCAAGGTAAAAGGGAAAAAGGACATAGTCTATGGGCAAAAAAAAGTCCTTGTATGGCTTGAATCAATCACATAGAATGTGGAATCACAAGTTTGAATATTATGTTGTTGGACTTAGGCTTTCATGAAATAATGTTGATCCTTGTATTTACTATAACGAGGAGGGTGATCACTTTGTCATCATAGCCCTCCATGTGGATGGCATATTGTTGTTCAAAAATGAAAAGTGTATGATCAAGCAAGTAAAGTATCAATTGTCTGCATAGTTCAACATGAAATATATTGATGCTAAAATATTTATCTTGGGTATGGATATAAAATGGGATATTGAAAAGAATAATCTTTGGATAGACTAGAGAAAGTATGTTGAAATGACATTGGAATCAAGATGTAAGACTGAAAACCTATGCACGCTCATTTTCTCATTGGTGAAAATCTATCACTTGTACAATGTCTAAATAATTTAGAGTTGGAAGACACATTTTAGGTTTGCTATGCCAATGCAATGGCAATCATGATGTATGAAATGGTCTCTATAAGACTTGACATTATGCAAGTAGTGGGAGTGGCCACTAAATTCATGTCCAATCCTAATAATGATCATTAGGTGCAATAAAGAGGATATTCATGTTTTTAAGTGGAACATATGACTATGAAATTTTATATTGGGGGTCACCTGGTGAAAGCAAAGAATTATATCTAAAAGGATTTATTAATTCTAATTGGGCTAAAGATCTTGGCTATAGTAGGTCTACTAGTGCATATGTATTCAACTTGTTTAGTGGAGTTACATGTTGGATGAGTAAATGACAAGATATTTTTTTGATATCCACCATTGAAGCTAAGTATATCATAACTATGAATTTGAGTAATGAAGTTGTGTGGATTCAAAGGTTGTGTTCTAATTTTAGGTTCGTGTTGAAGGCTAGAAAGATAAATTGTATTATTATAAGTGTAATTTCATTAGAAAAAAACCCTAAGTTTCATTCTCAAAAAAATCACATTGATGTGTGACATCATTTTTTGAGGGAAATGGTGGAGGAGATAATATATATTTAGAGAAGCTATATACAAAGGAAAACATTATAGATTTATTGAACAAGGTCATGAGTATTGATAATTTCACTTAGTACAATAAGGAAATGGGCATGGCTTCCCACAGATGATAAAGCATGGCATCCCTTATGCAAAATGTTCAACAAGTGGGATATTATTTGGAAATGTCTCAACTTTGCATGGATATGTGAAAGGTGTTTTATGCAGGATGTTGTGTAAGGTGGAATAGTTGCAAAAAATTATGTGGAGAATGTAATTGAAAGTTATTTAATGTTAATGTGTGGCATTGATGGTAGAGCTGCACATGATATTTAACTAAGTGTCATCACAATCTATGAGATTTTAGAGTGGTGCTTAGTGGTTGAGTTACAATAAGGTATTGTAAGAAGCCTCTATTTTTTTAAAACCTACATACTACCATGCATAAACATGGACAAATGCTCAATTTAATCCTCATGTGTAAAAGTGAATAACATCAGATTGCATCAATATCATTAGTCAATACTAGCCTACGCCTGATATTATTGATCCTCTACTAGCAATGGATAATTTTTAAAATCAAATGTTTCCTTAAGGTTGACCCATATGCCTAGCATGTTAATGATGTGTGAAATTACCTAATTGGATTTAAATATATACAAATCAAGGCCTCATTTGATAAATGAATTGGAACTTATCTAGAACATATCTATACGTTATTTTACATTGATCAAATTTTCCTTATTATTCCCAAATTAAAAATCATTCACTAGGAATAATCACAAGCCAAGTCTAAAGCATATTAAAGCCAATTCAAAGCAATCATTGTCAAGTATCAAATCTAAATCATTGTCACATTCATATAACTAAGGAAATTACACAATCACATTAGGTGAGAGAACTACTTGTGGCCTGATTTCCATTATTGGAGTGTCATATATGTAAGAAACAATCAATCATCAACAGGTGTGATTGGGGTTAGCTCAGTCTATTACACTTTCCTAGTTTTTTCAAATTTATATCCCTCATAACCACACTTAGGGTTTCAAGGTGAAGGAGGGTAATTTCAAGAGTTATGTTCATCATCAGGGTTCAACAACACACATATAGAGTTTTCAATGATAGATGAAGGTGACATTATGGCTAAAAGCCCTCGATTACATATAGGTCACTACCAACCACTACATCTTAGTATCAATAGTCAATACTAACCCAAAGTGATGGAACTTACCCTACATAGACATAAACATAATTTTTAATCTATACAAATCATAGGCCTACTTTAGTGTGTTTTCCACTATCAGAATACAATCACAATCAGCCACAAAAGAGAAGTTTTTATCCATTTATTATACTTACTATATTTAACATATGCAATTTTTCAAATCATTGCAATTAGTTTTAGTATTTTACATTTAGATGTATGTTTGAATGTCATATATATTTATTTAAATTCATATACTAGTTTATTTCCTATTAGGGTTTCTAAAACCCAATTAGGGTAAAATGGGTGGAGCTTAGCCCAAGATTTTATTTATTTCATCCTTCCTTCCTTAGGTAAGTGTGAGTGAATGCTTCAATTTATTATTTTAGTTTGACACATGTATTTATTGATATCACATACACACATCAAAATAGGGGTGTTATGTAAATGCCTAATTTTAGTGTAAGCCCATTTTCTATTTGTTATTTTTTTGTGTTATTGTACTTAGTCAATGTACACACATATGGCTACTTTTTGATACACTTTACCATTGTGTTGGGCCTCGTGTCATCATTCCTTGACTTAGGTCTTCCTAATAACTTGAACTTATTTTAAATTTTAGGCAATAATATTATATCCATTATTTTTAGAAATTTTAATAACTTTTATATCCATTATTAATTTAATTTTATACGAATCCAAATGCTCATGGAATGTCCAAAAGATTATTTCCTAAGTCCTAATCAACCCATATGATTTTTTCCTTGACTTGGAGATACATTATGCCTTGATTTTCACCTTTTGATATCTTCTAGGCTTGATCCATGTGTAGATGTTCCCTTGAGGATTTTATATATGTAAGTGTGCCCTTAGTCATTTCATTATCTATTCTTCTTATCCAAGCCTCTTATAAACCAAGTATATTGTGCCTATTTTATTGAGTTTTATCAAGAGGTAATCACATCAAAGGTGTTTTAAAAATTGATTTACATTTTCTCACATCCATCTATTGCAAAGGTATTGTGCCAAAACAAGGTTTTAGCAAAGAGCATATAATTGCATTTGATTATCTAGGATCTCACTCACATGCACAAAGAACGACATTGGATCTCATTCCAAGTGTGTGGGATATGTAGTTTTAACTCCTCAAATGGTTTCTTGAGATATCTAACCTTCACACACTCTTTTTATTGTAAGATTGTTTAAGATAGATTTTAAAAAAAGGAGATTCAAAATGGAAGAGTTTCCCCATCAATTTTGAGAAGCAAAGCTATAATTTAGTTTGTCATTCATCCACATAATGACCCTAGAAATTTACATAATGACCCTAGAAATTTCAAGATTTGAAACTAAGTGGAAGACACATTCAACTGTAAGATAAAAAAATAGCAAGAATAGAGGTACAAATCAACAATCTATAAATTTTGTTTTGTAAACATTCGGTGCTTCATCGATTCTATCCCTTCAACACATGACATTGATATTTTCAACACGTATGGTAGTCACTTTAGGCTTAAAATTACATAGAAGATCCTAGGAGTGTCAAATTTTATTAATTTCAATATATATTCATTGTCCTTATTTTCGCTATCATTTATTTATTCTATTTATTATTGTTTTAATCCCTAAGTCATATTTGATTATTATTTTGGACTATAATATTAGATATCTCCCTTGTGCATTAGTTTTAGCATGTTGTGCATAGGTTAATTATCCTTGTGTGTTAAATAATTAAAATATTCACCATAATTTTTTTTTAAAATTTTTTACACCATTTCATTAGGTCATGCTAGCTTTTTATGAAAAAGAATTAGTGTTGCCATTTGTGACCTTTTTTAGATATCATGAAATCATCTAGTTTCCTTGGATTTCACCTTTAAGGTCCCTATTTTTAGGCTATTAATGTGGTGGCACATATATCCTATATTGTAGGTCTCATATATAATCTAATACTAAAAACTATTTGTACCCTCAATTAGTCTAATTTTTTTTAATCATTTTACATCTTGCTCTTATTATTGCATTATAAAACTATCTAATTTAGAGTTATCAAATCTATAATGATCATAGGGCACTTTTGGATTTTTCTTGCTTTCAATTCATAATACTTAAAAAAAATTACACACACATTCCATTGTGCTTTCCAATAGAGAAAACAAGGAGCTGCCATCCACATGCTTCATATTACTAGCACAATCCTTCCTCTGACCTTACTATCACACGATCATGAATTCTTAAAAATATATCAGTAATCTCTATACACACCTCTTATTAATTAGCTATGAAGGATCTTTAATAAGTAAGGTGAAAATTATTTATATTGAAAATTTCAATATTGGTATGTTGATATTTTGGATTCATGTTTTAGACAACTAATTTTGGTTCAGAGGTAGTTTTAGTTATCAATTTACATTGTTTTAGGGTACTTGTGCGTTTATAACCTATTGGTTCATATCTGGCTCTTATTGGCATGTCTGTCAAGGTTTTTTAATCTTTCTGAGTTTGTTTTCCTTCTTTCTCTCTCTCCTCATTTTTCTCTTTCTTCCCCTATATTAATTTTGTAAATTTTGTGCTTTGTAAAGAACTATCAAATGTATAACTTTAGGTGCCTAGAACTATGGACTATACAATTATATGCTTGTTAATGTTTTGGGTTGGTTTGGGTGCACCCTTATTGTGTGGTCTTTTTTTTGGCTCTTTCATCCATTAAGTGTCGCCTTATACACTAGTTTTATCCAAATTTGAATTTACACAAGTGCATTAATGCATTTAAAGACATGAAATGATAAAGTGTGAATTAAAATCAAGAGTTGATAATTTATTGAAAATATATATTAGAGTATAGTTTTAAAATTTATAGTAGACTCATAATCAGGAGTTGAAGTCTTTATTGTAGTGTGCCACTTGTTCCTATTAACATGAAACATCATATAGGATTAAGACATGCATCATGATTTTCTTGTTGAAGTATATCAAGTGTTATTTTCCAGAACTATTAAAGACTAGGCCTTGATAATAATGGAGGGATAACACTTTCCCTTCATTGATTCCCCCATTTTGTATTGGGTTGTTAGTGTTATAGAGAAGGAGATCATTTCCCATATATTTGTGTAAAATTAAGGAAATTTGAGAGGTTTTTGGAGCCCTAAATCAAATGAACATGGTCATGTAATTAGAGTTCTAATTTTAAAAATGCCCAAAACGATACCCATTCTCCCATCTTTGGCATCCTAAAAAAATTTCTTTGTTTGTCTCAAATTTTATGGGTCCTTTTCATCATGTTATTGGACATATTTTTTGTTGTTTGTTTCTACCAATTGTCTCCAGATTTATGATAGATCAAAAATTATTCTATAACCAGATTCTTTCACTTACTACTTATTTTAAAATATTCCTTATTTTAATTATGTTCGATTTTATTGTTTTTTTAAAGTAAATATGGTTAGATATGTTGCATGTGTTATGGGTGTAAGCAATACATGTTAATGTAAAACCAATTTTCATATACTACTTTTTAGTGAACCCTTTCTCTCTTACACCCATTAGGGTTAGTTCTTGATTATGTTGTGGTGGATTTGATTTATTTTAATAGATTTTCCTAAACCCTTTATGTGTTGTGCTCTCTTATCAAGGTTAACATCTTTCTTATTCTTGGTGATTCCTTAACTCAAGGTTTATGTTGGTTCATGTTAGTTATATTTAACCTTAATTGTTTCATGCTTATTTTAGCATCCTTATGTGATGTGTTAACTTCAAATTCAAAATTTATTATCACAACTAATTATTAAATTGAATATTGGCTTAGGTTAATCTTTTGATTTAAAATTTGTATAAGAAAATGAATTCTATAAAAGCATTTGTAAATAGTGTACCTTATTTTTAAATGACAATGATGCACAAAATATGTATGATGGTGAAGATGATTATGATTATGAAGCTAAACTATAATACAATGGTATTTAACACATTGGTTATGTTAATAATTATGTTATGAGAAACCTTGTTAATATCTCTAAAATTATGAATATGTGGAAATAAATTACTTTCCAAAACATTCTTTTGCATGATGTTTCAAAATTTCCTCTGAACACTACTTGTGTTTATATTGTTTCTACTATTATTTCTTCTCAGAGTGCTATGTTGTCCAATGTCAAAGATATTTACATTATCTATCCTCCTTCTAAAACCTTAATTTATCCAATTGATCAAAATATGTGATGATTTTTCAAGTTTTTCAAATCTCTCAACCTGTCTCCATTATTGATTTGATTGAACCATTTATGAATTCTCAAATTCTTTATAATGTTGTTAATCCTTCTTTGATTTATTATATTCTAATTCATTCAACATTTTATATTCCAATACAAACTTATAAAATGAATACTATGATGGAATCTTTACATGACGATCAACAGTAAGTAAAATTGATCTCTTAAGGCTCTCATAAACCAAGTGAGGGGCATCTTCTGATGGCATTATCTTAAAACCTCTAGCTCACAATGCACTCACTTATCCATTTAATATTGGTTTTATTGTGCCTCAATTTATATAATCTAATGTAAAAGGTGACCCTTGATGTAGGAGCAACCAATCTACCAAGTAATATTTCTTCACATAAAAAGATTAAGTAGTGTTCCTGTGCATCTAAGACTAATTTGGAAGTAAAAAAATGACCTTTAAGAATTGATAAAACTTCAACAAGATCCTAACTTAGAGAATAAGTGGTTTTAGTTAACGAGATAGGGAATTCTCTATCTCATGATGAAATTATTACATTAATTATGAAATGCCCACTCTGCATTAAGTAGTGGTTTTGCCCACTATAGTTGCACGCTCGTAGTAACAGTCTGGAAATGTTTGGATACCCATTTTTAGCATTTTAAAGATTAAGAGAGTTTCCAAGAGTCACTTAAAAAGGAAAAAAAGAGATGGGAAGGTTTGAAAGTTGACAGGTTGGAGTTGAAGTAGACTTTTTAAGTGAGTGTAAGTTTTTTGGTAAGAAGCATGTAGGACTATAGAATAATGTTAAGTCCATGAAGAGACTATTTTATGTCATTTTAAACTTTTTTCGTAGTCATAGGAAGAGATATTAAGTGAGTGGTGTGTATAATCTATCTACCTCCTAGTGTGTTTTGGTTTTCAATCTCATATTTTGTGTGTGTTTGGGCTAAAGGCTAAAAGGATAAATATCTCCTTCATTGGACCCCCTTGGCCTTGATTGCATCAATTAGTGTCATAGTTGGTAACAAATATAGGAGTGAGAGTTAAGTATTCTCCTTATTTTAAATGTGGGAATACAAAAGCTATTGAAAAATTGGTTTAGAAAAGTGTGTGGCCAATGTAGTTTTGTAAACAAGATAAATGTAGCAATATATTCATGTTGAGAGAGAGTCTAGATGCCACCAAGAAGACTAGGAATATTTGGAGTAGTGGATATCAATATAGTAGGAAGATTAGATTATGTTGTATGATGTTGAGGTTATGCAGACAATATCAACTATTGTTGAAGAGTATAGAAAAATGGGATGTCCCAAGGGAGAATTTGAGTGATGCATAAGATGAAGAGTTGGGAGTAGATTAATTTGGACCAACATCTGAGCAATTAGATGAATACAAATATATGATTATTAGACTCATCTCAAATATTTGAAGATGAACCAAGATGCAAGTTCCAATCTTTTGGAGAACTTTTAATCTTAACGAGTGGATTGATTAAAGGAGTATTTTGAATTTGTTAAAGTGGGTGACTAAAGGAACTCGAAATAATCTCAAACCAAGTTGAAATGCAATGCAAACCTATGGTTAATGGAGTTTTAGACCAATAAGAATAGAAGGGGTAATGGCAAGATTACCCATTGGGAAAGGATATTTATAAAACTCATAAAAAAAATTTGTGAGAAGATTATCAGTGGGACTTGTTGAAGAGGCTAAAAAACTTGGGATAAAAGGAATTGTGTGTAAAGGAGTACACAAAGGAGTTTTATAATATCACAATATGATTCGTCATAGTGAGACACATTAAGAAAAGGTAGTAAAATACATAAATGGATTATAGTTGAATATTCAATATGAAATCAAACTAGTGAGGTTTCATATGGTGGAAGAATCATACAAATATGTTTTAAGGGCTGAAGATAAGTTTTCTAAAAGGAAATGAAGTGTACCAAGGGGAAGAGGCAACTTTAATAGTAGTATAAGATAGCCATCCCATGAAGGCAATCAAAAATGAAATGAATAAGGATTTAGAACACTTCTTGAGTTTTAAACCAACAAGTAAGAGGAGGATCCACATCTAGAAGAGGAGGGGGAAACTATGGAAGAAAAGATGAAGACCATTAAATAAAACATGCTAAAAATGTTTAAAAAATTGTCACCATGATTTTGAGTGTCCCCATGCTCAATGTGATGTTGAAAGAATAATAAATAAAGGTAGTGCACAAGTTACTCAAACATATGCATAATCTATAGACCATTTAAACATATGGAAGAATTTAAAAAAGGAGAGAATTTTCTATCAATAAGGAGAGTATTTAAGGTTCAAAAGAAGAACAAAGAAGAATGCCAAAGAAGAAATATTTTTAGAATGAAGTACAAAATAAAAGGTAAGTGTTGCAATGTTTTGGTGGATTGTGGGAGTTTAGATAATTTAGTGTCCACTAAAATGATATGTAAGCTGAATTTTATGTGTACACCACACCTAAAGCCATATAGAATGTATTAATTATTAAAGGGGCATTATATAACTAAAAGGGAATTTTATGAAGTGGATATCCATATTGGTAGAAATAGAGACAAGGTATTTTGTGATGTCTTACCCATGGATGTATGTCATGTTCTATTGTGGAGGCTATGGAAATTTTATGTTGAGATATTTTACAATGGAATAATTCTTGCTCATTTTGTGCCTTTTGTAAATTTTATTGTTCAATTTGTAACTTTTGCCCTTCTAATTGTTCATTTTGAAATTATGATTTATGCAATTTTACTTGTTCTTATTATAATTTTTGGAATTTTATTTAATCCTTTATTTGTGATATTTTAAGCTTCTTGAGTTCGTTTTGTACTAGATGTAACTCTTATTAGTCCATTCATAACTTTTCTTATTTTGCTTGTTGGTTGTCATTATTTAATTCTCGAATTTCATATGTGTATTTTTTATCCCAAGGGATGACATGGGAAGGAGGGATGATAGATGGATCATCTAAATTTGATTTATATGCTTTGATTTTACAATTTATGAAAGGGTTGTTATAGTAAATTCATATGATTACCCTTCATGCATAACTTTAAAACCCCTGTGTAATGTAGATGGTACTTTTGACATCATATGTATCCAAGGTCACCCCAATAATAAATGGTAATGGAAATGATTGGGCATAACATGAAATAAAGTAGACACTATTTTAGGTATCAATGTTATATCTAAAGATATCATTCTAAGTAATTGTCATGAATATTTATCGATCTTGTTGATAGATTGATTTTTTGGTTGGATACTTTCAATGTTGACACCCGATTATTGTAAGAAAGGACTAATTCAAAAGTTCACTCTAGAACCAAAACAATCAACTCATTTGATTCCTTTATTTTTTACTTTAACTTGAATAAAGAGTGGAAGATTTTGTGTGATTGCATCGTGTGTTGAGAACTTTGCTTCCTCAAAAGTGATAATATTTTTAAGGAAAGGTGTGAATTATAGAAGTAAAAGTGAGAGATTGTGTATCACTAGAAATAATATTGTCTTGAAATGCAACATATAAAATATCCTTATAAAATGATGAGTTCTTTAGTAACTCCAAAATTTAATTTTTAGCATGGCTATTTTTTATTGATACATGATATCATATACCTGAGGTTGATTTGATTGCCTCATGGGAGGTGGAGGGGTTTGATGAGGAACACGTTGAATTCCTCTATGATGTGGTGGCCTACCTCTTTGGTTATTAACAACCATACATATACTTTGATCATTATAATAAGAAAGTAAAAGTCTTGAGATTATTCATTAATTATAGCCATATATTCTTTGCAAACTGAGAAACAAGCAATAGAACACTGAAAACTTAAGTCCTAAAAAAAGGAAGATTTTTGTGTATGGAGATTATTAAATTCCCTTGAAATCCAAAGTTAAAATAAAGTGATTTTAGTGCTAAATATCATATTTAAGGTCAAAATTAAATACTTTTAGTGTCCGATATGAGATTTACGGTCAAAATAAAATGCTTTTAGTGTTAGATATGAGATCTAAGGTTAAAATAAAAAACTTTAAGTGTTAGATATTGAATCCAAGGTCAAAAGAAAGTTTTTTCTACGTGTCATATATTAGATCCAAAGTTGAAATAATTTTATTTTAGTGTTAAATGTTCAAGAATTTACCTAAACCCTAAGGCAAAAAATTTAAGTAATGCTTGAATAAAATATATGGGTTCACCAATATATTTTATCATAATTAAAAATTAATTAGTGTATTAACTCTAATTAAGATAAATGAATTGATGGGTAGTAAATGGCTTACAAATAGCATAATGAAATTAAAATATTGAAATGGATAAAGCAAAAATGAATGAAAGAAGCTAACCATGAAAAATTAAGAAAACTTAATTATTTTTTGCCTATAGGCTAGTTGTACATGATTGAAAGATGACTAGAATTGATAAAATAAGACCTGGTTGAGTTTATGCAAGTAAATAAAACTATCATTATTTTGGGTCAGAACTGACTGGAGACAATTAGGATTGACTATCATTACTATCCTTTGTTGGTTAATCTTGACCTATATAGAAAAACATGAAACTAAGGGCATAGTCACCAACACTTGCTTGCAATATGACCAGATACATAAATTTGACCTTTATAATCACCTAAAAGTGGTATTTGAGTTCTAAGAGTACTAACTGAGATTAATTATCCCTAGCTTCACTCTAGATCTATCCAAGATCCTAATATCACACTTTTCTAGCCTTTGTGTGGGCCATAAACATCCCTAATTAGCTCAAACATAGTCCCAAACCCTCATTTCTTGATCCTGGCCCTTTGTGCCTAGTGTCTTACCAATTGGAAAATAACACCACATTAAAGACATTAGAACCACGTGGTGCCAGTGTCCCCAAAATGGCACCTATGTCCTTTACCCTATCTTTCCTGAATGAATATATTTTTAAAGGTAAAACCCTCCTAAGGTCAAACTAAGCATATTTTATTATTTGCATAAGCAATATAACACTATAAATACATGAATTTTAACCCTCTATCCATTAGATGCAAAATATCCATTCAAACACAAAATAAGTTGAGAAAAATCAAGGTTATTAATCCATATTCTACCCTGCTTCTGCATACTACCATCTACATCAGCCCCAAGCTCAAATTTTTCTTATTTCCAATCTCAAGCACACTCAAAGAACTCAAGGATACTATCATACTATCATCACTTTCAATTGTGCTAGCACTTAGGTGGGGAGAACTACATCGGGATTGATCCCTCCTTAAAGTATTGGTATGTAGGCATCTCTCTTCACAATGGGGTGTTGAGGATGTCTAGTCTATCTTACTAATGAACACACTTTTTAGGTCATGTATTAATTTTAAGGAGGATTAGGGTTTGCATCCTAAATAAAATATTATAGACATAATATAGAGTTCTAAATTTCATGTGTTCAAGAATAGAACCTAGAAACATAGATAAAGTTGTACCCAAAAGTTTAAGATAATCTTGCACAAAGGACATTAGCACCATTATCAGGATACTAGAGATATATGGCACCTCTATCCAAATGTGGTTATACTATCTAAGAGGGTTTATGATATAGTGATCTAGTTTATGACACCAAAACCTATTCCTCTATCAATTTCTAGCACTCAGATCATTTATATTAGGTGTTTTCCAGATAAGTCTCTATTTACAAATATTTATTACTATTTTTAAAAATTCAAAGATAGTCAAATCTATAACAAATTAGTGGCCATTTTATTGATATTATTTCCATGATTTAGGTTAAAATATTTGGTGAACCCAACTTACTTTTAACATTGCTTAAACCCTAAACCTAGATGCTCTTAGGGTTTGTATCCTTTATGTGTCTATGTTTATAATTTTAGTTTCAAAATTTTAGATTTATTTCAATATTTGTTTTTTACAATATTTCTTAGATTAAAATTATTTAAAGGTTCAAAATATACAACTTGTTCCTACCTCCTAAACCATAATGGCAGAATTCAACAACCAATTTGATGAGACCGATTAGAAATAATTACAAGATTTTGTGTCCAAACATGTGGATATGCATGATAACCTCATCACTATTATTTAGAGGAACTCTAAAAATAAAACAATGGTCAATATTCAACTCCCCTAGTTAATAACATTGTTACACCTACAATGGGGTCAACTTAGTTAACATAACCTATAATTGTAATGCAAAATTTTTTAGTGCTAGCTACACCTCTTGTGGCTAGTTCCTATACTCAATATGTAAAATACCTTATGCATAGGTTCATACTCTACTTACTAAGGTGTTACATCTTGAGAAGGGAGCTACTAGGCCATCACATGCCTTAGATTCTAATATTCTCTTACATATGCCTTTGGCACATCATATAGCAGTAAATCCCTTACCATCTAGATTCATGGCACCTAAGCTTACATTATATGATGGCAAGGGTAACCCAGAGCACCATCTCCTAGATTTTCATTCAACATGTTTGGACTATGTGTCCAATGTTTGGAATCTCACGAAGTTGTTTCCATGAAGTTTAAAGGATTATTCCCTATAATGGTTTTATGACTTACCAAATTAATCTATCCCAACATTTAATCCTTTGGTAGACATGTTTACACCACACTTATCCATTAATATCATTGAGAATATCTCGTATGCCCAAGTTACATAGTTGAAACAAAAGTCAAATGAACCTATTGTATAATACATCTTATGATATAAGACTATATTAGATAAATTGACTATCCCCATGGTAGATAAAGAGATTTAGGACATATTCAAATAGAGTCTTTTACCAACATTACTTGAAGTTATCTTGTTTAAGAAGTTTCCTACATTCACATATTTGTGCCACATAGTAAAATAAATAGAGGTTAAGCTTTTAAAAATGGGCAAATTAAAGTATACCAATGTATCAGAGTCAACTGCTAAGAGTTCAAATAAGCCTCCATACAAAATAAGGGCCACTGAGAACAAGAGTGATTAAAAGGCCACAATTAACATAGCATCAGAGCCATCTCCTAGATTGGTTTTATTCTCTCTTTAGTGTCGATTCTACACCAACCTTCCAGAGCCACCAACACAAATTTAATAGTATCTCTTAAAATGTAATGTCATATCTCACCCTCCCATTAAAGAGGTTGATATGACATAGCCTCTTCCAAATAATTATGATTCTAAGTCATTATGTGAGTATCACATGACACCAAGCCATACAACAAACATATGCATAAGCCTAAAACATAAGATATAATATTTGGTTGAGGCTAATATTATTGATGTGGGGACACCCACAGAGGCACAAAAAGTACCACCAATGGAAGCTATGACATTAAAGATATTCTTAGATCCATTTCCAAAGCACACATCAAATGAGGCAGGGAACATGTCAGGTGTTCACTACACACATTAGGCATAACTACCACTAGCTTCATATCATACTATTAGAGAGGAGGCACAACCATTATAAAACATCATTGGCATATACCAAACTATAGTTCTAGCTAGACCACTCATCACCTTCTTAGACTAGGAGATTGTTGATGATGATATAGATTTATATGCACTCTTTGTACAAGCATACATAGATCATCATCCTATCTAGAGTGTTATGATTGATAATAGGTCAAGCATTAACATGCACACTATGACACTTTTACAACATTTGGGGTATTCAGAGAAGGATATATTCCTCATAGACATAGTTATTAGTGGTTTCAATGGTCATATTCAGAGCTCCATTGAGGATATTATGCTTCCATTACAAGTTGGACCGACACATATAACCACTTGGTTCTCAGTCATACTTAGTGTAGGCACGTTTGATGTTATTAGGTAAGCCATGATTATAGAAACTACAAGCCATCCTATCTATAGTGCACATATGCCTAAAATACATACATACAAATTAGGTGGTCAAAGTTAAGGGTCTTCCATATGAGTATCCTCTACCTATCCCACAGATAGTTACTTCACAATCACCAATTACAGTTTTAACATAGTTACTAGATATAACATAGTTATCAGTTACATCTAAGAGTATAGTTCTTATGGATACATCATAGATTTTAGTATAACCACCAGTATAGTTAAAGTCTACTCTTATAGTATTGACACATATGCATACTCTCCCATGGAAACCATTATTAGATATACCCCTACATTAGAGATATGCCATATATTATAGAGGGCCTTCCTCCACTTAGTTTTTTTTAAGGTCAATATTATTGGGTTGTCAGGGTTCTCAACATAGGGCACCTATATCACCTACAACTTCTTCTACCAAATGGGCTCTTCAGACCCATATAATTCACAAGACACCACCATTAGTGGCATAGATTCCTAGCACCACTACATAGGTAGATATAGATAAAAATTACTCAGTATAATAGGGGATCACAGTTGCCCTTTCACATAGCACACATGATCATACCTCCACTATTTGACATGGGTCACAATGACAGTGAGTCTCCCATGAGACTCATCAGTTAGTATGATTTCTCTTTTCTTGTATATACTTTCCCTCTCATTTACTCTTTGTACATAGTTCATTTTCATATTTCTTGTACATAGACTATTTCTAGAAACTACAAAAATAATATAACATGCCAAGAACATAAAACCATTCAAATATTACTCAAAAAACACATAAATTTATAGATTGTATACATTATTATGTTTACACTTCTTATATTTTCCTTACACTACATATGCTAACTATCTTAGTATAGTCAGTTTTATCATACCACATGTTTCACTTGTTCTTATTGAGTGCTTGCAGATTGCATACAAGACACATGTCGAATACACTGATATAGACATGCTATCATCTACCCACTAGGGGAATATACACTGATTCATGGTTATTAATTTGACACATTCACCCACTTGGGGGCATCCTATACACAATTTATATTACTAGGTTCTATCCTTACATTTTATACATTCCAATTTTAGCATTGTTATATCTTGATATTAATCATTGCTACACTTACTCAGATGTTTTTCTATCTATTAATACTTTAAATTGAACACATGTACATCCTAGCTCTTACATATATTTATACTACATTCATGCATGATTTCATTTGTAGCTTTCTTAGTTTAGAATTGATTGTATCTTCTATACTTCTTCTATTTGAGGGAATTTGAATATACCACTTTTATTCACAGTATGTATGCCTTGGACATTGGCCCATGTCCCTTGTGTACACTTTTTTGATTATGTATATAGACATTTGAACATGTATTTCTATGTGTCTGTAATCCAAATTTCTTGTTTCTTGGTATGTGGACATTTAAACATCTCCTTGTATGTCTTATTTTCTTAGATTTAGTGACATGTGCCCATGTCCCTTATATTGTGGCCCCTTGGCCTATTTTTCATGCATCATGTTTTTTGTATGTATATTTTCATATGTGTGTCATGGCCATGACACTTGTATTTTATTTTTAGACACACCAATTTTCAATGACATAAGGGATCTTATGCATTTACCCTTCCTACTTGGGTGTCGTGATAGACATCATGCCCCATCCCTTAGGTGGATACTCAATTTTGTGCTAAAGTTTCTATTTTATACATTGATTACATCTATGTTGATAGCCTTATGCAATGTTTGACATGACATACATCTTACATTACATATTTATGCTTAGATTATCTTACATTTTGATTTTATGTTTACACATTGTATTGGATTATCAAGAAGTTATCATATATGCTCCAACTAACACATAGTTTATGGAGATTTTTATTTTAAGGATAGTTCTTGCACATGTTCAAAAAATCCCCTTATAATATGGGGTATTCATAGGGTTTTTTCATATATATCAAGCTCGTATATTTCATTCATAGAACATTTTTCAGCATGCAGGCTTAGTTTTAGAAAATTAAACATAGAGGGAAAATAGTGACTCAAAACACAGTACAATGACATAAAATTCAAACCAAAAAGACATTAACACCTAAATAGGGAAACTAGAGCCACATGTATCTACTATTTAACACATGGTGTTACTTTTTAGTAGCCTCAGTTTCAAGATAACTTAGATTGACCAGAATAGTACACCAAGTACAATATAAGTTTACACATATCTAATTACAAGTTTATCAATTATACTTAGAATTTGCTTTGATTCACATTAGCTCATCTCAGATTCATATCAATTACTTAGATTAGGGACATGATTCATGGCATGATCATTCCTATATTTAGTTCAGATATCTAGATATAGTTATTACAACTCAGTCTAGAATCAATGTACTCATATACCAGATTGGGGGCATGTGCACTCCACATTATTTCCATACGCTCAGTTACACACTAGTTGATCATATGAAATGGAAAAATCCATGTCATTCTCTACATTTTACACACTTTAAATCATATTCGAAATTATCACTAGTTTCATGCTTTACTCCATCTACAATGGTTAGCATTCCCAAGTGGCCTAGAGCTACCTCATGTACCTGAGTGTTCATGGAACTAACATACATAATTATATATAATCAGTTAGATATTTAAATTAATTTGTATAGTTTAGTTTTAGATGAATCTACTACACATGGGTGGGAAATGATGGAGTCATAGCCTACTTGAGTTCTTGAGCCACCCCAATGAGAGGGCTAAACACACTTTCAGTCCAATCAAAGTTATTCATAGGTCATGACCCACCAAGCAGGGGTGGGTAATGATGGAGTCAAAATCAGATTGAGTTCTTAAGCCACACACACCTGAGGATTGAGCAAGCTATCAAATCAATTCAAGATATTCAATGATTGATCACTATATACATGCACCCACATAGGTTATCACTAGATTTATGCATTAGTTTATGTACATAATGAGGTGTATTCATTCCTTTCCTCTTTCCTATCTATTTAATTAGTTTTAATCAGTTACTTATTTATTTAACATAATATTTGGATTTTTATATCTCTTAAGTAAGCAGTGATTTATGCACGTTTCATTTGAATTACATGCTTTGGATCATGTTTCACATACTCAGACTTAGCATCACAGGCTTCACTTCCTTGATAAGTCCAGGTACATTTTTTTCCTTTATACTAGTCATTTCACCTTTTTGTACTTATAACATAAAGGGGAGGGGAAAGTGTAATCACTTAAAAGGGGTATTTGAGTGATAAGAGTGATAATTTAGACTACCTATCCCTAACTTAGCCCTAAACCTATCCTAGAGCCTATTATCACACTTTCCAATCTTTGTACAAGCCACATGTGTCCCTAGTTAGCTCCAATGTTATCCCAAATCCTCATTTCCTAATTCTAGACCTTCATATCTATTGTCCTACCAGTTGGACACTAGCACCACATTAATAACACTAGAGCCAAGTGGTGCTAGTGTCCCTAAAATGGTGCCTATGTTTATTACCTTATCTTTATTATAAGAATATATTTTCAAAGATAAAACCCTCTTAAGGTCAGCCTAAGCATATTCTATTATCTACATAACCAAAAAAACACTATAAATACATGACTTTTATCCCTCTACCCACTAGATGGAAATTAAATGCAAAATATTTATTTAAACACAAAACAAGTTGAGCAAAATCAAGGTTATTAATCCTTATTCTACCCTAATTCTGCATACTACCATCTACATCAGCCATCATCTTAGATTTTCTAAATTTCCAATCTCAAGCACACTCAAGGCAACACATACTAGCATCACTTACACTTGCACCAATACTTAGGTGCAAATACTACATTAGGCTTGATCCCTCCTCAGAGTATTGGTATGTAGGCAACTCTTTTCATAGTAGGGTTTTGAGGATGTCTAGCCTATCTTAAAAATGAACACACTTTTCATCTCATGCCTTACTTGTAAATAGGATTAGGGTTTGCATAATAAATCAACTATTATAGGCACAATATAGAGTTTCAGACTTCCTGTGCATATAAATAGAACCTAGAAATACAAACACAAGTGTACCCAAAAGTTTGAGATAATCCTACACAAAGGACATTAGTACCATTATCAAGACACTAGAGCCACATGGATCCTTTGTCTAAATGTGGTGTTACTATCCAAGAGGGGTTCTGATACAATGATCCAATTGATGATCCTCAAACCTATTCCTATCTCAATTTCCAGCACTTAGATAATCTATATCAAGTGTCATATAGATAAGTCTCTATTTGCACATATTTATTACTATTTTTAGAAAGTCAAACCTAGTCAAATATATAAAAAATTAGTGGTTATTGTATGAATATTATTTCCTTAATTTAGACTACTCAACCCTTTAATCAAACATAGGATTTACACTAGTAAAACCCTAAAGGTTAAAATAATCTTCAACTGTGCGTGGATGATTTGAAAATGACTTTGTAAAATTTGAAACCCTAAAAGGGATTTTAGTAGTTGAAATTTTAAAAACAAAGGGGGGATTTTAATGGCTAAGCTGACCCCATCATGTATATAAAATAATCCAAGGAAGGAGTTCAAGCCCACGTATTCTCCCACCTAGAGTGCTTAGTACGATAATGCTCATTTTACTACATGTATGCATCTAGAGATGGCTTGAATACTTGATAATGATTTGCTTAACTTAGATATAATAGGATATTGATTTGGGTAAGGTTGATTCAAATGAGTATAATTTAATTATAAAGAATAAGGAAACTTTTCTCAATGTTCAATAGTGTAAGTGTGCCTCAATATTGAAATTGGCAAGTAGAAGAATAAGTGGCTTAGAAATGCTTTTATAACAATCCAATTGGGGAAATACTCATGCTACCTATTCTAAAAATACATACCAACCTTTAAGAAAATGTTTAAGTTTGAAAAAGAGCGATTGTTGGGAGAGGGGTAGGATCGACCCATAATGCCAAGATTGACTGTTGATCTTGACCTATGCGGGTCGATTTTAACCTCAAAGGGATGACAAAAGATATTAGGAATTTGAAAGTCTATACAGATGCTTAGAGATGTTTTTTAGTAATCAAGGATATTTTTGTAGGTGTAAAATAAATTAGAAGGGATGACCGTGCATAAGTACCTATAATAAAGTGAGGTGATGAAATAGGACCAATTTAAGGGCTTAAGTCAATTAAATTAAACATGGTCTAAAATTGAAATTATCAAGCATTCATGATCAAATTTGAGCATCTACACTTTATTTGAATTTAAAAACACATGTAGGAAATTAAATGATTAAATTGAATTACTTGAAAAGGAAACACTAATTATGTTTTGGAAGTTTCCCACACATTAAAATTGAAAGATACACACAAAGAATTAAAATATGCCCACATGGAATTAAAGGATGCATATACATAACTAAATTACTATAAATGAAAGTAACTATGAACCAAAAATAAATAACACAATTCTAAAATTAAATTGTAGGAAATAAATGTACACACATAAATAAATCTAAACTAATAGATGGGAGTGTTTACAATAAGTATTCACAAGTGGGCCCTACCTCGGTTGGTTTGAAAATTGAATCCCCTCCTTGATCTAAAAATAATTACACAAAAGTAAGTGCACTTTAATTTACTTATACACTAGATTGAATTATTGTTAAAAATTGATATCCTCTATAAGTTTACATTTATCTTATACAAATGAGAAGAAATATTTTATTTAGCTAGCTAAGACAATGATTACAAAAATAAATCTACAAAATGCTTGGAATAGAAGAAGTTACAACAACATATTTTAATTAAAATAAGTTAACTAAAAATATAAAAAAGAGGAGAATACATAAAGGTACCCCAAAAAATATTATTCTACTACAACCAATGATGGAGAGAGTGAATAAAGGAATATCTTGCAATGATATCCAACTACCAACTATTATTCATGATCCTTCTTATTTGTATCTACCTTCTATAGATTGGTATGTAATAAATGTTTGATATAGCTTGAGTACTTTTCATATCTGGGATTTATTAGAGTTTCCTCTATCATATCATTATTGATTGTATCGACCATGCAAGACTATTAAATTGGCTTTGTATTTTTTCATTATCATCATAGGATTCCACCCTTTGGGTAGTATTTCCTTATTAAATGGGCCATCCTTAGGATATTGTGTCATTTGATATAAGTCAACTAAGGGAAAGTAGTCATTATGCCAAAGGGAACACACAAGTTTGTTCCAAAAGTATATTACAAAGTAAAACACCCTTGCCTCAAGGTTATCCTCCTAATGTTTTATTGGATTTGTGTTATTTTGATAGTGTTTGCATGTGGCTTGAAACTCATACTCTTATAGGGTATTTTTTGGGTCGTATCCCAACTTAATAGGTGCAAATAAATTGGCTACCCCATAATATCAAGTTTTTGGGGATTCAAAACTTGACTAAAGGTTTCTTCCTTTTTAGGTTTGAAAACCCTGGCCATTGTGCCGCCATTCATAAGCATGGCCTAGTCTATGTGAGAAGCTCCCTACTTATCTTTTCTCTCTAGAATTGATATTTTGTCAGCTCAGACAAAACCAAACAAAAGGTTCTAGTTTGGATAAAATTTCCAAGTTTACTTAACTTTTTGGGATTTTTTAGAATAAATGGTTAAATTATTAGGATAGTTTGTTTGTTTTGAATTAGATCATTTCTTTGCTACTTGTCCTCAATGGTGAGTTTGTGTCAAGTTTGATCTATCTCAAGACCTCTATGAGACCATTGATAGACAACTACATGTTCTATATTTTTCAACCAAAGGGATTTAGACATTAACCTTTCAAATACCTATTTTTGATGCTAGGATTTGGACCACATGATTAAAGAATTTCCTTTTATAGATGCTTCAAATCCTCTACCCACAGTGGCTCCTGAACCCTCTTAACCTATGTGGGGATGAATGATGGCTAACAGGTTTGGGTTGATGAAATAATCAAAATAATTAGACCTCTAAGGCCCTTACTAACAATGATAACCTTGTTCCTTATACTAATACAATCATACTGCCATCTCTGACTCAACTTACACAAGATCCACAATAGTCTATCTATGACAAGTGTTTCCCAGGCTATCAATGCAGTTTTGAAACCATAAGAATGCATGACTCTCAGGTTTATTTATTTCATACACAAGACACACAGAGTAAATGGCTATTGTCATGACTAAAAACCCATGGGAAAACCCTCCCTCTCCATTTTGGAAATCAACTTTCTATTTAAGGAGTCTTTATAATAGTGAATAAAATGAGTTTGATCAACATGAGAGATGACACGTTTTGCTTGCATATTTTATCATGAAAATCCATCAACATACTTTCTTGAGCAACCACTTTATGGTGTTAAAAGGCCAAGAGGGTAAAACCATAAACCTTGATGGTTTCCAATGATCATTTTATCTTAGAATGTTCATAGTTTAACTGACCCAACATGTAAGTAATTAGTGTGGGATAGTTTTTATAGGTTTTTAGACATGCATATATTGTGTCCACAAAAATTTAAAATTAGTGGTTTTCCCCTCCATATGACAACTAAACTAATCTAGCCCACTGTTACTTATCATATGTATGGACATGAGGTAGGGCACAATAGCTTAATCACTATGATTATGTCAATTTATGATTATTTTATGATAAATTAGGGATTGGACCCAACTAATCATTCACTTTAGATAATTTTTAATTTTGATAGAAGGATCCTTGGTCTTGTGAATATTTATGATTCTAATGATGTGGTTGAAAGGACAACTCTTTGGAGGTGGATAGAAAATTATCTTCTCATGGCCCACTAGATTGCCTATGGGGAATTTAATATGATTGAATCACCCAAAGACAATGTCATGTCCCCTTTTTCATGGACATTGACAGTCTTGATGATTAGCCTATTATACGACCTTCGTAGGCTAATAGGATGGATAGAGGGTCATAATGGAGCTTGGATTGACTTTGATTCACAGAATTTCTACATTTGGTTTTCATTCAGGGTATTTCAGATGCATTGGGCCTGAGCTCCTACTTTTTAGGGATATTTGATATGCAGTGGAGCACCTTTCTTTTGGTATGGTCATGTGCGGAATCACTCCCTGATTCACCTGCTTCGATCGGTTTGAGGATCCGACGTATATTGGGGGAGATATTAATATTTGATTGATTTAATCAAATATTAATTATTTGGTCTCATTAATAATTAATTATTAATTATTAATTATTTGCTCTAATTTTAAATTAGAAACCCTAATGCTAATTTAAGAAAACCCTAATTAGGGCAAGCATATCTTTTGAGGGTATAAGGGTTTCACATGGAGGCCATTATTGATTATGCATGTATGAATTGATTATTGAAATTGGAGAAATTCTTCTGTGAAGACTGAGCCAAGGGTTCCAGGATTCCATTTGCAATGGAGAATGTCAAATCTTCATTGTGTGCGATTCAGAGGTTGTGAAAGATCAGCTGATCTATCGCCAAATTGAGAGATAGCTTCATCCAGAAGTTATCACAGAGGTACAGATTTGAGAGATAGCTTCACCCAGAAGTTATCACAGAATTTCAGGGTTGAGAGATAACTTCACACAGAAGTTATTACAGATATTTCAGGTATTTATCTTTATTTAGTTTTTGATCCAATAAATTATACAGATAGAGATATTCTATATTATAATAGTATATCTTCAGATCAGGGTGTTCAGCAATTAGGGGTTAAGAACAGACAGGTTGGCGGCCGTACTAAATCCGTACAGGTCAGTTCAGATCAGCTCAGGTATCGACCTCGGTAGACACAGGGCTACAGTGACCGACATCAGTCGACTAAAGACCGACGTCGGCAAAAATCTGACCGACAGGGACCGACGTCGGCGATATATCGACCGACGACGGTGTCTGTGTGTCGACACAGAAAAGCCGAGACTTCTAGAATTGCAATTTTATTCCCAGTTTGCACGAATTCAGGGTTTTAAGACCTTATCTGTAATATTTTTTGGTTGGTATAAGAAAGGACATCTATTGTAATCAGCTGGATGAATGATAAGATCTGTGATTTGTTTATGCATGTTTGAATCTATTTTGCAAATTGCATCTTGTTTAGAGCTTTATGTGTTTATATGTTCCCTGTTTGAAAGGGGATATCACAGTGGTATCAGAGCTTTTGTGCAGATAAGAGGCCCTAAGTAAGGGACAGTACAGTGGTATCAGAGCTTTGTGTCTTTCATATATCCCTATTAGAAGGGGATATCACAGTGGTATCAGAGCCAAATTCCTGCCATCCTGTTGGGCACATCAGAGCTAATATCTTGCCATTCTGTTGGGTAGTTTGGGTAGATTGAATCAGCAAAGTATCATGATGCCTTCATATACTCAGAAACAGTGGGACAATGATATGAAGAAGCTGGAACACAGTTTGAAGCAGTTGGATGAAACCCAGAGGAGGATGAAGGAAATTCTTTCATATCCTACATCCAAAAACAAACCCGCAAGGTATAAGACAACGAATGATGAGTGGGACTTATTACCTCCTCATGTTCAAGAGAGGACGACCTTTGATCATTTTGTCAAGCTGAGGAGAGAGCACTACAGATCACTTAGACGAGAGAGCAACATGTCCCATAATTATTATGATTATGAGATAGGATATAGTGAAGATGAGGATGAGTTAGATGCTTGCACTCAGAGTGTACAGGTGGGCTCAGATGTTAGTGCACTGAGGGTTGATGATCTCTCAGTTATGACAGAGATTGTCGAAGAGTCCCAGGATCCTATTATTACAGATGACACCCAGGAGAATGCAGTGGGCAGTTTCGAGGACTTAGTCTCACCGGTTGTTTCTTTCCGTATGGAAGAGTTAGACAGTGATGCTACAGTTGTTGATACTCCATCTGTTGATATGAGCTTTGGCATTGATTTACAGAGTATGGATGATCATTTGTATATTGAGGTGGTTGGTGATGAGTACATTCCTGCAGTTGTTGCTGAGGAGCATATTGCTGATGCTGATACACACGTTCAGGATTTGGGAGTACCTGATTCTGATGAGCTTGAGATACTAGTGGAGTCGAGTCTCTAGATTGATTATTCTCACACGGATGACAGTGTGGTACAGTTGGTTGTGCCACCTTTACAGAGAGATTAGTTGGGGTGTGTGGGGGAGTATGTTGATGCTTCCACATATAATTTCTACTGCACTGAACCATTCATGGAGTATTTGCTGGATAGTGCAGGTGTTCGTCTGGACTCACATAAGATGACAGAAGGTGTTCTTGTCTGAGGTTCTAGTGCTATTAGCAGATTGGGTGAGGAGATTTTACGAACCCTTTCTACTATGTTACCTTACAGGGATGTTGAGGTGATGTTTGTTGAGCCGAGATTGGAGCCATCCATTGAGTCCTAGTGTGGCAATAGTGAGCCAAAAGCAGAGTTTGGGGGTTCTTACCAGCATCATACGGTGAGGTATGCTCCTTATTCTTCTTTGCATCTAGAGATTAGTTTTGGTGTCAGTGACTCAGGGACCAATGATTGTCATATCCACGGTCCAGTTGGGTGTGAGTATCAGTTAGATAGGGACTTGAATTTTGACAGGGTTGATATTTTAGTTGGCTTGAGTCCCTCAGAATGGTTTCTTCTACCGACATCTACAGTTGGTCTTCAGATAGTTGTTTGGGTGTCGAGTTCAGTTTTTTAGTTGCTGATTTTGATACTGTTGATGCTGTTGATGTTGATGATTTATTCGCATGGGTTGATTGGTGACATGATGGATGTTACACAACTTTTTCCTTGGGATCCAGGTGGATCGAGTAGTTCATTGTTCCGAGATTGCTTGGGGATAAGCAATTTCTAGAGGGGCAGATTGTCATGTCCCCTTTTTCATGGACATTGACAGTCTTGATGATTAGCCTATTATACGACCTTTGTAGGCTAATAGGATGGATAGAGGGTCATAATGGAGCTTGGATTGACTTTGATTCACAGAATTTATACATTTGGTTTTCATTCAGGGTATTTCAGATGCATTGGGCCTGAGCTCCTACTTTTTAGGGATATTTGATATGCAGTGGAGCACCTTTATTTTGGTATGGTCATGTGCAGAACCACTCCCTGATTCACCTGCTTCGATCGGTTTGAGGATCCGACGTATATTGAGGGAGATATTAATATTTGATTGATTTAATAAAATATTAATTATTTGGTCTCATTAATAATTAATTATTTGCTCTAATTTTAAATTAGAAACCCTAATGCTAATTTAAGAAAACCCTAATTAGGGCAAGCATATCTTTTGAGGGTATAAGGGTTTCACATGGAGGCCATTATTGATTATGCATGTATGAATTGATTATTGAAATTAGAGAAATTCTTCTGTGAAGATTGAGCCAAGGGTTCCAAGATTCCATTTGCAGTGGAGAACGTCAACTCTTCATTGTGTGCGATTCAAAGGTTGTGAAAGATCAGCTGATCTATTGCCAAATTGAGAGATAGCTTCATCCAGAAGTTATCACAGAGGTACAGATTTGAGAGATAGCTTCACCCAGAAGTTATCACAGAATTTCAGGGTTGAGAGATAACTTCACACAGAAGTTATTACAGATATTTCAGGTATTTATCTTTATTTAGTTTTTGATCCAATAAATTATACAGATAGAGATATTCTATATTAGAATAGTATATCTTCAGATCAGGGTGTTCAGCAATCAGGGGTTAAGAACAGACAGGTTGGCGGCCGTACTAAATCCGTATAGGTCAGTTCAGATCAGCTCAGGTACCGACCTCGACAGACAGAGGGCTACAGTGACCGACATCGGTCGACTAAAGACCGACGTCGGCAAAAATCCGACCGACAGGGACCGACGTCAGCGATATATCGACCGATGACGGCGTCTGTGTGTCGACACAGAAAAGCCGAGACTTCCAGAATTGCAATTTTATTCCCAGTTTGCACGAATTCAGGGTTTTAAGACCTTATCTGTAATATTTTTTGGTTGGCATAAGAAAGGACATCTATTGTAATCAGCTGGATGAATGATAAGATCTGTGATTTGTTTATGCATGTTTGAATCTATTTTGCAAATTGCATCTTGTTCAGAGCTTTATGTGTTTATATGTTCCCTGTTTGAAAGGGGATATCACAGTGGTATCAGAGCTTTTGTGCAGATAAGAGGCCCTAAGTAAGGGACAGTACAGTGGTATCAGAGCTTTGTGTCTTTCATATATCCCTATTAGAAGGGGATATCACAGTGGTATCAGAGCTTTGTGTCTTTCATATATCCCTATTAGAAGGGGATATCACAGACAAGGAAGGGGTCTTCCCGATATGTTGGTGCATTGGTGAAAGAAAAACCTAGTTTTATCTATGCAACAAGCTTAACATGTTTGATCTGAATCACCATTGTAAGCATTCCTCCCCTACAAATTGGTTCACTTGGTCACACTTTCACTAAGGAAATGAATGCATTATCAAAAGACTTGATATGGCCCTTCTCTCAAACCATAATATCTTCTCTTTTTCTCAAATGTTTGATCAAATTATGAGTGTAATCTCATATGTTCTATCAAATGACCAACTTATTGAATTATATGTGGAATGGTATGCATACTTCCCATTTTTAGCATCTTCAAACCATTTCCCACATTATGAGAGTTTGGAACCTTGCTCCTCATATTTCTAGGGACACTAGGTGGATTGATTGGTGGGAAGTAGCCATTTCTCATATTATCACCTTTCTTCACCTTTTTGGCAAATAATTGGCATACATCAGAAAGTAGGTGAATTCAGCCTCTATAAAAAAATACAATGATCTTTCTCAAGTGTTTAAAACCCCCTACTAGATGAGTATCTATAAAATAAAGTGGTTGAATTAAGGCATCATATTAAGCTTTTCGAGCTTTACCAAGCCTGTGTAACTCAAATTTGAGCTCACATTCACTAGCTCAAAATTGATGATAGAGTCTCCAAGGAATTCTTCAAAAAATTAACAGCTCATAATACTTATACATAAATAAAAGTTTATAAGAATGTTTGGGAGTGTATACCTATTCTCTCAGAGATCCTTTAAGTTTTCATGAAGCATTATAAATAGGTTTTAAAGCTTAGCCATCCTTAGAGGCTCAAACAGTGGCTTCAAAAAAATTCCTTGATGTTGTTCCTTGTAAGCTCTCCCCAAGTCAAATGGTGGCTTGTGACAAGCCCTTATCCATAGGGGATCTTAATCAGGTTATGATGAGTATGGCTCATGACAAAGCTCCAAGCATTGATGGTTTTCCCTGTGAATTTTGCCAGTCTCTCTGGGACTGTGTAGGACCTAATTTGCTTAAATACTATTTGAAAGCTCTAGACAAAGGTTCTCTGGATTTTCTAATCAACAAGGGAAATATTAAAATATATCCCAAGATTATGGATCCTAAGATTATATCCAAATGGGGGCATATTACTCTTTTTAATGTCTCTTACAAGATTATAGCGAAGGCTCTAGCCCTGAGGATTAGATATATACTTCCCTTAATTATTCATTATGAGTAAATTAAATTCATTCAGGGTCATTACATCTAAGAAAACATCCTTGAAGTTTGGAAGGTATGAATGGGCTCACATCTCCAATAATAAGGATTTATTCATCAAAATTGATTTTAAAAAGGCCTAAGATAGGATAGAATGTCTCTTCATCTTATTCATGCTTTAAGTTTTAGGGTTTGGTCCCAAGTTCATTATCTTTTTTCAAACCCTCTTCTAGGACACCTATGATTGCCTTAATATCAAAGGCAATCAATTTAAGAGCTTTGGCTTGTTTCTCTCTATTAGAAGGGGCTTCCCTCTTGCCTCATATCTTTATATTCTTGTTGCAGATGGATTTGGATACTTGCTAAGAGAATTCACTTCTAAAGGGATTGTTGGGTGAATATTTTGTTGACCAGCTAATTGGTGAGCAAAAGTGGTATATCAACCATAGTATAAGGAGATTTATGCTGCAAAAAGTGTAGGTTTACCACATCTTAATGAGATAAATCTCTCCTCTCATCAAGGGGAGGTTCCCTATGAATCACTTATATGCTATATATGTATATATAAATAAGAAAAAAATAAGACTCAGGGTAGGATAACACCATCCATCTCTCTTTTTTCAGAGATGATGTTCACAGAATAGAAGAAAGAGATCATGGTTGATGACTAAAAGCATTCCTCTTCTTTCAGAAATGGTATTCAGCAAATTGTAGAAAATCTCCTAGAGTAGTAACTAGGTCCACAAGAAAACCCATGAAAACATAAAGTCTTTCATTGCCTCCTTCACTGATTCAGAGCACACGTAACAGTAGAGTGAAGCAAAGCCCAAAGTCTTCACCTAAAACTACAATGGATAAAAAGATCACCAAGATAAAAGCAGCTCAAAGTCTTTCTTTTATCCTTTAGAATTGTCTTTAGATAATTTTAATACACACACTTTGCTTATTAAATTGAACAGATGAGAGATTATCACGAATGAGAACATAAAAACTATTTCCTAAATAACACAAATTACTTCAACACAAAGTCTAAAATCAACCTGTTTCTCATTCATTTGACAAAATATGATTTATAAATTGAGCACAAAGTCTCAAGAAGTGTTTTAATTTTATTAGAGTTTTTGCTCTCAATAATCTAGAGATATCTATTTACAAAAGAGGCTCCCTCTATATATATAGGGAAAACCCCTCAAAATTGGAAAAAGATTAAAATATTGAAAACCTAGTCAAAGATGAGTCAACATTGACTTTGGGACATTTTTTCAATTTTTTACATGTAATTACAAATTAAAAAAGTGCATGTACTTTCACATGATAAAAGTACATGTGCGAATGTCCCAAGTCAATTACAAAGTACATGAGCAGAATGAAGAGGAGAAAATGGAGAAATAATTCAACTTTTTTCACTGAACTTCTTCATATGAGCATCATACATGGCGATAGATGCCTGAATTCCTATACTGTTTGGCACAATGGTATTCTTAAAGATGACTTTAGCTCTAATTATAGCGTCTTTCACTACTATGATGGCTTTTGCATGACTAGTTAACCTGGCTCTTAGATTATCCAGAGTTAACTGAGTATCTAAAATGTTATCCACAAAAGTCTTTGAAAATGCATTCTCTTCAAAATCCCTTTGGATCATACCTTTGAATTCCTGAATCATCTCCTCTACTGAAAGAAATTGATTATCTCTAGAGGTGAGTCTGCAAGGCAATTCCTCCAATTGTTCAACAGGCCGGTGTCACTTTTTTCACTAACATCCTTAGAAGACTCGAGATCTTCGATCGGCTCCTTAAGTACCTAGATTCTATATATTAGTGATTCTTTGATTTCAACATAAAAATATTTGTTGGCAATAATGCTGATTGACACTAAGGTGCGTTTCTTCAGAGCTTTCATCTCTACCCACTTGTCAAAATATTTATTTGTGCTATCAATATCTTGAGAAATAAGAGAGACGAGGTCTTTTAACTCTATCCTTATCTTCTTCATTTTCTCTGTCTTCTCAACAACCTCTGATTTCTTTGACACAAAGATGATCCCAGGTTTGTAAGGCCTAGAAGGAGAAGGAACGTCACCTTTATTCTTAGTCATGTTCTCTGCTCTCTTCCTTGTTTCCTCTTGGAATTTAGTCTCTGATCCTATGATGAATTCCTTCAATGTGATTCCTTTGGTCATTAGCCAATCATTGGTGTTAGCCAATATTGGTTCGAATCTCATCCTTAAAGAAGTCAACTCTTTTTAGGACCACTAAATTGGAGGAAGAGGAGAGTTAGCGACTTTTTTAGCCAGGTATCTGCTGTTAATTATATTTTTATCATCAACCAGATTTGGGGGAATATCTGTAAGCCCTAGATATTCAATTTGCTCTAGAGACAGTCTACTGTAGTCCACTCTTTTGATCTCTTCTGCTGTCCTCAAGTCTATCCAGATGTCTTCAATCATGGGCTCATGAAATTGAGTCTTTCTTCTAATCATATCCTTGACACCCCTGTAGTCAAAATTGGGCCTTCTTTTGAACTGCTTCATGGTGACAAGTTGCATTTCTATCTTCATTACCCTTGCTTTGGCAGTAGTCAAAATTGAGTATCTACCAATTTATATTGGGAACTTGAAACCTGGCTTCTTAAGTTCAATTTGCTTAGTGTGCATGACAATAATCTATCTACACAGCTCCATTAGGACTAATCTATTAGAAGGAAATTTGGGGAGCATGTAGGGATAGCCTTGGAAAAAGCTAACCCATAGATAACAAAAAGTGGGGAATTGTAAAAACATGTAGCCAAAATCATTGATGACAGTTTAGGCTTCATCTGATACTCTCTTTTGTTTTAGTTGAGGATCGAAAAGGCACAAAAATACCATGAAGAAGGCATTATTTACCCTCCTAAAGTGATAAATTGATCCTTTTAGAGTTAGCTGAGGGTAATATGAATAAACAGGGGTGGTTCTTCTATCTCCTTCTATTGTCAAACCTAGAAAGGTTTGCATTGAAGCCGAGATGTATACTAAGTACAAAGTCATATAGAACTTTGAAGTAGTAGACACTTTTGTCAATTGCTCATGAAGAGCGTTGTTGATCTGTTCTCCCCAGAAGATGACTTGTTTCCCTTGTAGAATTATCTTAATAAAGGGATACATCCATTCGTGGAATTGGGAAGAAGATGGTAGGCCTTGTACCCTACTGAGAAGAGTAATTAAGTCACTAACTTCCTCTATAAAATCACTTCTCAAAAAATTCCACAGCCATCTAGACAAGTTAGCTCTGGGAGTCTTGAGCCATTTGTTGATCATCACCTTTTTTGCCTTCTCAGGATCTTTGTCATATTTTTTTTGTGCCTCAATGAAGTCAATTTTCAACAATTTGATAGTAGGAGAACACATGAAAATTTTATCGATAAATTTGGGGTCCAGTCGAATTATCGTGTTGCCACTAGCATCTGACACTGCCCTAGTTTCTCTATTATAGAACTGGGTGCACTGGAGGATGAACTCGGTGTGATACACCACCATAGGGAAAGAGGAGACTAGGTGGATGTTGCTTTTAGTTATTCTTTTCATCTCTAAGCTTGAGTTTGTTGCCTTGGTTCTCTTCACAAACTCAACCATATCCACGTGGCCAATCTCTGTGTCTCTAATGTCATCGACATTAGAAGTGACTGAGGTGATTGGGAAAACACCTTGATACTAGTACTTTATGGCCTTCGAATTTTTTAGAGAAGCTTTAGTCATTGGGATGAGCTTTTGTCAAGAGCACGTTGATGGAGGAGGATCTTTAGGGGGAACTGCGATAAGAATCATGATCGTGCAATTAGGGAAAGATTGGCAATTTAGAGAAATTGTACATCGGGTGATCATGACCAAGGAAGGGCACTTAAAAAGGCCAAGGTGCGAGCGGATTGGAAAGCAAGAGAAAAATAGGGAGTGGACACAAAAAATGGAAGGAATGAAAATTCTCTAGAGTTAGAGAAAAAATGGAAAAAAAGGATGTAGGGGCGGCAAAATTTGCCGCCATGGCATGTGAGATGGGTCTGCATGCATAGGTGGCAAAATTTGCTGCCCCTGCATGCTAAGGTGAGAAAAATTCATCGGTGGAAAAATTTATTGTTGACACATATTGGAAAAAGAACGTGTAAGGATGGCAAAATTTGCTGCCATTGCACTTGTGAAAATTAGGTGTAATGGCGATGATTTTTGCTGCCCTTACACTGTAGTTAGGTCAAGTTGCATTGGCAAAAAATTTGCCATTAGTGCATGAGATAAAATGCAGTGTTAGGGTGGCAAAAATTGCCACCCTTACATGGGTAGAAAGATGGGTAGGAAAAGGGAGGAAAGGAAAGAAAAAGTTAAATGGGGAGGAAGGAAAGGGAAGGAAAGAAGTGCGATGGAAGGAGAAAAGTGCCTCAACGGGAGGAAGGGAAGAGGAGAAAAGAAAACTAAAAGAAAACCTAACAAAGGGGAGAGAGAAAACCTAAAAAGAGGAAAGAACATGAAATAAAATGTAAAAACAAAGACCTACCTAGAAAATAATGCGCGATGAGAGCTTGAATCCGATGAAAACACGCTTCTTTTTGCTTGTTGGATTATCTAGAGGCAGAGGGCAGGAGGAGGATTAGAAGAAATACATAAAAAAGGATCAAAAAGAGATTAAATGGGGTGAAAATTGCCCCCAACCACTTGATGTGCATGGCCATAAATGCTGTGCATAAAAATTGAGGTAGTGTAGGGGCGGTAAAAATTATTGCTCCTACACTGAAGCTCAAAAGACATGTAGGGGCAGCAAAATTTGCCGCTCTTACATGGGAAGAGGAAAATGTAGGGGTGGAAAATTTTGCTGCTCTTGCATTTCTGATGCAAGGGAAGTGAAAAATGTTGCCTTTGCATGGAAAAGAGAGAAAAAATGCATTGGCAGCAAAATTTGCTGCCCTTGCATGAAAATGCAAGAAAAAGACTAACTCTGGGAAACATAACATTTGTCCCCTGGTTGTATTGAGACTGTAACAATTTTTGCATTTTGGGGTAAATGTAATAAAGAGACGTTATGAAATTCAAATGATGCCAGTTGATCAAATGTGAGAATAAGAAAAACTTGTCTCAAAAAATGAACTTAGAGAGACAAACATGAAACAAACAAGTTTCATAGGGGTTGTCCCAAAAATGAGCGTAGCTAATTTTGGAAACAATAGCTGGCTGCTATTGGAAAACTTCCATTGATTGAACCGATTGATGAGAGTAGAAACTAGTCTCTAAGTGCCTTTATCCAAGCCATTAGGCTACGGAGTCAAGCTAAAAAGGAAAAGACATGAAAGAAAACAAACAAAACATAAAAACTATACAAATGTACAAGTGAATTCATCTAAAATTTCAAGGATTGAAATGCTTCAGATGCTGCCCACTATGGGGTAGTGAAAATGGCACTCCATCTTGATACTCCAGCAAGAAGCTATTCTCACCACAGAGTTGTTGAATGGTAAACAAACCTCTCCACAAAGAATCAAATTTGTCGTGCATTCCCTTTGGTTCTCTCCTCTTGTCCCACAATAAGACTTGATCTCTAATTTGAAAATCATGAACCTTAGCCTTTTTGTTAAAAATTTTCTTCATCTAATTCTGATGCATAGTAATTTGGTCCACCACCATGGTTCACTACTCATTCAATTCGATTAGACACATGATCTTTTTGTCAATTGAATTTTCAAAGGTTGAATCTTTGATTGCTTTGGCTAACCTGAGCGCTGATAGTTCTAGAGTGATAGGCATTTTTGAATTCAAGCTATATAGAAGTTGGAATGATGACATGCCTATGGCTCTCTTGGGTGTAATCCTATCTGCCCATAAAGCATCAAACAATGCTTTGTGTGAAGTCCTCTGATTGTCATCTACCAATTTCTTGATAATAGTAACCAGGTTCTTATTGCTCAATTTTGATTGGCCATTCCCTTGTGGAAAATAATCTAAAGTATGGGATAGGGTAATTCCATAATAGACGCAGAACTAAGTAATCTCATGTGAAGAGAAATAGGTTACATTATTTGTTACAATTTTAAGTGAAACCCCAAACTGGGAGATGATATTTTTCTTAAGAAAATTACACACCACTTTCGAAGTAGCGTGCTTAGTTGGGAAAGCTTCCACCTATTTAGTGAAGTAGTCAGTTGCTGTGAGAACATAATCATGCCCGACACTTGAAGATGGGTTAATCGTGCCAATGAAGTCAATACCCCATTATTGAAAAGGCTCTTCAATTACTACTAGCTTGAGGGGTAATGCAGCCAATTTAGGTTTTTTGATGAACTACTGACACAATTCACATCTATGCACCCATTTATAAGCATCTTGAAACAACATAGGCTAATAGTACCTTGCTCGTAGAATTTTATGTGCTGTCACTGGTGTAGAAAAATGTCCTCCACAGGCCAAATTATAGAAAGACTCTCGAAGTTTATCTTGTTGCACCTTATCGACGCAATGAAGAAATACCTCATCTAGGCTCCTTTTATACAAACCATTATCCCACAAAACATAGTTAGCAGCTTTTAGTCTAACATTCCATTTTCACCATAGGTTAAAAAATGGGAAATGTCAAAATACCACTCATCAATAGTGGCAACGAAGAGGACGGTAGGCACGTCTTCGATCTTTATTTTTTCATTTTCTGATTCTTAGGGGATATTGCCAGCAATCAACTGACAAAGACTTTTTCCCTGCACAAGTTTGGTAGGTTTGATGTTGAAATCAAACTCTTAAATCTTGGCAATCCAATTACCCCTCTTTGTACCAAACTCTTGTTGAGTTAGAATGGACTTCACCATTGTATCAGGCACCAGAACCTTAGTATGTGAATTCAGGATATAAAACCAGAAATGCTTAACTGCTTTGACCACTGCATACGCATGTTTCTCCATGTTTGAATATTTCAGCTCTTGAGCCTTGAGTGGATAGCTCATGAAGGAAATAGGAGATTCCACACCTTCTTGGTTCTGTTGAACCAAAATATCTAAAAGTGTATGTTCAAAAGCATAACTATATATTTGAAGTCTTTGGTGTAGTTTGAACAAACCAAAATTGGTGCACGAGCAATTGCTCCTTTGATGTCTTTGAACACTGATTTTCCCTCTATAGTCCACTTAAAAGTGGCTTTGCCTTTCATCATATTGACAATGTGGCAAGTTTTCTCAGCAAACTCAGGGATGAACTTTCATAGAAAATTCACTTTTCTAAAAAAAGAGTGAACCGCAGTCTTACTGGTAGGTAGAGTAAGCTATTGGATGGACTTGACTCTTTCTGAGTCAATTTTTATACCTTCTCAGGACACAATATGTCTGAAAAGTTTCCCTTTCGTCACCCCAAAAATATATTTTTTGGGGTTTAGAGAAATACCATTCTGATGACAAAATTTTAGCACTTGTTGTAAATGGTGCACATGGTTAGAACGATGCTTAGAAAATACCATTAAATCATCCAAGTATACTACAATGAACTTACCCATTTCATCCTTGAAAGTGAGGTCCATCACTCTCTGAAATGTGGTGCTTGCATTTATCAGACCAAAAGGCATTCTTTGATAAGTGAAGGGCCCTAAGATGTGGTGAAGGTAGTCTTATGTTGATCTGCTTTTCTGACTTCAACTTGGTTGTACCTCGAGAAACTGTCCATCATTGATAACATCTCTGAACCTATCACCATCTACAAAACTTGATCCATGATAGGGAGAGGGTAGTTATCTTTTAAAGATGACTGATTCAAGTTCTTGAAATCCACGTAGATTCAAATTTTGCCATTCTTCTTTCTCACAGGCACTATATTGGCAATCCATGTGGAGTGATGGATTGGGAAAATTATCCTAGCATCTAGCATTTTTTGTATCTCAGATAAAATGGTACTTGATATTTTAAGATTATATTGCTTAGACTTTTGCTTATAAGGCACTGAGTTAGCCTTAAGAGGAATGTCATGGCAAATTTCATCAGGCCTGAGTGATTTTAGGTCATCATAGGAGTAAGCTAAGACATCTATATATTGGCGAAGTAGACTAGTGAACTTGAATTTTTCCTCAGGAGTGCAACATTTCTCAATGTTCACCATCTTAGGATCTTCCTTGGTTCCCAAATCTACTTGATCAAACTCTTGAGAGAAGCTTGAATCTATTTGCTGTTGTTTGATAAATCTATCATGATTATTAAATAGTTTCTCTAGGGAAACCAAGCTTTTGGAAATCTTATTCCTTTTAAGTTGCAGGAACTCCTCACCTGCATCTGTATTTGATTTAGAAGGTGACTCACACTTCCAAGGTTCGCTACCTTTAAAATAAAACCATTCAAAGCTGTCCTTTTGATCCAAGAAGGCAATGATTTGATTGTCATTATTCAATACTTGCCAATTACTAGCATTATCAGGTACACTTGGTTGAAAGACGAGTTCAATAGTGTACTTGTTTTTTTAAAAAATTTGGTAGGGGACCAAGAGAGTAGCTAAAACAGCCAGTGCATCAGCCTGGTCATTGAATTCCTTTGAAATGGTAGAGATGCTGAAAGCATCAAAGTTTTCAATTTGGTCCCATACTAGATTGCGGTAGTGGTGCAATATTTTGTTCTTAGTTTGATAAAGGTTTCTTACCTGACAAACCACCAATTCAGCATCTCCTTTAGCATGAAGGAGTTTGATGCCTTTTTTCTTAGCAACCTACAATCTAAGCAACATGGATTCATACTTAGTTGTGTTGTTGGTGTTGCTAAACTACAACTTGTAGGATAAAGGAATAATATCTCTTTAAGAAGATACCAACACAACCTTGGATCCTGAATCGGTAGAGGAGCAGCTGCCATCAAATTTTAGAGTCCATACCTCACTAGATACCACTTTTTCTTTAAAAACTTTTTCATTTGGAGGAAGAGATTCTTCCATACTTTCATTTTGCTTCACTAATTCTTCTGTTGTTTCAGTTGAATACATTTCCAAGTTGTTACTTATAGGAGCTTCGTCAGATGTCTCATGAACTCCATCGATAGATAGGAAATAGTTTCCCATGCCTGAAGACTCAAATAAAATTTGTGTTTTCGATGCTGATGATTGGGTGACTACATATTTTGCCTCTTTTTTAGGAAGCAATCTCTTCATAGCACCTTTAACAGGGATCCTCGCCTCAGACAAGTCCATGCTTAGCTCACCACCAACATCCTTGCAGAAATTCTACCCAAGAAGGATGTTGTAAGAGGCCGAAACCTCAGCCACCAGAACCGTCATTTTTATCCTCTTTTCTAGAAAAATTGCAAAAGCAAATTGGGCATCTTTTATTTGACCAAGGAGTGGGACTTGCTTATTTTCCATAAAAAACACCTCCCAAAAGTTTTAGTCAAAGTTAGACCAAGGGAATCTGCCACCTTAGCAGGCATAACATTATCAGAAGCTCCAGAGTCTATTATGTAATTACTCAATTTATAACCATTTATCAATAGGGAAACATAAAAAGGTTGTATTTTTCCAAGAGAGATAGGAGGGGTCACGACAAGATTATTTTGGGTGGATTTATCCTTGGAGGAATCATGAGTTGCCTTTGAAGAATCTTGTCTTATGGGAATAGCTTTATTTTTTACATATTCTGCTAACCTATCAAACTGTTCAGGATTAGCTCGCAAATACTCAATCTCAGTCATTTGAATCTTAGTCTTTTTGGCATGGTCAATTATATCAAATAATTGAAATAAATTTGAGATAGAGAAAAAGGGTCCATCATCTTGATCTTTGGTGGGTGTGGCACTGGTCTAAAAAATAGAGGTGGAAGCTATGAGACGGTTTGAAGTACTTACTTTTTTGTTAGTTACTTGATCCTTTGGTTGGAAAGGTAATGGAGTCCCTCGTTTAGCGATGGAGATCACCGGCTGAGGTTCTTCTCCTACTTTTCTTTTGTTAGTTTATGGAGCTGACTAGTTTTGAGATCTGGTAAAAATAGCATAGGACCCATCAAACACTTCTCCTTTACTTCTAGCTTCATCTTGATAGTCCAGGAAACCGATATTAGAGTCACCAGATAATTCTTCTTCTTGTTCTTCAAAGAGATTAGCATCATCTTATTGGTCCAACTCAGGTTAGAGTGAGAAATCATGTTTAGCCTCTAGGTAACTAACTGCTAAATTAGCAGGTGCTACTTTAATGACAGGTTTCCCATGTGGGGGAGGCAGGTGATTTGGTTGCCCTTGGGTTCGGGCAACATTACCTTGATACGACTGATTCTAAAATGTTCTCCTTGGCATATCTCGATAAGTGGGAGTAGACATACCTTGGGCCATTTGTATTTTCAAAACTAATAGTTCATTTGTGAATTTTTGCACCATAGGATCTGTGGTGCTCATAGAAGAACTTTCAATAGATGAAGAAAATTTATATTTACTGGAGTCTTTTTTGATCTTACCTGCTAGGATAAGATTATCCTTAATTTTAGTAGCCAAATTTTGAGCCATAGCGAGATCCATAGGGCCGGCCTACCTCAACAAAAAACTTACTTTAGGAAGTTGCGAGTTGATGAAAAAGCACTTGAGATTTTTTAGCGTGGGCTGAGCGATGGTAGGAATCCGGTTCCTTAACTTATTGAATTTTGCTATGAAATCCCTCATGGGCTCATGAGGTTCTTTCTTCATCTGCGTAAGTTGAGCCAACAAGGCATGTGTATCTTCAACAGGTTTAAACCTAGCTTCAAACTTGGATTTGAGTGTGTTCCAGTCAGTTATATTTCAAGCTTGAAGGTGGTAAAACCAATCCACGATAGTGCCTTGTAGAGTTTCTACAAAAAGTCTCACTGCCATATCTTTGAATTCCACACCTATTATGCCGCATGCTATAGAGAAGGCAAAAATATGCTCATCAGGGTGAACCTTCCTGTCACCATAGAATTTGGGAAAATTCTTCTTAGAACTACGAGGTAGTTTGTGTAAAGGTGGGGTCAAATTAAGAGGACCAAAAAAATTGCCCCACGGACCTTGGGCCATTACGATAGGACGGTTAAATAGCGATAACAAATCTTGGTGGGATCAATAAAGACAAAGCCTTACTAGTATTGAGACTAAAAGCTTCACCAGGTATAGGAGATCTGGGGTTGGTAGGAGGGAAACTCCTAGTTTGCTGAAGGCAAGATGGTGGAGGAGAAATCTCAAAATTAGTTTGTTGCACCAACTGAATACAAGATCAACAATACCTTGAGCTCTCTGGCCTTGTGTGTACGGTGGATCTGCTAGAGTTGTAAAATGAAAAATAAACTGAAATTGCTTCAAGTTGAAGCTTGAGGCTTCAAAATGCACGTTCATAGTCCCCAATGGAGTCGCCAAAAGCTGTTGGGTGAATATTTTGTTGACCAGCTAATTGGTGAGCAAAATAGGTATATCAACCACAGTACAAGGAGATTTATGCTACAAAAAGTGTAGGTTTACCACATCTTAATGAGATAAATCTCTCCTCTCATCAAGAGGAGGTTCCCTATGAATCACTTATATGCTATATATGTATATATAAATAAGCAAAAAATAAGACTCAGGGTAGGATAACACCATCCATCTCTCTTTTTTTAGAGATGATGTTCATAGAACAAAAGAGAGAGATCCTGGTTGATGATTGAAAGCATTTCTCTTCTTTCATAAATGGTATTCAACAAATAGTAGAAAATCTCTTAGAGTAGTAACTAGGCCCACAAGAAAACCCACAAAAATACAAAGTCTTTCATTGCCTCCTTCACTGATTCGGAGCACACGTAATAGTAGAGTGAAGCAAAGCCCAAAGTCTTCACCTAAAACTATAATGGATAAAAAGATCACCAAGATAAAAGCAGCTCAAAGTCTTTCTTTTATCCTTTAGAATTGTCTTTAAATAATTTTAATACACACACTTTGCTTATTAAATTGAACAGATGAGAGATTATTAGGAAAGAGAACATAAGAACTATTTCCTAAGTAACACAAATTACTTCAACACAAAGTTTGAAATCAACTTGTTTCTCATTCATTCGACAAAATATGATTTACAAATTGAGCACAAAGTCTCAAGAAGTGTTTCAATTTCAATAGAGTGTTTACTCTCAATTATCCAAAGATATTTGTTTACAAAAGAGGCTCCCTCTATATATATAGGGAAAAACCCTCAAAATTAGAAAAAGATTAAAATATTGAAAACCTAGTCAAAGATGAGTCAGCGTTGACTTTGGGATATTTTCTAGATTTTTTACATGTAATTACATATTACAAAAGTGCATGTACTTTCACATGACAAAAGTACATGTGTGAATGTCCCAAGTCAATTACAAAGTACATGAGCAAAATGAAGAGGAGAAAATGGAGGAAGAATTCAACTTTTGCCACCAGACTTCTTCAGATGAGCATCATACATGGCAAAAGGTGCCTGAATTTCTATACTATCTAGTGCAATGGTATTCTTGAAGATGAATTTAGCTCTGATTATAGCGTCTTCAACTGTTGTGATGGCTTTTGTATGACTAGTTAACCTGGCTCTTAGATTATCTAGAGTTAACTAAGTATCTAAAATGTTATCCACAGAAGTCTTTGAAAATGCTTTCTCTTCGAAATCTCTTTGGATCATACCTTTGAATTCTTGAATCATCTCCTCTACTGAAAGAAATTGATTATCTCTAGAGGTGAGTCTGCAAGGCAATTCCTCCAATCTATTCAACAGGCCAGTGTCACTTTTTTCACTGGCGTCCTTGGAAGACTCGAGATCTTTGATCAACTCCTTAAGTACCTAGATTCTATATATTAGTGATTCTTTGATTTCAACATAAAAATCTTTGTTGGCAATAATGCCGATCGACACTAAGGTGCATTTCTTCAGAGCTTTCATCTCTACCCACTTGTCAAGATATTTATTTGTACTGTCAATATCTTGAGAAATAAGAGAGATGAGGTCTTCTAACTCTGTCTTTATCTTCTTCATTTTCTCTGTCTTCTCAGCAACCTCTGATTTCTTCGACACAAAGATGATCCTAAGCTTGTGAGGCATAGAAGGAGAAGGAACGTCGCCTTTATTCTTAGTTTTTTTCTCTGCTCTCTTCTTTATTTCCTCTTGGAATTCAGCCTCTGATCCTGTGATAAATTCTTTCAATGTGATTCCTTTGGTCGCTAGCCAATCATTGGTGTTAGCCAATATTGGTTCAAATCTCATCCTTAAAGAAGTCAACTCCTTTTGGGACCACTGAATTGGAGGAAGAGGAGAGTTATCAACTTTTTCAGCCAAGTATTTGCTGTTAATTATATTTTTTTATCATCAACCAGATTTGGGAGAATATCTGCAAGCCCTAGATATTCAATTTTCTCCAGAGACAGTCTGTTGTAGTCCATTCTTTTGATCTCTTCCACTATTCTCAAGTCTATCTAGATGTCTTCAATCATGGGCTCATGAAACTGAGTCTTTCTTCTAATCATATCCTTGACACCCCTGTAGTCAAAATTGGGCCTTCTTTTGAACTGCTTCATGGTGACAAGTTACATTTCTATCTCCATTACCCTTGTTTTGGCGACAGTCAAAATCGAGTATCTGCTAATTTTTATTGGGAACCTAAAACATGGCTTCTTAAGTTACATTTGCTTAGTGTGCACAATAATAATCTGTCTACACAGCTCTATTAGGACTAATTTATCAGAAAAAAATTTGGGGAGCATGTAGGGATAGCCTTGGAAAAAGCCAACCCATAAATAGCAAAAGGTGGAGAATTGTAAAAACATGCAGCCAAAATTATTGACAATAGTCTAGGCTTCATATGATACTCTCTTTTGTTATAACTGAGGATTGAAAAGGCACAAAAATACCATGAAGAATGCATCATTTACCTTCCTAAAGTGACAGATTGATCCTTTTAGAGTTAGCTGAAGGTAATATGAATAAATAGGGGTGGTTCTTATATCTCCTTCTTTTGTCAAACTTGGAAAGGTTCACATTGAAGTTGCGATGTATACTAAGTATGAAGTCATATAGAACTTTGAAGTAGTAGACACCTTTGTCAATTGCGCATGAAGAGTGTTGTTGATCTGTTCTCCCCAGAAGATGACTTGTTTTCTTTGTAAAATTATCCTAATAAAGGGATACATCTATTCGTGGAATTGGGAAGAAGATGGTAGGCCTCGTACCCTACTGAGAAGATTAATTAAGTCACCAACTTCTTCTATAAAATCACTTCTCAAAAAATTTTGTAGCCATCTAGACAAGTTAGCTCTGGGAGTCTTAAGCCATTTGTTGTTCATCACCTTTTTCTCATTCTCGATATCTTTGTCATATTTTTTCTGTGCCTCAATGAAGTCAATTTTCAACACTTCGGTAACAAGAAGGTACATGAAAACTTTATCGATAAATTTGGGGTCCTGTCAAATTATCATGTTGCCACTGGCATTTGACACTGCCCTAGTTTCTCTGTTATAGAACTGGGTGCACTAGAGGATGAACTCGGTGTGATGCACTGCCACAGGAAAAGAGGAGACTAGGTGGATGTTGCTTTCAGTTATTCTTTTCATCTCTGAGCTTGAGTTTATCACCTTAGTTCTCTTCACAAACTCGGCCATATCCACATGGCCGATCTCTGTGTCTCTAATGTCGTCGACATTAGAAGTGATCGAGGTGATTGAGAAAAATGGAAGGAATGAAAATTTTCCAGAGTTAGAGAAAAAGGATGCAGAGGCGGCAAAATTTACCACCATGGCATGTGGGATGGGTCTGCATGCATAGGCATCAAAATTTGCCACCCCTGCATGCTAAGGTGAGAAAAATGCATCGATGGAAAAATTCACTACCGACACATATTGGGGAAAGAATGTGTAAGGGCAAAATTTTTTTTTGCCCTTGCACTTTTGAAAATTAGGTGTAACAACGGTGATTTTTGCTGCCCTTACACCATAGTCGGGTCGAGTTGTATCGGTAGCAAATTTGCCGCCAGTGCATGAGATAAAACACAGTGTTTGGGTGGCAAAAATTACCACCCTTACATGGGTAGAAAGATGGGTAGGAAAAAGAAGGAAAGGAAAGAAAAATTCAAACGGGGAGGAAGGAAAGGGGAGGAAAGAAGTGTGACGGAAGGAGAAAAGTGCCTCAATGGGAGGAAGGGAATAGGAGAAAAGAAAACTAAAAGAAAACCTAAAAAGAGGAAAGAACATGAAATGAAATGTAAAAATAAAGACCTACCTAGAAAATAATGCATGACGAGAGCTTGAATCTGATGAAAACATGATTCTTCCCGCTTGCTAGATCATCTAGAGGTAGAGGGCAGGAGGAGGATTGGAAGAAATGAATAAAAAAGGATCAAAAAGAGATTAAATGGGGCAAAAATCACCCCCAACCACTCGATGTGTGCGGCCATAAATGTTGTGCACAAAAATTGAGGCAGTGTAGGGGCGGCAAAAATTACCGCTCTTACACTGAAGCTCGAAAGACATGCAGGGGCGGCAAAATTTGTTGCTCCTACATAGGGAGAGGAAAATTCAGGGGCAGTAAATTTTTCCACTCTTGCATTTTTGATGCAAGGGCGGCAAAAAATGCCACCTTTGCATGGAAAAGAGACAAAATGCATTAGTGGCAAAATTTTCCGCCCTTGCATGAAAATGCAAGAAAAAGACTAACTCTGGGAAATGGAACATTTGTCCCCTGGTCATATCGAGAATATAACAATTTTCACATTTTGGGGAAAATGTAATAAAGAGACGTTACGAACTTTGAACAATGTCAGTTAAGCAAACACGAGAACAAGAAAAACTTGTCTCAAAGAATGAACTTAGAGAGATAAATGTGAAACATACAAGTTTTGTAGGGGTTGTCCCAAAAATGAGCATAGCTAATTTTGGGAACAACAAGGATTATCAAAGGCATAAGTCTCCCCACTACTCCTTAGAACTATATTGTTAATGGACATTTCCTAGATGAATCATTTCTCACATTTCAAGAGAGTGAAGAATTTCTCCAAGATGCTATGGAATCCCTCAAAACCTTTTAATTAGCTTATAGTTCTAGCATCCAATGAGTTAAGACTCAATGATTTATATAGAGCTATGGTCATTTAACTAGTTATATTGGAGCTTACCAATGGAAGAGGATTATTCATGGATAAATTTTACAATTATTTGGCATTCCCTTTACTTTTCAAGCTTATGATGTGGACCTATGGAACTATGTTGTTATTAGAGTATAGATAAATTTATCCTACTGGAAAACCAAACCACTCTCTTTGGCTAGAAAATTTAAAATTTATTCTAAAGTCTTAGATGCCACTCATGTATATTATTCTTCTTGTTCCCCCCCTAAAATTTAGCCTATAAGAAGCTTGAAAAATTTACTCAAGGATTTTCTATGAGCCAAATTTGAAGGCAACAAAATCTTTCATAGAGTTTCCTAGGATATTTGTTGTTAGCATAGAAAAGTAGGAGGTCTTAGGTCGATTGACATTGATAAAAAAGGGCTTGCACTATGTGCCAAATGGATTATCAGTGGAATTTAAGGCTAAGATACCTAAATAATTCTTCTTAGGAATTACATTTATTTAGGGTATCCTTACACTAGAAATGATTGGAGGAATTTGGGATTTCAAACCATGCTTATCACCCCAATTACTATTAATATTAATAGAATATTTGTTGTCAAAAGTATATAAAAAACATGGGAAACTATCAAATCATGGTTGATTTGGAAAGAGGATGGCTTCAGGTCTGGCCTATTATTAACTCTCATTCTCTATGGTGGTCTTCTATTAGTTCTATCAATGAGAAACCTTTGGTATAAGATCCAAATATTAAATCTTTGAGGCTCTTTCATTGAGTCACTAAAGTTTCAGGTGATATTTTTGATAAGCATACCAAATCTTAGCTCACTTGGGATAACCTCAAGTCAAATTTAGGCTTAACACTTAAGATTTTGAGTCAATTTATAAGATTAAGATGGTTATGATTGATTATTCTTTGCACAATATTGGTGTTATAGGTTTTCCTTAATGGTGGAAAGATTGATATTATTCTACCTCTACTCATATGCTCTATTTCTAACCTTGACTTGGTTATTAATGGCTATCCCTAAATAACATTCCCTAGGAAATGCATAACAAATGATGGAATATCAATAGTTCCCCTTTTATTTGGAATAAGAGATTTCATTTTATCTATTTTGCTATAGTTGAACCCAAAAAAGACATCTTTACTTGGTGTCTATTATACCAAGGTCTCCTTGTAGGAGAAATATTACTTGACATTGGGATTCCTCCACCCAGATGTCTTGCTTGTGGTCATATTGAGTCCCTTAAGCACATTTTATAATTTTGTGCTAGAGCTCAAGATGCCTAGAATTAGATTCATTCTCTTTTCCAACCATTTAGGCCTGAACCTTTCACTTGGAATATTTTAATTTTAGGGTATTTTGTCCTCATCCTTAAGAAGTATAAGAAAATATGGCATATCTTACACATTGAAATCCTTTTTGTTCTTTGGAATGACAAGAATGCTGCTAATTTTAATGAAAAAGCTTAGGCAAAGATTTTTATACTTCTAATAGAATCTATTTATTGTCTAGTGTCATGCTTCAAATTTAAGTTCAAGTGGATAAATTGGAGATGAAGGTTAGGAATATTCACATTCTTATGGACAACATGGGCATCACCCCATGTATAGTTAGCATAGTATCGCCAGATGATCCCTGCATGATTATCAACACATAAAGGAAGATCAATAGTGTGGTGGTAGATCTTAGAGCCACAACCATCATAGATATCAGGTCCACTTATTATTTTTCACCCCTCCCCTTCCTTCCTCATATATATTCTCTCTCTCTCTCTAGATGATTTGGAGGGTAGTCATTTCCTAACATTAGTCTTGGTCATGTAGGGTCTGCCCTTCTGGGTGGAAATGAACAAGGGAACTTTCCTCGATTAGATCTTGCCATCTCCCTCTGCCTTGTTAAGAATAAAGAAGTTGAAGAAGATAATAAAGAATAAAAAAAATAGGATAATGGTTGGACCATACCTGATACCTCTCCCTTCACTAGGGAGATTAAAGTAACAAACCTAACAGTCCTTTGTTGCCTTGTCCTCTATTTATGGGGCTAGTGGCTCTTATTGTTGAATGTGTTGTTTAGTTTTATTATGCCACTTGAATAGTTGATGTCATTTATGATGTAATGGGCTTGCAGTGGTTTTGGTTTCTCATGTTTTCCTAATGTGTTTTGGTTTTGGGGTGTGTCACCATAACACCTGTCTTTTTTATCGCACATGTATTATGTTTTCTCTTTTCAAATATGATGCATGTTTCAATAAAAAAGGTTTAGTCTAATCATAGGGAAGAGTATTCTTGTAAATCATCATCCTAATAAATTAAATGAAATAAAACAAAATATTTGGTGTTTTCCTCTAACTAGTGATGCCTTTTTATATTTATGCCCACATAACAACAAAACTTAGGTGTTTAGATTATGACACATGGTAGTTCCCTTAACCATCTATAACAAAAAATAACTACAACTATTGCTATGGATATTCACATAACATTTTTTGAGGGTATTACATAGTATTTGCTACATGTAAGCTATAAAAATTGCTATAAGTATATGCAATAATTGATTTAGGTTAATGCAATAATTACTTTAGGTATCTCCATAATTTTTGTGGGTATGAATAATATTAGGAAAGGAATTATAACCATTATTAAATGCATTCTTCTTTCATCGGTAGTAACACAAAATTACTAAAAACCATAAACAATAATTTTATATAGGAATTATAGTATTTAAACTATAATAATGAATATATGCCACACACACTCACATATCTTGTGCCATAAGGATCAAAACACAGATAAAGGGCTATGGTGGATATGAGCGATTTAATAAAAATGAGTTTAAAAGAAAATGAATAGTAAAATGATGGACATTTTTGGGACTCATCAAAAGGCACAAAGATGAAGAAAATTAAAGTTAATCTAGAAGTTAAAATATACTAAGGCAAGAAATGTGTCACGTTCGATATACAAACTCACAATGTATATGGTGTTAGAGGTGCCTTCATGGAATGAAAGGTGTAAGACAAGTGAACTTTTTATCTCGAGTAAAAATAACTTAAGGCAAGCTAAAATAGAGTGCATTAAATTTTGGATCTATCGCTAAAATGAAATAGTGCTCTATTTACCTGAACAACCTCAAAATAGAAAAATACACAAAGACATTAAAATTTTAAATGTATTTGGATTATTTTTCAAGTTTTGTATTGGTGGAGAGAGGTTCCATTAGGGCTCATCAAAAGTAATTTGTAGTAAACTAAAATGAATCAATCTCAAAGTACACCAACTTAAATTTATTTAGATTATTTTTCAAGTTTTCTATTGGTGGAGAGAGGTTCCATTAGGATTCATCAAAAGTAATTTACAACAAACTAAAATGAATAAGTCTAAAAGTCCACCACTACGAATGATAGTTATTGACACGAAGAGTTCTAAGACATTGAGATTGAAGCAAGAGACATGAGACAAACTGATTTAAATGAATATGAAATGAATTTTCATATGCATCACAAATTCTTAGGGAAAAGAGTGTTTTAAGTGGCCAAGTTTTGATGTAATTTAGAGGGAGAGATATGGCTATACAAACTAATGATTACAAATAGCTTGTGATTTGACACATCAAGTCAAGAAGAAAATTGGTAAGAGAGAATGGTGTAGTGAGTCATGTAAAGAATATTTTTAAGGTGTGAGACATATTCCTATGTGATTAGATCGGTAGGTTAGAATGGAATGATATGGTGATAAAGAGTCGACGATGTTGATTGCCAAGATCAAAGCCATTTGCGAGGTGGTGAATTCAATATTAGTACTAATAAGGAACTCCCTTTATACGAAGTGGACGTGGTGAATTTTAATTCAAAGATGTATAAAAAGGGATTTTATACGCTATTAATAAAGGTATGTTGGTGATATTGAGATAACTTGGCTAGTTATCCTTGAGAACACTTTGGTGACTTTGAAAGGTGACGAGATCAACATAGACAAAGAGGAGCTCAAATGTGTCTATAAAGCTATGAATAATTGGTCACGATGTTGGTGAAGTGGAACAAACTTACATGCTCATTAACCCAATGAGATAGGTGTGGTTCGACTCACTTAGTGTCTTGGATGGATCAATGGGACCAATTTTTGGGAATCAAAAATAAATTTTAATGTTTTTATAATATACAATTATATTATTATTATTTAATTAATTAAGTTTTATTCAAAGTTATAAATTGAATCATTTAAAAATAAAATAATTATTTTTAGAATTAATTTATATTAAAATATGCAATTCATAAAGAGAATTTACTTTTGTAATGTGTCTTGCAAAGTGTTAGGATATGAAAAAGTAATAAGTAAAGAAAATCAAGTTAAGTCTAATGAAGTCATAGGTCAAGTCTAGATAAAGGTAGTTACATAACTACCTTAGAGGTGCAAGTTAGTATCAAAGACTTGAAACCAATTATAATATGTTCTTTTCTCTTAGACTTTGGAGAGGGTTGGTTACAACTTTGTGTGTACATGTACTTTTATAATTTTATGATAATGAAAATGCATGAAAGTGAGATGAATGTATTGCCTTGTTGGTTTTTTTAATTCTAGTTTTATGGAATGTGCTTTTCTCTTCATAGTTATATAAACTTGTTAAATTCCAACATTTTTTCATTGTATGTAAAACCTTGATATTGCAAACTTTGTGTTGTGAATCTATGTGAGTGGAATTTGTGCCATATGCATGAAATATGATTACATAAATGAATTTGTGCTTCTAGAAAAACTTTGTTCTTTATACATTTTTGGTCCTTATTATCATTTTCATATGAGAGGATAGATTCCCAATCATTTATATTTATTTTGAGTTATCTAAGTTATCTTTTATTTTTATTCCATTGTGAGTTTCTCTCCTTTCTATTTTCTCCTATTTCTTTCCTTTATATCATTCTATTTCCATTTTTGATTCCTTTTTACTTTCCAATTAAAAGTATCAAAAACTCCAAATCCTCTTATCATATGAGGGAGCTACCCCTATCAAACATGGAGTAAAATCATCTCCCATAATGATCTCTCTAATGTTACAAGTTTAGTCACTATTTTTGGGCAAGTCAATGAAATAATCAAAGAAGCCACAATGACATGAAATATTTCCAACACTATGTCACATTAACATATGATTACATGCTATAAAATTTTGATTACTACAACTGCATTTGTTTATTTCATGTTACGATGCATTTCCAATTATTTAATCAAAAAGTCCTATATTTACATTATCATGATTTGCTACAACTAATAACCTACATCATGGGATTATTTACCACTTCTTAAGATCCCAAATTTATAGTACATATATGGATTGTCACATTCACTTATTTATAAAAAGTCTATGTGGATTTTATAGACCATCTTTGAGTTGACTATCTTATGCTAATATTTTTTGTTCTAATATGACTCATGTTTGCATCTTACATACTGCCATTGACACTCATAGTGTCATATTTGAATCCCCATATACACGACATCATACTTTAGAGGAGATCATCAGTTAGCCATGCTAGTCTATCTTTTGTGCTTTATTGATACATCATTATTGTAATATAATCTCACTATATATAAACTCTTTCTTCCATATGTTATGCCTTTCATGTGCCTTCCTCCCTTGAGTTGATTGCATGCTATAAATTTATTTTATATTTGACTCCTTAGCATTTGCATTTTATTTGTATTGACATTCCTCTATCCCTTGGCATTCATTTTTTGTTATGTTGAATTGGCCCTTGCCCCTTGATTGTGTATTCCACTCCAAACACTTACACATATGAAATCATATATATCAAATACTTTCCATTCTAGTGTGTACTAATTTATGAGGTAAGTTTTAGGTTGTTTGGATTCCTCCTCTTCCTATTTTTATTGTTTTACATCCCTTGGTCTACATATTTTCATATTTTTCCCCTTGGCTTGATTATTTGTGTTTGTTTCTTGATTGTGCCTATTGTCTTGACTATTTTCCTTTATTTTTTTATTAACCCCTTTGCCCACCTAATTGTGTTTATTTCTTAATTGTACCCCTTGGATTCTATTTTAATGATTGATATGTTCTCTCTTATTCGTATGTGCATCCCTTGGCATTATTTTTATAGATATAACTACTTATTATTAAAAAATATAAAATACAAAAACATTAGAAAATGTTTGATGGATACATATTATGATTATTTACCTCTCCTAGACGTTTCTTGTATATAATTTACACATGTTCTTCTCATGGTATTCTTTGTGTAGATGAGGTTAAGGACACAAATTAAATATGATCATGGACTTTCAAATGTTATGTGACTACTTTCATGTGTAAAATCCAGGAGGCATCATCATATTAATGGTATGATTAATACTAGGGTATTTCCATACAACAAATTTTATAGTGATATCCTTATTGTTTTTTATTTATCATATATAGTCATTTAAATTGTTATCATCATATATGGCTATTACATACATCTTGTATGTTACATGTATATCTACATTTTGTTGTTGTTATGATCATTACATGCATGTCTTTCCTATTGAGTTGTGAAACTTTTGATAATTACTTGCTTGTTTGTTATGAATTGGTTCCATCTAATCCATGCTTTCACTATTATAAATGTTATATCTATTCCCCCTAGGGGCATATGCATACATTAGGACATATCATTCACCCCTACCTTGGTTTTCCATTAGAGGGCATTGTATTTTTGACTATCTACTTGAGCCGACTATTATATATATCTTGCACATATGAAACTTATATCGATGCTTATTATTTTAATCTCTCATCATTGAGCATATTGCTTATATCTAATCATTTTGGCCACACATTTGAATTTTCTATATCACTAGTTTTTACAATGATTGGGCATTACATGACTTTATATATATATATATATGGGAAAAATGGAGTGTGAGCATATATGAGACAAGGAGAAATCAGTTACCTCTAGGGTTTCACCTCTGAATCCCTCCAAGGTCTATGACCAGAACACTTTCAACACATTGCAGGTTTTAAATGTGGTAAGGGATAAGAAAGGGATGACTTACCAGTAAAGAACACTATTGAATTCCAACCTCATTAGCTAGGGAATTCTTTTGGCACAATCTTTAAATCACTTGATAACATTATATCAACCTTTTTTGGTACACAAAATCTACTTGAAACCTATTCTATAGGCTTTAAAAACCTTAGTGATATGGAATAAGGATCATATAAAAATCATATCCCTCAATCAATCGAAAAATACCACACCTAAGGTAAGTGTTGTAAGTAGAGGAAGAAGAAAGGTATCAAACTATCATCTACTCTTATTCATGTCAACATTGATCCAGGACTTTGAAAAGAGAAGATTATTCTTTACACTGAACAAGCCCTTATAGGGTGCATTCACACACAAATATTTGGATAAAAATATCCTTTGATGGGCACACAACACACGAGAGCCTATCCTAGGTTACTCCCTTAACTTGTAGAGAGGATCTAAGGAATTCTTAGTTCTGGTCTTCAAATCTATATAAGACCACAAAACCTTTTTTGAAGGTGGTCCCTAGTTTTAGGGCAATGATATTCTTGCATTTATTAGATGGCATGCAAGTTTTGACCCTAAATGTGAGTCAATTTCCTCTATGGCTATCTGGGTTAATATGTTAGGTTTGATATTAGAACTATGGGTGAAAGGGATATTCAAAATCATAGGAGATTCACTTGGTAAATTTATCAATAGTTACCAAATGACTTCCTCACAAATAAACACATCGATGACTCTTATTTGTGTTAAAATAGATCTCTCCAAAGGTCTCCTAGGTGACTTACTTTACAATTAGTTGTTAGACTACATTAATGTGCTCTTTAGATGCACACAATATAGGATGCATGATCATCTCAAGTCCTCATGCTTGCTCCTCAAGAATTTTTTTTATTTCAACCTTAGGTTTGATAGGTCTTTCAATGGAAAATACAACAAGCTACTCTGAACTTAAGGGGGATAAAACATGCATCTCGATTATCTACACCAAAAAATGAAGATGGAAAGGGGGTTGTTTTTATTTCGAGGTTCCCAACTAATATTGAGACACAACTAGGAATAATAGACACTACTCTTTCAAAAAATCCCATAAATGTTTCAATGATGATGGCGAGGACACAATCTAAAATGATATGAATTCCATTCAGGATGGGATGGATCAAAATATTTTGATGGTGTATTTTTTAGCAAAAAAATTGATTACATGAGACTTAACCACTCCTATAAATCCAAATGTTGATATAGGTATTCTAAAAAATCATTTTCTTTTGATTGATATCTGATGTGGGGTGTTATCCTAGTAAAATCCCCCCACATCCTTGTACCATTCTGTGGTAGATACCTAATAATAATGTGTCAAAACATAAAACATTCCTCTATTGAAAGAGCCACTTCTTGATCATTTGGGTTTGGAATCTCTACTAGACATTGGTGACCACACATGCCTATGTATTGGGGAGGAAATAAAACATGAAGGTGAAGATCCTTGGAATCAGGGGCATACTATGGATTTTTACACTCTAGGAGAAGGAAGGGATTCAACACCCTTGAGATTGATAAAAAGTTTCTACATTCAAGGGAAGACATTTAGTGTCTCTCATCCATATGAATAAAAATAAGGATAATGATGTCCTCAAGAATAAATCATCCCATATGTCACTAATCATGGAGGAAATTAGGTTAGGGATGCACCATTCAAGTCCATCAAACTCTTCTACACAAAGTGGGAATACAAATCCAATCTCAGAGATATGGTATTTAATAAGATCACAATCTAAGGCATTCTATCAGGTACCCAACACTTTTTTGGGAATAGGTGGAATGGAAGATAACAGGGATCTCCATCCCAAAAGGGAATGATTCACCTATTTCTACCACACACATTAAGAGGCTAAGCGTGATGTTTAGTAGGAAAACAACTTACCATCAACAGGGCCCTTAACAGAGTAACCCAAAAAAAAGTGTTAAATGTTAATAGTCTCTTATAATATGAGAGGCATTGGGATGAACTCAAAAAATGGTCCATAAAGAGGCTAGTTTTCAAATAAAAGCCTATTTTTTGTTGTTACAGGAAACAATGTGTTCTAAGGAAAATGCTCGCAAATATCTTTAAAAATGTCTTCCTAATTGGTCCTTCTTAACATGCAATTTAATGGGTAATTATGAGGTTTATCACTTTGTTATAAGGATAATATGGACCTAAAAACCTATATCACTACCACAAATTACATAGCAGGTTATTTCTACTCCAGAGAACACAATTTGGATATGGATATCCTCAATGTCTATGCACCCTCTCACCACATGTAGAGCTTTTGGAATGAGCTTAGGAACACAAACATACTATAAATGACACATCTCATTCTTGGGGTGACTTACATTTCACCACACACCTCTTTAAAGAGTGAATTACTCAAGCTAGAGCTAATCCAATGGCAAATTTCTTCTTCAACTATATGGAACAATTTAGTCTGGTGGATGTTTCTCCACTGATTCTGAAGCCCACTTGGTTTAACCATCGCACTGGCCTATAGGTCATCTTAAAAAGGCTTGATTATTTTTTGATTAAGAAAGCACTCCCCCTATAGTTCATAGCCTATACAATAACAACATTGAAGATGCATACCTTAATCCATCACCTCATTAATATGGAGATGTTGATGGGAGTAAAATAGCTACCTACACCCTTTAAATTTAATCCTCATTGTCTATCCTATGAATATTTTTTAGATTTAATCAAACAAACTTGGGTTGCATATAAGAGAGAATAAGGTGAGCATGTTATGGTTTGACTTAAAAAAACCTCATCAGAATTAAGTCATTTGTAAAGACATGGGCTATATGATTTCAAGACAACAAACAAACACTCTAGCAAGTGGAAGAAAAAATTTAGAACTACACTGAATCTTTCCAAATGACTTTAGGGTGAAAACACTTGGTGAGATGGACATATTAAAAATGGATAAGGCCATGTTATTTTCATGGTAGGAAGAAAAATGGAAAATGAAAAGCAAAATTTTGTGGCTTATAGAAGGATATGACATCATAATTTTTTTCATATTGTGCGATGGCACGTAGGGACCAAAATACCATATGGAATGTCAAGTATAATAATGGACATGAATGTAATGATTTCTCTTCCATTTCTCAAGCTATTGTCACACATTATCAACACATATATAGAGCCTCCAAGGGAAAATATTAGGGTCATTATGGAAATTGCTTCTTTATTCGATGGTTGGGTTGGAGAATAAAAAAATCAATTAATACTAAGACTAATCATGTTGGATGAACTTCATGATACTCTACACACATTTTAGCATGGGAAGGCTTCTAGTCTGGATGGATGGATGGTGGAGTTATATACTAGTTTTTGGGACCTTATTGTAAGTGATATGATTTCAACCATGGAGAAATCTTGGATATCAAGTAAAATTAACAATCCCTTCTCTAAAACCTTCATTTCTAACATCCCAAAAAATGACAACCTAACTAGTTTCAAATATTTTGCCCCATCTTACTTTGTAACTGTAATTACAAACTCATCTCCAAAATCATTATTGCCAACCTCAAGCCCATTATTTCCATTCATATCTCCCCTGAGCAATTTAGTTTCCTATATAACTATCACATCCATGATGCCATTGGTCTTTCCCAATAAACTTTACACACCATCAAAATAAAAGATAGGCTTGCTTTCCTACTAAAAATTGCTCTCTCCAAGGCTTTTAACTATGTTAGTTGGCTATACCTTAGGCTCATCCTAACATAGGTTAGGTATGATATCTATTTTATTAACTAGATTGACGACTATTATAAATCAATCTCATATGTTGTATTGGTCAATAGCTCAGCTGCCAACTTCTTCCATCCTTCTCGTGGTTTAAGACAAGGGTGCCCACTTTCCCCACTTCTTTTCCTTATTATTATTGAAGCCCTCAACCACCATATTGCCCATGAATGTTCAAATAGTAATATTTTGGGAATAAAAATGGTATAAACACTTTCTTATCTCTAATTCTCTTTATTGATGACATCCTCGTATTTAAAAATGGGACAATATGAGAAGCTAGTGTTATGACCGAATCCTAAAGCTTTTTACCTCTACTATGGGTATAACTATCAATTTATAAAAAATATCCATTTAATTCTTCCATATCTCTATTGCATTGAAAAATGTCATCCACATTTTTTTTCCCTTCACCACTTCCTCCTCCAACTCTAACATCAAGTACTTGGGCTACTACCTAAAATCAAATGACTACAAATGTGAGGATTGGAATTGGCTGGTTGAGAAGCTCAAGAGATGCATAACATTATGGTGAAATTGATAGATATATATGGATAGGAGAATAATATTGATAAAACATATTCTAGAATCCATTCTAGTTTATTGGCTTTCACTTGCTTATCTTCCCTGAAAGATACTAAATAATATCAAGAAACTTTGTACCCAATTTCTATAGATAGATAATAAGGAACAAAATATAATTTTGTTGGTAAATTAGAGCATTATTTATCAAGTCAAGTCTAAAGGTGGTTGTGAAATAAAGGATATAAACATTTTTTTCAAATCCTTAGAAGCTAAAGGGGTCTGGAATATGATAAAAAATAAGGGTCTATGGCAAAACATTTTGGTTTAAAAGCCTACTCAACCTCTTACTATCTTGGATTAGATCAAGGAGTGCCAAAAAAAACATTTTTAAGGGTCCAATTTTCAGAAATCTATTGTACAAACCTTTGATACTATTGGAAATTATCTTGATTGAAACCTAGGGAATGGAAAAAAAATCCATATGGGCATGGATGTTTTCTTTGGTATCCCAAATGAGTTGCATTTCATGAAGGCATTGAAGGGCATATTACAATAGCTTAATATCCACACATTAGTTGATGAATATGAATATAATAAGATAGATCGATGGAGTTATGGATGGATTAGTGAAGAGCAAATTGGCCTCATGGATCATGATGCAAACCTTTGGCAAAACTATAAAATCAGTCCCATCTCATCAAACATTAACCTTACTCTTAGGGAGGATGAATAATGCTAGGCCTATAACAAATATGGAAATGAATACAATGTGAATCTATGATATTTAAATCTATGCCCACAACATGATGAGGTGAACTCTCATTGGTGGTGGAAAGGTCTTTAGAAGATCTGTGCCCCCCAAAAAACTAGACTACATTTTTTTGCTTTCTGTTCATAATAGAATTCTAACTTAGGATAAACTTCAATGAAGGGGATAAAGTGGATTGGGTTTTTGTTTTATTTATAGAGGAAACATGGAATCTAATAACCACCCCTTTATATATTTCCCTTTCACTCAAGTAATTTGGGATGCAATAAATTCACAATGACTTGGATATGTCTGGGATGACAACTCCTTGATTTCCACTTGGGAAAAGTGGAAAACATATAGAATAACTAATGATGTACTTTAGCACCTACCTCTATAGATATCTTAGGCAATATAGAATATTATGAATGATGCCATATTCAAGGATAAAAATCCAATTTTTATATTGATGCTTTACAAATTTAATCATTATTTGAGCCAACAAACATAAGCAGGTTAAAGGTCTAACGTTGCATTCAACCTCTCCAAATTGAAACAACTATGCCCCACTATTTATATGGTAGTGCCTCTCATGGGAACCCATGAAAAAGTGGTGCTAGAGGACTATTACACTTTAGGGGGAACATGGTTACCTTGAGATACAGTACCAGATGGCATTTGAATAATTTGGTATAATTAAAAGCACTATATACAACACTCACCATTGATATTGAATGTGGGATCAATACCCTGACCATCTACACTAATTATATGTTAGCTTACAAATGGATGAATGGGCAGGCTCACTGAAATAACATCATACTTTGACATATGCTAAATATAGCTTCTGCACATGCCATAGAGTTCTAACACATCTATTTCACCCACATCTACTAGGATCACAATTCTATTTCGAATGAACTGGCTAAGGATGCTTTCAATATTGATGAATTTAAGATAAACACCATGGTTACACATGATGATAGAACCCAACCTAAGAGGGATATATCCCTTGTTTAATTGGTAGCACTCAATTCCCTACCTAGAGTTATTATTTTTGGCATTCTTACTCATTTAGCATGCATGATTTCTTATTTTAGGTTGAGGCATTAGCTTACCTACACCTTTTATTCCTTTGCTTGAGCGTGCCATCTTTGGTGGTATTTATTCATATTGGATCATTTTAGGCTTGGATTATTTTATGGTTTGCCTTCCTACCAAGATGGCATTTACTGGATGTATCTTTTGCTTAAGGGAATAAAGGATACCAACACTTTTATTTTTGAATACACACACACACACACACACACACACACACACACACACACACACACACACACACACACACACACACACACACACACACACACACACACACACACACACACACACACACACATCTTTTTGGGCATCATACCTATAGACACTTAAAATTAGACACTTTGTGTTGGTTATAACCTTCTCTACATTAAATACTTAATCATCTTTTATATATATATATATATATATATATATATATATATATATCTTTTTGGGCATCATACCTATAGACACTTAAAATTGGACACTTTGTGTTGATTTTAACCTTCTCTACATTAAATACTTAATCATCTTTAATCATCCCTAATCATCCTTAATTTTCTCTAATCATTACTCATCATCACTATTCATCATCATTATTTACTATTCGCTATTCACTGTATATTATCTCTAAATTAGTCTAAAGTTAATTAACTAATCTTTCCCTAATTAAAAATTAAATGGATTTTAGAAATTTATAATTTTCATAAATCTAAAAAATCAAAATTATCCTTACATGCCCTAAGGCTCCACCTGTCCCCCACCATTCAGAATTAATAATCCACCTTTATTCCCATTATCTTCCATGATCTAATTTAATAAGCCTATTGTCCTCTATGATCCAATTTAATAATCCACTTTTATTCTCATTGTCTTCCATGATCTTATTTAATAATTTGCCTTTAATTCCATTATCTTCCATGATCTGATTTAATAATCCACCTTTATTCCCATTATCTTCCATGATCTAATTTAATAATACACATCACATCCACTTACTAATTTTATATCATATCTTCCTCCTAAATGAATTTTATATTCATTTGTGAGTCTTTCATGTTCTCCACTCTAATTTCTAATTAAAAATTACCATTATGAATTAAAAAAAATACCTTTTATTCTCAGCCCTTGATCTTCATCTCAAGATGGATGGTTTACATCCATTTTCACATTCTCTAAATTAGAGGTTCTTCCTCCACTTTATCCAAGCTTATTCATTACAAGTTTATCCTGCTAAGATTATAAGAGTTTACATGCCACAATGCTACCAATTTTCCCTTATATTGGTAGAGTGAGCAACCACAGTTCAAAGAGAGTAAATCAAATTTGCATCACAATGGAGGAAGTTTTTTTTGTGCTAAGGTATAATTTTGTTTTTTTCTTTCATTTGTAGCTTTATCATAGGTTGAGATAGTTTAGATTAATATTTAATTTGATTTATTAGCTTATTTGCATTTTTTATATTTCTTTAATACATTTTGGCATGCCTAGGAGGACCATTCCCTCATCTTTTTCATCTCATATTCATCATAGTTACATTTAGAAGCATTCTTCATTTGACTTTGGTTGTTTTCTCTTGTTTTTGATTTTTATCTCTTACCTTTTTGTAAGTTGCCTTGAATCTAAGCAAAAAAAACACTCTAAAAAATTGTTTACAAGATGCTAGTCAAATAAATTTTTAAAAAAGACTAAAATAAATCTTTCTATTTTGTTATTAACATTTCATTTCAGTTTCATTTTTAGTTTCTAGTAATTAACCCACACTTAATTTCTTGGAGTTAATTAATTTCTTTATTTCTAAAATTGTGTATGTGTTTTAAGGTTATTTATGCTCTTCCCTTAATGTCACATTAGTGACGATACTCAAGAATCAAAAAAAAAATTAAAACTTTTTGTGTTAACTAAGTTGTGCTTGTGTGTATGCTCTTCCCTTAATGTCACATTGGTGACGATACCTAAGAATCAGAGACAAGCATTAAATTTTTCTTTTTATTTTTCTAATAGATCTATTGAACATAAATTTTACCACCACGTAGTAGGCCAAACTTTGTGTACCGATAGAGTATAAATAATAGGATCAACTATTTCAAAGGCCTAAGTAGTGATGTGTTTTAAGCACACTATAATGTAAAGGGATTCCATGCTCCAATATGAAAGGTTTTAACATATCCCTATACAATCTTGGGCCTCATTATTTGCAAGGTATATCAAATACTCCCTTTTTAGATAATCTTGTGAAAATCTTAAGCCTAGAAAAGCCTATTTATCATTCAACTTTGGTGCATCAGTTTATGGTTAACATCGATAAGTTACCTTCCACACACTCTTAAAACTAGACTCAGTGGGTGATGGTAATGAAAGGATCCTCCATAGTTAGTGCCTTGAAATATAGGCTATAGTTGACAGCACAAACAAGTAAGTGATATCAAAAGACCCAATTATTGTTCATGACCTTTATCTAATATTTTCACCTTTTTATGTAATTGCTTGATTGTTTAAAGTAGGACTTGTTTTTTTCCTTGTGCTCTACGATGTGATAAATACACCTTGAGTGAAAATAAATTTATTTTGAGTCATTAATAATTTACCAATAACTTCACACTCAAAATAAAAAAAAATTAGTTGTTAATCAAGTTTTTAGACACTTTGGTCTTTTTTATAGTCTAGTGTCAAGTTTTTTTAATCCTTTTTTGATTCAAAGCCTTTCTTATAAGTAATATCATTTATCATTGGAAAAATGGTTTTATTGATCAATCCATTGATCAATTTGGTCATAAATCCAAATCTAAATAACAAACCTAGGGTTCAATCCAATCAATTTTGGTTCAAATGCATGTTTAAATCAGCATCAAATCAATCATCCAATAAATATAAATCCAAGTTTGAATGTGCATTCAACTTCATCCATTGATCATTCAAATCCAAATTTGAGTACCTATTCAAATTTTATCATCTACCAATGGAATCCAAATTTGAATGCTTATTCAAGTTTACCCATCTACCAATCAAATCTAAACTTGAATAGTTATTCAAGTTTACCCATTAATTAATCATATCTAAACACCAACCAATCAAATCTAAACTTAAAGAGTTATTCAAGTTTACTAATCAATCATATAATAAATCTAAATCCAAGTTTGAATGTGCATTCAACCTCATCCATCAATCAATCATATCCAAACATCAACCAATCAAATCCAAACTTGAATAGTTATTCACGTTTACCAATAAATCAATCTAATCCAAACATCAATCAATCAAATTCAAACTTGAATACTCATTTAAATTTACCCATCAATAAACATCTAAATTTTATTTTAAGAATAAAATTTGATCAATTTTTAGCTTTACTAATCAAAATTATTCAAATTGTTTTATAAGTTATAATCCATCCGCAAATCAAGAGTCACTAACCACAAATCAAATTATATATATCAATTCCTCAAGTTCTAACCTTTGTATCAATCAAAATCAACCCTTTGGTTTAATTTCACAACCACTTTCAAATTTATGCTTGAAACAAACCCCATTCACAAGTCAACTCCCATCCTAATCAAATCCAAACACAACCTTCAAACCAAATCCAACCTTTAACTTCAACACCCATCAAAACCAGCCAGTTAACATACTTCAAAATCAACCATTGGGTTCTACATCTAATTCATTACCAAAATTGAATAAAACTACATCAAATACACCTTTATTCACACATCCATGTAACTTCACAGGTCCACACAATCTAAATACTTTTACCTTCAAGATAAATATGTCAAATCCATCCTTCAATCCAACAGATCTACCAAATCCATCCTTTAACACAAAGCAATTCATCAACACTCCCACCCATAGTCCACATTCCCAAATCATTGAATACATCATAGATAACAAAAATGATAAATTGCTACAAGATTTAATTCTAGGAGCCATATTTCCTCCTAATTTTGAAACCCAAACCATTCCACATCACCCTACCACTAGTAACCCTATTTTTCGAAATCAACCAAGTCTCCCATCCACTAGTTATAGACTTGCTTCTCACATCCCTTATCACATTAGCAAAGAGAATCAAATTATATCATACTGACCATATAATATCACTTCATTTCCAAAGCCACACCAAATCTAAAGCATCCAGCCTCCCAACAAAATTATCATGCCTAGTAATCAACCTAGTCAATAAAATTGAAAACATAAATTCATTCCTTTGGGACAACCCTATGAAGTGGCATTTCAAAATTTGGTCACTGAAAACTTAGTCATATTATCCCTAAATTAATCCAAAGTTAATTAACTAATCTTTGTCTAATAAATAATTACATGGATTTTGGAAATAAATGATTATCATAAATCTAAAAGATCAAAATTATCATCACATTCTCGAAGGCTTCACCTGTCACCCACCATTATGATTTAATAAACCACCTTTATTCCCATTGTATTCCATGATCTAATTTAATAATCCACCTTTATTCAAATTGTCTTCCATGATCTAATTTAATAATCCACTTTTATTCCCATTGTCTTCTATGATTTGATTTAATAATCCACTTTTATTTACATTATCTTCCATCATCCAATTTAATAATCTATGCCACATCCACTTACTAAATTTTATATCATATATTCATCCTAAATGAATTTTACATTCATTTGTGAGTCCTACATGTTTTCCACTCTAATTTTTTATTAAAATTTCTCATTACAAATTAGAACATTACCTTTTATTCTTAGCCCTTAATCTTCATCCCAAGACGGACAGTTCACATCCATTTCCAAATTCTATAAATTGGATGTTCTTCCTCCACTTTATCCAAGATTCTTCATTACAAATTTGTCATGTTGAGATTATAAGAGTTTACATATCACAACACTGCCTATTTTCCCTTATATTAGAAGAGTGAGCCACCATAATTTAAAGAGAGTAAATCAAATTCGCATCGTAATGGAGGAAGCTTTTTTAAGTGCTAAGGTATAATTTTATTTTATTTCTTTCATTTATAGCTCTATCATAGGTTGAGTTAGTTTAGATTAACATTTCATTTGACTTCTTAGCTTATTTGCATTTCTATATTTCCTTAATACATTTTGGCACAACTGATGGGACCATTCCCTCATTTTTTTCATATTATATTCATCATAATTACATTTAGAAGCATTCTTCATTTTATTTTTGTCATTTTCTCTTGTTTTTGGTTTTTTCTCTTACTTTGTTACAGGTTGCCTTGAATCTAAGCCAAAAAAACACTCTTTAACAAATTATTTATAGGACACTAGTCAAAGAAATTTTACAAAAAACCTAAAAAAAATATTTCTATTTTACTACTAACATTTCATTTTAGTTTCATTTTCAGTTTATAATAATTAACTCACACTTAATTTCTTGGAGTTAATTATTTCTTTTTTTTATATAATTTTGTATGTGTTGTAAGGTTATATATGCTTTTTCTTTGGCATAATATTGGTGATGATACTCAGGAATCAAAAGCAACGTTACAACTCTTTGTGTTACTCAAGTTATGCTTGTGCGTATGCTCTTATCTCAGCATCACATTGGTGATGATAGTTGAAAATAAGAGACAAGCATTAAAATTTTCTTTTTCTTTTTATAGGATCTCTATTGACTATGAATTTCACCACCATGTAATAGGCCAAACTCCATATACCAGTGGAGTATAAATAACAAGATAAGTTATTTTGAAGGCCTAAGTGATGCTATGTTTTAAATACACCATGATGTGAGGGGCTTCCATGCTCCAATACCCAGGGTTTTAATAGATCAGTATATTGTCTTAGGCCTCATTATCTGAAAGGTATATCAAAGGACTACACTTTAGATAAACTTGTGAAAACCTTAATGCTAAGAAAACTTATTTATCGTTTGACTTTGGTGCATCGGTTAATGGTTAGCACCAAGAATTTACCTTTCACACACCCTTGAAACTAGACTCAGTGAACTATGGGAACAACACAATCCTCCATGATTAGTGCCTTGAAATATTAAGCTATGTCTGAGAGTATGAACAAGTAAGTGATATTAGAAGGCCTAATTATTATTCATGACCTTTATCATAAATTTTCACCTTTTTGTGCATTTGCTTGATTATTTAAACTAGGACTTTGTTTTTTTACCTTGTTCTCTACCATGTGATGAATATGCCTTGAGTGAAAACAAAGTTATTTTGAGTCATTAAAAATATACCAATAACCTTACACTCAAACTCAAAAACATTTAGTTGTCAATCAAGTTTTTAGACACTTTGGTCTTTTTTATAGTCTCATGTCAAGTTTTTCTTTAATCCCTTTTTGAGTCAAAGCCTTTCTTATAAGCAATATCACATATCACTAGAAAAATGGATTTATTGAGCAAACCCTTGATCAATCTGGTCATAAATCCAAATAATCTTAGTCTTAACGTAGGGTTCAATCAAATTAATTTTGGTTCAAATACATATTTGAATCAACATCATATCAATCATCCAATAAATCCAAATCTGAGTTTGAATGTGCATTCAAACTCACCCATCAATTAGTCAAATCCAAATTTGAATACCTATTAAAATTTTATCATCTCCCAATCAAATCCAAATTTGAATGCATATTCAAGTTTACCCATCTGCCAATCGAATCCAAACTTGAATAATTATTAAAGTTTACCTATCAATCAATCATATCCAAACATCAACCAATCAAATCTAAACTTGAACAGTTATTCAAGTTTACCAATCAATCATATAATAAATCCATATCTGAGTTTAAATGTGCATTTAACCTCACCCATCAATCAATCGTATCTAAACATCAACCAATAAAATCCAAACTTGAATAGTTATTTAAGTTTACCAATAAATCTATCCAATCTAAACATTAATAAATCAAATTCAAACTTGAATACTCATTCAAGTTTACCCATCAATCAACATCTAAATTTTCTTTTGGGGACAACAACTAATCAATTTTTAGGCTTTACCAATAAAAAATATTCAAATTATCTTACAAGTTATAATCCATCCACAAATCAAGAGTCACCAAACACAAATCCAACTGTATTAATCAATTCCTCAAGTTCTAACCTTAGTATCAATCAAAATCAACCCTTTGGTTCAATTGCACATCCAATTTCAAATTTATGCTTGAACCAAACCCCATTCACAAGTCAAATCCAATCCAATCAAATCCAAACATAACCTTAAATCCAAATCCAACCTTTAATCTCAACATCCATTAAAACCAACCATTTATCATCCATCAAAATCATCCACTTGGTTTTACATCTAATTCATTCCCAAAATTGAATCAAACTACATCAAATCCACATTTATCCACACATCCATCTAACTTCACAAGTCCACATAATATAGATACTTTCATTTTCAACATAAATCTGTCAAATCTATACTTCAATCAAACAAATCTAGCAAATCCATCCTTTAACACAAATCAATTCATCAACACTCCCCCCAATAGTCCACATTCCCAAATCATTGAATACATCATAAAGATTAAAAATGAGGTCTTGATACAAGACTTAAGTCTAGGAGCCATATTTCCTCCTAATTTTGAAACCCGAACCATTCCACATCACCCTACCACTAGTAACCCTATTTTTCAAAATCAACCAAGTCTCCCATCCACTAGTTATATCTTTACTTCTCATACCCCTTATCACATTAGCAAAGGGAGCCCAATTCAATCATCCCAATGAACCACACCAAATCCAAAGTACCCAACCTCCCAACAATATTACCATGTTTAGTAGTCAGCCTAGTCAATAAAATTGCAAACATATATTCACTCCTTTGTGACAATCCTATGAAGTGACCTTTTAAAGTTGGTTGTTGTAAACTTAGTCATATTATCCCTAAATTAATCCAAAGGTAATTAATTAATATTTGTCTAATTAAAAATTACATGGATTTTGGAAATAAATGATTATCATAAATCTAAAAAATCAAAATTATCCTCACATGCCCTAAGGCTTCACCTATCCCCCACCATTTTGATTTAATAATCCACTTTTGTTCCCATTATCTTCCATGATCTGATTTAGTAATCCACCTTTATTCCCATTATCTTCCATCACCCAATTTAATAATTCACCTCACATCTAATTACTTATTTTATATCACATATTCCTCATAAATGAATTTTATATTCATTTGTGAGTCCTGCATGTTCTCCACTCTAATTTTTAACTCAAAATTCCCATTATGAAATAAAAAATTACCTTTTATTCTTAGCGTTTAATTTTCATCTCAAGATGGATAGTTCACATCCATTTCCAAATTCTATAAATTAGAGGTTCTTGCACTTTAGCCAAACTTCTTCATTACAAGTTTATCATGTTGAGTTTACAAGAGTTGCATACCACAATGTTTCTCATTTGCCCTTATATTGGAAGAGTGAGCAATCATAATTCAAAGAGAGTAAATTGAATTTGTATCACAATGGAGAAAGTTTTTTTTGTGCTAACATATAATTTTGTTTTATTTATTTCATTTGTAGCTCTATCATAGGTTGGGTTAGTTTAGATTAATATTTCATTTGATTTCTTAGCTTATTTGTATTTTTAGATTTGCTTAATATATTTTGGTAGCTTGGTGGGACCATTCCCTCATCTTTTTCATCTCATATTCATCGTAGTTACAATTAGAAGTATTTTTCATTTGATTTTTGTTATTTTTTCTTGTTTTTGTTTTTTCTCTCTTACTTTATTGCAAGTTGCTTTGTGTCTAAGCCAAAAAAAAACTCTCTAACAAATTATTTGCAAGATGCTACTAAAATAAATTTCATAAAAGGGCTAAAAAAATCTTTCTATTTTGCTAATAATGTTTCATTTCAATTTTTAGTAATTAACTCACACTTAATTTCTTGGAGTTAATTATTTTCTTTGTTTCTAGCATTTTGTATGTGTTGTAAGGTTGTGTATGCTCTTTTTTTGGCATCATATTGATGATGATACTCAATAATCAAAAGTAACATTATAATTCTTTGTGTTATCCATGTTATGCTTGTGTGTATGCTTTTCTCTTGATGTCACATTGGTGACAATACCTAAGAATCATAGACAAGCATTAAATTTTTAATTTTATTTTTATAGGGGCTCTATTGACTATTGTTTTGAAGGAGTAGGCCAAACTTTCTGTACTGATGGAGTATAAATAGTAGGATCAGTTGTTTTGAAGGCCTAAATGGTGTTATGTTTTAAGCACACCATGATGTGAGGGGATTTCATGCTCTTATGACTAGGGTTTCAACAACTCCCTATACGATCTTGGGATTCATTGTCTAAAATGTATATTCAAGGACTTTCCTTTAGATAATCTTGTGAAAACCTTAAGCTTTATAAAGCCTTTTGTCATTTGATTTTGGTGCATCGGTTAATGGTTATTGTTGATAAGTTACCTTTCATACACCCTTGAAACTAGACTTAGTGGGCTATGGAAATGGTAGGATACTCCATAGTTAGTGCCTTGAAATAATATGTCATGGCTGAGAACATGGATAAGTAAGTGACATCGGAAGGCCCAATTGTTGTTCACGACCTTTATCCTATATTTTCACCTTTTTGTGAAATTACTTGATTGTTTAAAGTAGGACTTTATTTTTTTCCTTGTACTCTACCACGTGATGAATACACCTTGAGTGAAAACAAATTTATTTTGATTCATTAAAAATCTACCAAAAACCTTACACTCAAACTCAAAAGCATTTAGTTGTCAATCAAGTTTTTAGACACTTCAGTATTTTTTATAGTCTAGTGTCAAGTTTTTTTAATCCTTTTTTGAGTCAAAGCCTTTCCTATAAGTAATATCACATATAATTAGACAAATGGATTTGTTGATCAATCCCTTGATCAATTTGATCATAAATCCAAATCTAAATAATCCTAGTCTTAACCTAGGTTTTAATCCAATCAATTTTGGTTCAAATGCATATTTGAATCAACATCAAATCAATCATCCAATAAATCTAAATCCAAGTTGTAATCTTCATTTAACCTCACCCATATATTAGTCAAATCCAAATTTGAATACCTATTTAAATTTTATCATCTACTAATCGAATCCAAGTTCTAATACTTATTCAAATTTACCCATTTACCAATCGAATCCAAACTTGAATAGTTATTCAAGTTCACCCATCAATCAATCATATTCAAACATCAACCAATAAAATCTTAAATTTAATAACTATTCAAGTTTACCAATAAATCATATAATAAATTCATATTTGAGTTTGATTGGGCATTCAACCTCACCCATCAATCACTCCTATCCAAACATCAACCAATCAAATCCAAACTTGAATAGTTATTCAAGTTTACCAATAAATCAATCAAATCCAAACAACAATCAATAAAATTCAAACTTGAATGCTTATTCAAGTTTACCCATAAATCAACATCTAACTTTTATTTTGGGGATAATAGCTAATCAATTTTAAGGATTTACCAATCAAAATTATTCAAATTATTTTACAAGTTATAATCCATCCACAAATCAAGAGTCACCAACCACAAATCAAATTGTATTTATCAATTCCTCAAGTTCTAAACTTAGTATCAATCAAAATCAACCCTTTTGTTCAATTTCACAACCACTTTCAAATTGATGCTTGAACCAAACCCCATTCCCAAGTCAAATCCCAATCCAATCAAATCCAACCTTTAATCTCAATACCCATCAAAACCAACCATTTAATTACATCAAAATCAACCATTTGGATCTACATCTAATTCATTCCCAAAATTGAATCAAACTACATCAAATCCAAATTTATCCACACATCCATCTAACTTCACAAGTCCACATAATCCAGATACTTTCACCTTTAGTATAAATTTATCAAATCCATCCTTCAATCCAATAGATCCAAAAAATCCATCCTTTAACACAAATCAATTCATCAACACTCCCCTCCATAGTCCACATTCCAAAATCATTGAATACATCATATAGAACAAAAATGAGGTATTACTACAAGATTTAAGTCCAGGAGCCAAGTTTACTCTTGATTTTGAAACCCAAACCATTCCACATCACCCTACCAATAGTAACCCTATTTTTAAGAGTCAACCAAGTCTCCCATCCACTAGTTATTGCCTTTATTCTCACATCCCTTATCACTTATCAAAGGGAATCCAATTCTATAATCCCAACCATATAATATCACTTCATCTCTAAAGCCGCACCAAATCTAAAGCACCCAACCTCACAACAAAATTACCATGCCTAGTATTCAACCTAGTTAAAAAAATCACAAACATAAATTCACTTTTTTGGGACAACCATATAAAGTGTCCTTTCAAAATTTGGTCACTACAAACTTAGTCATATTTCCAAACACTAAAAAATTGATGAAAACATCCCAAAACCTGAATGGTATGGAGATAAGGAATATTATGACTATCACAAAATAGAAGGTCACTCCACAAATCCTTGTATGAGACAAAAACATTATATCCAATATTTGATTGATAAAGGGTACATTATGGTATATCCAAGTGTATCAATGTCCAAAAATCATAGCTTAGGGGTATGCCAACATTTATTTCTTGAGCTTAATCATACCAATCCTTTCATCAATACCACCAATCCTTCCTCCCATATTTCAAGTCCATCTCCCACACCCACTGATTGGGACCAACAATCTTACTTACCATTAATTTCCTCCCATAATGATATAAAATAATCACAAACTTCCTAGCTCACCTCCAATTGGAAGAGCATCAAGAAACATTTGCATATTCTAAGAAATAACAAGCATTCCTCAATCAAGATAAATCCTACCATCCAAATCTGAAATCATTATCCCTTATTGAAAACCTCATTGAGGAATTATCAGGTGATGAAAATCCAAATTGCAATCCCAAACCAAATCAAAATCTAGAAAGTCAAAAATATGAGTCCCTTAGTGAGAACTTATTTGAGACATTATTGGACAATCCAAATCTACATCCTCATCAAAACAATCGACAAGAATCCCTTGGTGAAAACATCTCTAAGGCATCAATGGATGAATAAATTTCTATACCCCCTACATCAACACAGTTGCAAGATATATTTATACAACATATTAAAGACACCATTGATCTAAAAATGAATCCCCAAATCATCCAACTTGTAGCCACTCTTAGTCTTGCTATACATGAGATTACTGGTCCCAATCATATATCACATAATGAAACCTATCCTTATCCCCACTATCATTTCATCCTTACAAATATTTTATGCACTAAATACACATCCTTCATCCAACATACCTTTACTTCACCCCATTTAGTAATACCCTCTATCATAGGGGCTATGACAGTATCTTGGTAAATTTAAAAGAATCCAACTTAGAAATCAAAGAAATTACTAAACACATATCTGGAGTGCATACTTGAAAGATCAATAAAGGTTATCATCATGCATCTCAAACCCTTTTATAATTGAGATGCCAAATTAAAAATAAAAACCACAAAACATCAAAAATAAAAAAATTATACATATCGTAACTCCCCATTGGGTTTAGATGATAATAAAAGCAAAAAATTATAAAATTAAAAATAAAAAACAAAATAACTTATTTTATAAATGTATCATAACACTTGGGGGCAACCCATTTACAATTACATTTCACTTTGCCTTATTACATTGGATTTTCCATCGTTTACATTTTTTCTTACATATAAGATGTTATATTTGGTGATTATTTAGTTGTTAGCATAACAAAAACTTTTAAAATATAGCTTATCATATCATTTCACTTTCTATATCACCCTATTATCCCATGTAAAATATTCTCAAAATTAGCACTAAATTGAGTCTTGCCTTAGTTCTTAAGAGCAAAGTACATCTCTTTTTCATACATCTTCTTGTAATACTTAGAAAATACTAGCCCATAGCATAGTCTAGAAGCTTGTCCATGACAGAGTCTCCTCTTACAGTTCCCTCTAAGTAGAAAACATTAGCATACTATAAAAAAATGGTAACTTCCTATCTTGGTCTTCAATGATGAGCTCTTGCAGCTTACTAGTTGTTTGGAGCCATGAATTGTGGCTAAAATCTTTCTAAATAAAATGACACCCTTATCCAAAGCTTATGCAACATCACATTCAAATTCCATATCTCTCACCCTTCACTGATCTTTGATGTTGATCCGTCATATCTCACTATTTGTGTGGGATTAGCATTAGGGAGAGATGCCCTTACTTGCCTACGTATAGCCTTTAGTGATGAGCCCATGTGTCTTCCTAGTCACATGAGACTACATGTAGGGGGTCATAAATAAAAGTATTAAATATTAAATAGAAAGGTGTCCAAATAAAAAGCTATTCAAAAAATCTTGTCTACATGTCTATGTAGAAAAGGGTAACTTTATCTCATTTATAGATTTTGTTAGGGCTAGTTGTCTCTAGACACAGCTAATAAAGTTAGTATTTTGTGAGTTTAGAAAGAAGTATATTTCCCCCTTTGCTCATAAGAATTATATTACCTTCCTTTTCCATGTAAAAATTTGATTTTTGGTTTTCATCTTCACCATTTCATACTCATCATATTCCCCCTTTCATTCCTTTACATCAAATCAAAATCATATGTTGTTTAAACAAAAAATTGGGTCATCACCTAAAAAACAATTGTTAGCATATTCACAAAGCTTCATGCATATCCATCATGTTACATAGTTTTCATACATTTTTTGTTCTCACATTTATAAGCATTTTCCATAAAATTATTAAAAAAATAGAGATTTATGGTATATCCTCAATGTTTGGTCATTTAAAGTTCATGAACTGAAAAACATACATAGAAATTAATCTTATAACACAAGAATGGCAAGTCATCGACATAAATCAGAGCATCTCTATATATCATAATAAATGTCAAGTTTTTACAATAAGTCTCTCATAAAATCCACCTCTATATAGGGAATGTGAGTCAAACATCTCAAAAAATCAAATAAAAAAATTAAAAAATTAAAAAAATGAGAAAGAGAAAAGAGAAAAATAGTTCATCCACAAGTAAAAGCCAGTTTACTGACACTTTGGGCAAGTGCCATGGAGAAAACAAATTTTTTTGCTCCATTCATCTCATAATTAAATCTCTCTTCCATCCATGCATATCTAATCCATGTTGTGATTAATCATCATTAATCCATGTTATCAATTAACTTCTTTGTTTATGTTTGCACATCAATCATCCACACTCATTTCTTGCTCTTTCTACTCAATTTAGGACAAACAACATAACAATATCCATCCTTTATCCATCAATCCATCACTAACTCACTCAATCAATTAGTCATTATATTAGTCAACCAAGCCAAGCTTGTAGCTTTTTAATGGGATATATTGTTCCCACATCTGCTCCTATGAACCTTGATTCATGGGGCACCTCAAGGCATGCAACTTATCTTGGGAGATATCATTCTAAATCTACTCCTCACATATATTGTTGTTTGGGGGTAAATCAATTCATCATAGTAATCAATCACAATGTGAAATCATTAGCTTAAGTGGGTTAATGACATCCATGGGTCAATCTTAACACTTCATCCATCAACCCATTTTCTTATCACTTCATGTATGTGTTGAACTACATTGGCCTGATGTCCATGGAAAATGTAGACACCACTCAAATTATAAAGGTAGCTTGACCACTAACAATTAATCACCATGTACATTCTTCATATTTTCTTCTCACTAATTTCTATTGCTAGTAACTCCCTCTTGCTTAGGGCATCCTACATTAGGGAAACTTTGAATTTTTCTTAACATCCTTATATTTTAACATCATTTAATACTTATTCATTTTTCATCTCATTTCTAGGAGAACTACATGTGGCCTAAAGTCTATCCCCTTTATCATGGGTGTTCACACCATTTTCAATGGTAAAGTCAATTAGATTATGTAGGCAGTGCTCAGGGGCGTGGGGCCCCAAGGGTCAATTTAATCACTATCTCTATCATCTCTATTCATCCAAAATTTGATTTCACTTGTTCTCATTTATATCTGAAACCACATTGTTATCTTAGGGATTCCTCATCCATTGTTAAATATTATCATAAATGTTGGCTACCAAAAGTATCAACCCTCACCTAAGATGTTAGTCATGTCATTTGCTTCCTTTTTAGGTGTTGATTACTTTAGTTTTTGTTTTCACATATGTTTTGTTGTGATTGTGCTTAAATTATCTTCATTAAGGTTGATTACTCTTGATTATCTTGTCACGTGTCTTGTCATTTACTTATTCTATCTTACATTCATCATTTTTGTTAGTGTATAATTTTATTTTTTCTTTTTGTTTGCATTCATCTTCTTTCCACTTGTTTGTTTTTCTATCTTTTTTATTATTTTTGAGTCAAGATTATTTTGTGTATTAAACTATAGTGTGATTATGATTTTTCCATATCATGATGCACTCTATTTTGCATAAATTATAATATTTTTAGTCCTTATGCATAAAATAAAAATATTCATCATGGTCATTTTATTTCATTGGTGATTATTATTTTATGCTAAATTAAAACTTAGGTTTATCAACTCTTACTCATCTATTCTTGTTGGAATTCCAAAATAATGAAAAAATAAACACAAGATAGCTATCTAACCATCCATAAAATTTTCATCCATGCCATTCATTTACATTTTTCAATTCATCCTCTCTCCATATCCTATCCCCTCTATTCCAATATTTCATATTTTGCAACCATTTTCTCCACAATTTCAAGACCTAATTACTCGAAATGCTATAAATATTTATCAACTACTTAAAACTATCAAATTTGTAAAATATTCCTCTCACACTAGAAAATCTATATTTGTTATTTTCAGGCCCACAACTTACCGAGATATATCATTCCTACATCTGCTCATGTGACCCCTAAGTCCTGAGCACCATCCAAGCATGCAACTTATGAGTAAGAGATATTCTTTTTCTTATTTATTATATAGTTTTTATCTAGGGGCAAATAATTTTACAAAAAAATTAATCTTGCAAGTATGATATTGATTTATAGTGCTTTGCTTTCTTGACAACTTTCATTATCACCCCTTCATCATTTTTCCTCCTATATCATTTTGAGTGTTCATTCGCTTTACTACACAAACACTTGAGGGGGAATCATCATGGGTCCCTCATTTTTTTCCAATCATTATCTTATTATTCTATCCAAACTCCTACACATGTTTATTATAAATGAAAAAAATCATAACATCCATTATTTCTTCATCTAATTTTTACTTTTTTCCCACATTTTCAATGATTTTTTCATTTTTTGAAAAGTCATTACTTCGATAATGTCTTACAAAGAATTCTCAAAGAGGGAAAAAATGTAGACACTTAAAATTGAACACTTTGTATTGATTTTAACCTTCTTTACATTAAATACATAATCATCTCTAATCATACTTAATTTTCTCTAATCACTATTCGTCATCACTATTCATTGTTTATTATCCATAAATTAATCCAAAGTTAATTAAATAATATTCATCTAACTGAAAATTCCATGGATTTTGGAAATTTATTATTTTAATAAATCTAAAAAATCAAAATTATTCTCACATGCCCTAAGGTTCTAATTTTTACCCACCATTTTGATTTAATAATCCACTTTTATTCCCATTATCTTCCATGATCTAATTTAATAATCTTATTGTCCATTATTCCAATTTAATAATCCTATTATCCTCCATGATCTAATTTAATAATCCACCTTTATTACCATTGTCTTCCATGATATGATTTAATAATCCACCTTTATTCCCATTGTCTTCCATGATCTGATTTAATAATCCACCTTTATTCCCATTATCTTCCATGATCTAATTTAATAATCCACCTCACATCCACTTACTACTTTTATATCATATCTTACTCTCAAATTAATTTTATATTCATTTGTGAGTCTCATATGTTCTCCACTCCAATTTTCAATTCAAATTTCCCAACATGAATTCTCAGCCCTTGATCTTCATCTCAAGATGGACGGTTCACATCCATTTCTCAAAATTCTATAAATTAGAGGTCCTTCCTCCAGTTTATCCAAGATTATTCATTAAAATTTTATCATGTTGAGATTATAATAGTTTTCATACCACAAAGCTACGCATTTGTCCTTATATTGAAAGAGCGAATAACCACAATTCAAAGAGAGGAAATCGGATTCGCATCACAACAGAAGAAGTTTTTTTTGTGCTATGGTATTTATTTATTTTGTTTGTAGCTATATAATAGGTTTATTTAGTTTATATTAAGATTTAATTTGGTTTCTTAGCTTATTTACATGTCTATATTTCCTTAATATGATACATATGCACTCTCTTTGAGCCTCATTTATTTTATCTTACTTATATTGAGCTTCACCACATTTGTGCCTTGAAATATTATATTTATGGGCCTATATTCCATACATAATTATTACATATTGTTACATAATGGATATCATAGATTTTACATACATGAATAGAACTTGATATATATCATTACTAAGCTTATGAATTACACCTTGCCATTAGAGGCATGATAGCTTATGTTGATAAGGACATCTTATTTTCACTAACTTCTCCACACTATGGATCATGTTTATTTCCTTTAGGGACATAGTAACCACATATTTTATATGTGTGTTTTATTTATACATATCTTGTATAAAGATTCTCACACCATTTTAACTAGAAATTATGAACCACTTATATATTGGGACATGATATTATCCTACATACAACTAGTCACATGATTAGTTTTCATATGTAATACATCTATGGTTATGCCTTCATATATTATATCATATACTTATATTGGGGCATAACATTGTTCCCATAACTTATGTACATCGAGGCATGAAATCTCCTCATGCTATCTCATCCTCATATGAAGGTGCACACACCTATCAAGTTCACATGATGTTAATTATTTCATATGGTTTTGCATGGACATTTTAATTATCTCTCTCTCCTACTATTCATAATGGGTCATATGGTTTGACTTCAATTTCAATTATCACTATCCCTAAATCTATATTTTACTATTGATCATACATGATAATATTTTATGATGATTAAATATATGTGTTTCACACGATTTTTCCAAGCTTTGGCTATATTTTTAATGATACATGGTGCATTAAATTTCTTATTTTGAGATGAGTGATTGAAGGAAAAAAATTACAGTCCCTCACCTCAAAAGGGGGTATATATCCAAAAATAATCAATATTTTGAGTTTGAGTAAAATTGAGTGAAAACTATCTTGAGTAAAAGATTGAGCTATATGAGTGGAAATGAATGAAATAAAGGCACCAAATATGGTTGGACAACATGTATCCACTTCTTAGATCAAGAAGTTAAATTGAGTTGTCATGACTTAATTTGAAATTTATAATCATTAGAAGAGCATGAAAAGTTTTTTTTGGTACTAATTATGGCAATAAATTTGCATACAAACATGTGTATTCATTTCTATACTCATTAATTTTTATTTTTAGTTTCCCATTGCATGTTACGACATTGATTGCTTTAACATGTTTTTTTATTTATATATATATTTTTTGAGAACTCTCATTGCATATGGGTGGAGTCATGACATCTGGTCACTTCATCTTTCCTTCTTTAGGTAATTGCAAGTGCTTATTTAATTTTATCTTTGTTTTTAATTTGATGCAAATGCATGCATTCACATCACATTCACACATCAAAGTAGGGAAATTATGTAGATGCTTATTTTGGTACATGGATCATTATTGTATATTATTATTTTTGTTTTGTGCATATGGTTATTTAATTCTAATTAGGGTTTTAATGGTGATATTCTATGGGATTTTGGTTTTATCTTTTTTGTTTAGTGTGATCTTGTGGTATTTTTTTCTTGTGTTTTCTCTTTTTGTGTTATTTGTTTTGTGTATATATGCCTTTTTCTATTTTTATCTCTTTATTTGTTAGCTATTCTTCTATGAGTCAGATTTGATGACCAAATGAATATATCCCCAACCTTTTTATGGGCCCTTTTCCCGTGCTTAACACATTTTTGATGTTTGAATACATATATTAGTTTTTTGTCTTTTTTTGGTCAACTTACATGCCAATAGGATCTTGATTAAAACATAAAATAAATATATATAAAAAAATCCTATAGGAATTTTTATGAGAGGAAACAAGTGATAAGGACAAGCATCAAGAGGAATTCAAGTATAGGCACACTCTAGATTGTTATATCTTTATAGCTAAGGACTTGTAACAAGGTTTAGCTCCATTTTATACCAAATGAAGGATAGGCAAAAGTTTATGTGGTTGCATATAACCTACCATAGAGGAGTATAAGCCATCGATAAATATTCCAATCACATTCACAAGAGATCTACATTTAATCTAATTCCAAGCATGGAAAATATGTAGTCACAACTCCTTGATGAGGTTATCTTAGTCAGATAACTTACACTTTTCTATTTCTATTGCAAGAATTTGTAGATAACTAGATCAAGAAAATAAAGAAAAGATAAATCAAATAATTCTACCCAATATTTATGTATTGTGATAGGAAAACAATACACAACATCTTATCCTGGATAGACAAAAAATATATAGAATCCACAATATAACCAATTATAAATTTAGTGACTAAAAACATAATTGATGGTTGTAAGAAGTTATCGAATCTACCTAATACACATTTAGCAGTTAAAAATGAAGCATTGAATCCATCCTTCAATAATTTTAAATTCATATTTTACACAACATCTTTGACACTTGCAAAACCCATATCTAGTTTTATAAATTCAAAATAATACATAGGTGTGTCAAATTCTAGCCCTCCTTATCATTTAATTGTTATTACTTCCCTTGATCCATTACTTATTTCAATTTTTTATATTTTTTAACACACTTAGGATTATGACTTAATGTGTTTAGATTTTATTACTTAAGAATTCTTTGTGCCCTAGTTTTATCATTTATTTCATGTCATTATACCCTAGTGTCACTATTTTTTAAAACATATTATTATGTTACATTACATGTTGATTTCTTAGATTAGTTTATTATTAATAATAGACCTTGAGCTACATTTGAATTGTATCCCATTTATGAAAAAAATCCAAATGAGAATGTTTATGATTATATTCTTTGATTCAAATGCTCAATGCACTTATTTTTATCAACCATCAGATTTAGAGAGGCAATATATATTTAATGATGGTTTTTTATGCCCATTCAAAGATAAGTTACTATATAAAGCCTATGCATATTTCAATTGTATTTTTTGTGTGGCTATTTAATTTGAATAAAACATTTGACCATCACATGAGCTTTTTGAATACATTCATGGTCATTCCCATATTGATACTATCCATGTGTATAGAAATTATACATCTACAACATCGGTTGAAGAGAGGAAGATACCTCCAAAAAGTCCTCTACTTAAATAAATCACAACAAATTTCAAGGAATTTTTAAGATCAAAATGGAATATTGAATAAATTATGAGACTTGAACTTAATTGTATTATCGAATATTAAAATCCTAATTTGAAACATGTACTAAAACCTTACAATGGAAATGTATTTTTTTTATAATGTAGAATTAAAGGACATTCAATGAACAAATGTTTTGAATTAATAATAAAAATTCAAGCTCTTGTCAGTCATGATGTGGTTGATATTTAAAACTCAATTTCTAAATAAGAAAATATAAATAAAAAATAATAAATGCCAATTCTCAAGGAAGCATCACCTACACATGACAATGTGATAATCAAGGTTCCCAACGATCATATAAAGACTCATCTTTTATATGTGGAATATTCAGTCACTAATGTTTATGTGGAACAAAAACCAAGACATGGATCTATGGTAAATGATTAGGTTGAATTAAATATGTAGCCTTCTATTCCTTAGAACACTTGGATATGATATTAAAATTTATGCAAGTATAATCTTATTCAATAAAATACAAAATATTGGGATGCATTAAACTACCTATACTAATGGGTCCTCAAACATGTATTACATTATTCTATGTTACACCATCCTTGTTTTAGTACAATGCTATATTAAGAACTTCATGGCTAGAAATAATGAATAAAACATTATATAGCACCAATAATCACATATCTTTAAATTTTCAAGTTGACAAATTTTCATTTCAACAAGATATATAAATAATGAATAAATTATAGAACATCCTCTCATGGTTTAAGTCTAATATCAACAAAATATCAATGAATGATATCAATACATTAAGAATTTTGATTATGAAAATGATGATTTGATGAGATAATATCTATAAGAATTGGCAAGCATGTCTCCACATCCTATTTATGATAACTTAATGGGAATTGATAATATTATTGGTTAGTGCTTCATCTTCCTTGTTATGAGCTTCAACAACTCTATTTTTCACTAAGAATTAGATAACTAGTCATCATACATCATATATCTACAGTTTTGGTTCTACAAATTATAGATCATAAGAATTTTGGTTCATTTATTTGTATCACTTTGAGTTAAAACTTGTACATAGTTGGTAATTACTACATCTAATCATCTAAGTCACAAGACTTGTCTATCCTAAAGTTTAAATACATAAAGCCACATAAGAGTTATTAGATTTTATTTGTTTTCAGTCCATATCCATGGTTGCTATCTTGTGATGATGATATAGTTTACCATATAACTCACGCTTACACAACAATTCTATATAATACTCTCATGATAATTTTAGATATGCATCTAACTCCCTAGATTCATAACCTCATTTTTTATATGAGATTATTAGTTAGCCATGCTAGCCTATCTCTTACACTTAATTGATATATCCTATTGTACCATACTTTATATTTTGCATACGTGTTTAATATTTCATGTCTTTCATGTGCCTTCCTCCATAGAGTTTCTACCTTACCTTATCTTCTTCTAAGTTTAGAATTTATGCTCTATGCTTGTTTTAATTGACATTATTATAGCCCCTTGGTTTAGTTCTTTTTATGTTGCATTGGCCCTTTCCCTTTGATTTTTGATTTCATTCCAAACACTTAAGCAACATTTTCCTAAAATGAAAATATACATATCAATACCTTCCATCCTAAGATGCACCAAGTTCTAAGTGAGGTTATATGGTATTCATAATCCTCTTCTTCTTCTTTATTCCATATTTTCCCCATTAGATTTCTTGATTGCCTTCCTTGGCTTCTCATGATTTTTTCCGTAGGCTTCTTTTCTTGATTTAGTTTGTTATCCATGCTTCTTCTTGCTTGTGCCCCTTGGATTTATCCTTGTGTTATCTAATCCTTATAAAAATATATAACTATTAAGAAACAATAGAAAACATACAAGTAAAAAAAAACTTTGCTTTTATCTTTGTCAATTGATACATACATATATGTCATAGGTTTATATATGCATGTTACACAATTTATTCCCATCATATTCTTTGATTGGGTAAGATGCAATATATATAGGTTACATAAGATTATAGGATTACAAATTCTATCCAATGACATTCACACCCACACTTGAGGTTATTCTCACATTAGTGGTATGCCTTATAATTGGGAAAACATTATATAGTGGTCTTAGGTGATATCCTTCCTACTTCCCATTTACCATATAAAGTTATTTATATTGATTAGACATATCTTATTTTTTCCTATATATTTAATGATACATGGAAACATTGTGTTTTCTTTTGTGTGCCTATGCTTTCTTGATGGTTTCATGTGCATGTTCATGCTTGTGTGTGTTTGGGGCATGTTTCTTATCACTGTCTTGTCTAAATTTGTCAATAGAGGATCTTCTAATCATCATATATGTTGAGTCATTAATTTTTTATGGGTTATATGTATTCATCGATGGTTTTATATTCTACATGTCATTTCCTATACTATATGATTTAATATATTTGGTTCCATGTCATCAGTGTTACTACCATTGTGTGTGTGTTTCATTGCTATATCTAATCTACCCAAGGGCACATTACTAAATTGAGGCATACTATTTATCTCTATCATTATTGAGATCATTTCTTGTATATTTCTATTTGGGGTAATACATTGGCCATCTTACATCACTATATGCTACAAATATTTATCATTCCTAAACTTTACTACCTATATATTTCCATTAGAGGCAACATACTTGTACATTTTCCCTTGATTTTCATTTATCATATCTTACTCATATGTAACTTCATTAAATATATGACTTATGATCCTACATTGATTATATTAAGATGGGATCACATGATTCATTCCCCTCTTACATCTTGTAACATTATGTTTATCATACATGCTACATATTATCCATATTGGGGCATATCCTTTTTCCCTAGTCCATAAAATACACATTTACATTGGGGGAATCAAACCCACACATATTTAATGAGCTTCATTGATTATATTTATACTTATACATTTTCATTGGGGGAATCATACTCTTGCATATCTCCTAGAGAATGTTATTCATATCTTATGCATATAGCTATTACCACACACATGCATATTGATATTACATTTCTTATACACTAGGAAACTATCCTATCCTACTTACATCTAATCACATCAGGATACTAATTATATATTGGGTATTTCCAATCCTACTAGATTGGGGCATAAATTTATTCCCTTCAATAGGCTACATTGGGGAATATTAAATTCCCCAATTGCGTATTCCATGATGAATTTTATTCTATGTAGCTATACAAAGACACATTACCTATTAATCTGTAGACACTCAAATTTAGTCGTTAAGTGCCTAAAAATGTTTAATCTTGACATCTTTACCCTTAATTGGTCTATTTGCCATTCCATTAACTTGAAATCTCTATGGGAGCATTCAATATTCTATGCAATGTCTTACAACTACTCTGAGCATTATCAAAACATCCCTATTTTTCTTACAAGTTCTTATCAGACTAGTTACTATAGTCATTATTATTCTAAGACAGGGCTACATTAGGTCAGATAGGGTCACATTACGACCTTTTCCACTAGTGTGGCCTTATCCCCCATGCTCTAAGGGTAAATTTTCAAATTCAATACATTTAAATTTACCCCTCCTGAACTTTTAATAAGGTTGGTTAAAGAAAATATTCAAAAGATTATTCTATATTAGTGTATCAAAGCCTCATCTAGAAATCACTTGGAAATTCTATTACACACTGAGCAAAAGAGCATTATTCTTTCCTATTTTAATTTTGCTTTATTATAATAGTGATAAGACAAGTCTGAAGTCATTTTATTATAGGTTAATGAAAATCATTATTAATCATTTAAATTAAGATATCTAGTTGCATTCATATAACAAAGTCAAGATTCACACACTCACTCTAGGAGTGAGAACTGCATTGGCATGAGACCCTTTTGGGCTATGTAAGCAACAATTAGATTATGTGGGGTATTCTAAGGATAGCTTAGATATTCCCATAATCCTATTCCCCCTTTTTAGCATTTGATTTATATTTTGTTTATTTTAAAAGAGCCAGGGTTTGTATTTTACAGGTCTTCCACATTAAAAATTGAGACACACAATCAAATAGTAATCCCTCACAAATAAGTACATACACCTAGATTAAAAAACCAGTCACATAATTAGCCAAAATTAGTCATAATAAAAATATAAGGCCACATTGTGTCCATATATTTATAGTGTGGCCTTGTCCCAACATAGTTTGAATTCTTACTTTTAGTTGTGACATAATTAGGTGTCCTTACAATTAATTTCCAGTAACAGTCAACCTGCCAATCAACATACATTCAATTTGGCCTAGCTTTGAATTTTTTTTGTCAATTTAATATTTTTAACTCACTTAAAATTATATAAATTATGCATTTCACATTCAAATTTGTATATTTCGATATATACAAATCAATTTTTAATAGTTCATTTGTTCTTAGCATTTCATTATTCAATAAAAGATAACATCAAACATTCTATTGTACCATATAATTTTTTGTAGATTCTTGACACTGAAAGAAAACAACATTCAACCTTGGATATGAGTCAATATTATTACACATTAGATTTAATCTAAAATATAATAATTTATCTTGTTACTTTGGATAACTTCTAACATTAAGCTTTTTCTTTCGACTTTGTGTTGAAATTTGTTGATCTTTATACATAATTTTTTTCAATTTTATTTTCTATAATCTTGTTGCTTATTTTTAGATGATATGTTCTAAATTTTCTTAAACTACTTAGTGACTATCATTAATGGCTAATCAATTGTCTATTTTATATACACAATTGTGTGGGGGGTACTACCCCAATACTCAAGCTATTGTACAACACTAAACATAGACTTTAATTTCCACATACCTCACAGTATATCAAAAACATATGGATCCCCTTATTAATACCATAAAAAGCCTATTTTGTCCATTTAATTTATGGTGCTCCTTATAGGAGCATATTTCCCAAATGAGTTACTCTCACTGTATTTTTGGGGATGGGATAGTGGGCTACATGCATGATTTAGACTATGTAGTTAATGTTTTGAAATATTGGGCTGACACTACTCTATGAAAGAGAAAGTATATTTGAGAGCCCATATAATAATTTAAACCATTTCTTATATCAGCCTTTAAAGATTTATTTTTGTTTATATTTTATTCATTATACTCAACTCTTTTTTACATAAAAGATTACTTGATAGTAATAAACATTTTATTTATTGCATTTTTTAAAAAAATTCATTGTATATATCTTGGATAGTGAAATTAAATATGCTAATGATATTTCTCCTCCCATATCTCCTCTAGATGGTGTTTGTATGCATATTCAATCAAAATTATCTAGGGTTCGTGCTTATGAAACCCTTTAAGAAACTATGAAGAAGTCAATAGAAGAGTTACAAAATCAAAATTAGTATTTCAGTTCAAAGATCATATCACTTGAAAAACATAACACATATACAAAGAATATGGAGCATGTGAGTGTTGATCATATATATACATCTTCATCTAGCTATATTGAGCCTCAAAAGTAACATACATCTATAATTATTGATCCAAAAAGTGTAAAAAAGGCCAATAAGAGTTCAAGTGATATTCTAAGAAAAATACATAAAACCAAGTTGATTAAATTACTTTCTATGCCTCCTCTAAGAAGATCAAAATATTATTATGCATATCATAGAAGCCATGGACATCATAAAGATAGTTGTTTATATTTGAAGAACAAAATACAAAGTATCATTAATAGCATCAATCCTATAATAGATACATCATTCATGTAACCCACTCAGATTATGATTACATCTCTTGAAGAACAAGGGAAAGTAGAACAAGGGGCGAAATCAAAAGTGGTAGAAAAGGAATAAAGACAATAAGCATGGATGCAAAAATATAATTCAGAGCAAAAACAATTACAAATAGAAAAATTAAAGATAGAAAATATTCACAGGGAAAAATTAAATTAAGCAAGATTACAAAAAGATCTAGATGGAAAAGTAATATTAAATTTTCTTTTATAAAATCAATAATTTGAAAAGTAAATGTTACGAAAGTTACAACAAGAGACGTTAAAAAAAGAGAAGTTACAAAAAAAAGGTCAACCTAAGAAATAAAGTATCTTCAAGAAATGGTTTCTAACAGAAGAGGCTTAAAATCAAGAAATGCCTAAAAATTATAATGTGACAAGTATGGTTCCAAAGGAGGCAATCATAATCCCTTCCTCATATCAATATCCTTTCACTATCACTACTAACATATATGACAATAATTTTACTGATGTCAAGGTTATAAACTAGTAGGAAAGTAATTTTTATTCTACATCATTTATTATATCTCTTGGTTATAATTATCAACACATAAATCAATCTACTGCATATGCATAAGGTTTAGGATCAATTGAGTCAACAATATTTTTTGCTTCAAAAGAATGTTGTCTTATTTTCAATGTTATTAATCATACAAGTGCATACAAAGTTGTGTGCTCAGAATATCATTGATAAAATTAATAGCAAAAATGATTGATAAACAAAAAGGCTACATTATATTTGATCATGAATGCCAAGTTATGTCCATTTCAAAAGACAGAACATCTTTAGAGTAGGAACAAGAAACAAGTGTATATTTAGCTAATGTTATAACTAATACAACTAATTGAATATCATTAGAGGCACATAATAAAATACATATTTCATAAAATAAATAAGAAATATCAATAACATAATATGTATTAGTTGTTTTTACGTATACATATATAAAATAAGACATAAGTGGCATACCAAATTTCAAGATTAAAAAGATGATTATGATCATGGTCATGATTATTTAGTATATGATTAGAATCACATAACTAATATGCAGGATGAATATGGAAATATAATTGAGTGTTACAACACACATGATAGAGGACCTACACATAGGCATCCCCTTGATGAGATCTTGGGATTATATTGGCATATTTTCTCTTTATACAAAACTTATTTTCTTTTACTACCTTTCTATTTATTTTATCCCCAATCCAAACATTCTTCTAGCCCTTGGATTTATTTTTCCCTTTGGGCACTTTTTATCTTGATTTTCAAACTAATTCAAACACTCCAAAACAACTATTTGCAATGCTTTAAATACACATTATTTATGGTAATCCATTTGCTTACTATTGCATATCTACCATACTATGGTTTTCATTTCACTTACATGATCCCATCTACTTACTCTTATATTCTACATGAGCACACATATATCCCTGCCCATTTGGGCCTTGAGAATCCTCATCTACATTGATATAATTCTTTTTTCACATACATTGGGGAATTTTCCTTGCTTTCCTTCTTGCCACATTATCCTTTAACATCTTGTTGAGGATTGTTTGAATCCCTCCCATTTCCTCTTTTTTTGAAGCCTTATTTATTAACACTTTTCAAATATTTTAAGTTAAAATATTTCAAAAAATTCAATTTTTTAAAATATTTATGTAAAATTCCAAAAAAACCATATATGTCAAAAAAAATAAAAAATAAAAATATTTTAAAAAAATCAAAATCAAGACCTCTAAGCATGTTTAAATGTTACTAGTTTACTTCTTTACATATGTTATTTATTTCATGATATCATATTTCAAGTTTAAAAAACTCACTACTTTTCATGAGGTATTTGAGTGTGATACAAGACATACTATTACATAGATTTTTTTATGTTTGGCTTGCCTTAGTACCCAACATCCTTTCTAAGTTGGGGGCATCTCTTTGTTCTCCATGAACACATAAATAGGTTATATATATCCACAAACTTTCTACCATGATGAGATATATATTATACAAATGTTTTGTTAATCACTCATACTATACACTATGTTACATGAAAATGATATTTTCTAACAATGACACTGATACATATGTTTGATTTAGACTAGTCTCATATACTCTATGCTTCTTTATTACTTTACTAGATGATAAGTTACAACATACTTGTTTATTATGTGTGGCCCTTTGCCTTGTGCGTGAAACTTATACATGTCCTTGCATTAATGATATTGTCATACCATTTTGTGTAGCCCTTGACTTTGTGTGTTTATGCAACATCCATATGCCCCTTGTATGTGGATTTTGAGCCTTATGTGTGACATTATATGCAAACTATGTGATAGTGTATGACTTTTATTGTATGTTCATTGCATGTTACTATGGTGCCATGATTCATATATTGTATTAATTCTATGCTTTACTCTTACTTTGATACTATGATATATATCATGCACATATTGATTATGTGCTTCAATGTTATATCTATTTAATTCAATGTTATATTCAATACTATGATGCAATCCAATTCAAATATTCAAACTAATACTACATTATTATATCTTTTACATAAGCTTTATTTTGAGACAAGTGACTTGTAGGCTATGTCTCTCATCTCAAAATGGGGTCTTCAAAATGATCTTATCTTGAGAATTTAAGTCTCACGAGAAAAAAAAAATAGATTTATGGAACAATATAGTTTTCAAAATTATAACATAATTTATAAGTTTTATATTATGGCATCATATAACATACATTTTCACTCATTCATACAATTATAAACTATAGGTTTCAAAGAATTACAAGTTGAAAGCTTAAAAAGTTATAATTTCAATTTGCATTCAATATAGAACATGGGGCACGATATTCATTCATGTTCAAGTTAGTACATGACACTTTCAAATTTCTCAAATTCAAAAGTTTTTTAGTTACAAAGTTTGAAATAAAATCTAGATCTATTTGTAGCAATGTATTCATCTTCATTTTGTAAGTGGGTTGTGTTAGATTCTAGTGACACTCAACTTATATGGTTGCATTTTATTTATATAATAATCCATATTGGTGGTTCCACTCATTCAAATGTTTTACAAAGTACTCTACACATTCAAATGAAAGTTTGAGCATACAATCTTTCTAACTCAAAGACTTCACTGGTTTAAAAATTGAGACTTGATCACTCTCAATTCACCACAGGTTTAACATTTTTGTAAATACCTCAATAAGGGGGCACACACACTTCTCTAATTTCAAGTTACAAGGAAATTAGATTGTGTATTCTTTTAGGGTTATACTTTCCATGCTTTCTTTTCAAATTAAAATTCAAAGTTTCAAATTTTCAATTTTCAAATATGGGTAATAACTATTTTCAGTGATATCGTTGCATATTTTACATTGAGTCATCTTGCACAATCAAGATTTACATCAAAATACAAAGTGCATGTACACACATAAGTTCACATCTCATTTACTCTAGTAATTTCAATTTGTTTCCTAACTAGAATAAAGTGGGGGAAAATGTGGACACTCAAATCTAATTATTAAGTGCTTGATAATGTTTAATCTTGATATCCTTACCCTTAATTGATTTATTCATCATTATGTTAACTTGTAATCTCTATAAGAACATTAAATATTTTATGCATTGTCTTATAACTACTTAAAACATTATTTAACATCCCTATTTTTCTTATAGTTTCCTATCAAACTAGTTATTATAATCTGTATCTCTTAGGGACAGAACCATAGTAGATTGGATAGGGTTGTATTATGGCCTTTCCCACTAGTGTGACCTTATCCTCTATACTCCAATGATAAATTTTTAAATTAAACACATTTATAAATACTCTTCGCACACTTTTATCAAGGTTAGTTAATATAAGTATTTAAAACATTCCTCTATATAAGCACAACAATGCTTCTCAAAGCATCATCTAGCAATCACTTGAAAATTTTATTGCACACTAAGTAAAAGAGCACAATTCTTTATTATTTCAATTATGCTTTATTTTAACAGTGACAGACCATGTTTGAATTCATTTTATTATAGTTCGAGGGTAATTTTTATTAATCATTCAAATCAATTTGTCTAGTTTCATATATATATATATATATATATATATATATCAAAGTCAAAATCCAACTGAAACATGAAAACCTCCTTTGAACCCAAACCTTGGATTATGAAAACACTACCTTTTGATGTCATTTTTGCCACCAAAATAGTCATGTCCATAGAGTTTTCCCTCAGTTAGGCAAGCCAAAAAAGAGAAAGGATTCATCTTCTCATCCTAAAGGTTGGAAATCATATGAGCACCCTTATTTAAGTAAGGACACAAAACATAGTTTGACCAACATAGTTTGAATTCCTTATTTTAGTTGTGATAGAGATTAGGGGTATTTATAGTCATTTTTTAGCAATAGTCGGACTGTATAATCAGCATACATTCAATTTGGGCTAAGTTTGTATATATATGTTGTCAATTTACTATTTCTAGCTCACTTCAAACTCTGTAAATTCTATATTTCACATTTAGATATGTATATTTATATAGATATAAATTAGTTTTAAATAATTTATTAGTTATTAACATTATATTATTAAATAAAAAATGACATTAAACACAATCTTACTACTTATAGTGGGGCATATTATTTTCCCTCAATCTCACAACCTCATTCTCCCATGAGTCATATCTTACTATTGATATTTACATGATGATATCCTTTTATAGGTACATATGTGTGTTTATAAATTAATTTCAAATATTCTAACCTCTTCAAAGATATTACATGATAACATGTGGTGTGTCTATGTATGGGCTAAAATGAAATGCAATTATCTCTTTCTCCCAATATATAGGACTCAAATAAGGTCAATCAAATAGAACCTATGTATACTTAGATGAGTGGGTAAGGACCTATGATACCCGTATATCTAGTAAAGGGTAAATTACGACTTAAATTTCAAGAGAAAAAGGTTCCAAATGACATAGGGATATAACTCTCACTAGACCTCAATGTAGATAATGATTGTAACAATAATTATAAAAATGTAAGTAAATTAAATGATTATTTGGTTTAATTAGAGCTTTACATGAGATGTAGATTTAAAATCTCAAATGGTTGGATGAATACCTAGATATCCTTAGTTATGAACTCTAAAATACCTCTCCTAGTGAGCTTTAATGACACTACAAGATAAGACTTCAAAAGTAAGGCTAAAAACCCATAACTCTACTAAATACTTCCTTAGGATAGAAGTGTGAGGATAAGAAAAGTGTATTAATGTGATATATCTTATTAAAAATTAAATATGACCCATATATATATGATTCAAATACCCAAAACTAATCCTGACTTCCAGATCAATGGTATCAACCAGGTTAATATAGTTGGAAGATGTCGGCTAACACAATACAATATCAACCATGATGATATAGTAAAAATGTCATCGGACAAAGTTTGAACTATATTGGGCTGGTCGATATAGTACATGGAAAACTTAAGGATGATAAAAATTCATATCAACCAGGTTGATACCATAGGATTTAGGGAAGGTAAAAAATATAGATAGAAGATAGATGAAGAGGAAAGACAAATAGAGACTCAAAGGAGACCAAAATAATAGTAATAATGGTGGGACAAAATAATATGCAAACATCTCTCAAAAAGTACCATAAACTAATCCCACCCCATTCTTAGTGCACCCTTTAAGGCGTGCACTCAGGGAGATTAATAATCTGACAAGTCCTTGCAATAAAAAGTGTTATTAAAGTGATAAAGTGAAAATATTAAGTGTGTATATATTCCCCATCTAAAGTTCATCAATATCACATTAGTGTAATGTAGGATGATGCTTTGGGATAGAAATATAGAAACACCAAAGAGTAAATCTTAAAAATAAATGTTGAAAGAACTACTAATAAATGAATAATTAACTTACCTTTCCACATAAGTGATGCATGAAGATATAATAGTACCATCATAGAGAGTGCAATAATTTCATTTAAGAAACCCTAAGGATACAAGGCTAAAAATGGATAAAATCAATCTGTATATATGCAAGAATGTCAAGAAATGTTTGTGACTGAAAAACTCTTAGAATAAGGTTGCAAAACTAGGAAATTGGGTAATTCGAGATAGATAAAGGCTAAGTTAGAACCAAAAGATCCAAGGGAGAATAAAATTAAAAAAATGTAAAAAAAATCCAAAGTAAGATAAGTGGAAATCTAAATGAAACAAAGAAATATGATAAATAAAAGCAAGACTCTAATGAGTGAAGACTTGAAATCAATGCTTATGCTAAAGAAAAATGTAGGAAAACACAACCATATAGAGACGTAACTATGATGATGAAGATCATGTAGATATGAATGGTGATGGGAATTTGTAAGGAAGGCCTAGTTGTATTCCCTGATGTCTTACAATGCAACTCACAAACTAGATAGCCAAGAGATGTTGTAAATGAAAGCCAAGGGTCTAATTTGAAGTAAATAAATAGAAAATAGGAATGTAAATAAGAGGGACCTGCTCAAATAAAATAAATATCCATCAAGGGGATATTGGTAAAGATGTGATGGAGATAAAAAGATGGAAGGTGCCACAGAGGTGATGTAGACATCCTTAGTAGAGACAAGACAGTCTAATCATGTGGATAAAGCTAATAACTATCGAGATTGGGAACCTATAGAACCCCACTTAGCAAGCGTAAGATAATACTAACTAGTGAAGTATATAAATCATCCCATGAAGGTTATATGCATGAAACACATTAAAGGATCCTACCTTCCCATAATGTGTTCCCCACTCCTTAAGATCCCTTATAGAGTTGTCAATCTACTATGAAGATTAGGTACTTGTATGAGAAAGTAGGTGGCTCTAGAATGTAAATAGATGTATAAGTAATGATATAATGAGACCTCATACCCTAATATATAGGCCTACTGTACCCTAATGGACCTCAAATCTATCATGAGGCAAACTAGGGAGTTTGAGCTTCAACTATAATGGGAGATGTGCCAAAATGATCATGTCTTTTAGTGTGATCTGAATTTTAAGATATAATTTTCCCTTTAACATTATATTTACTTATGATTTGGATTGTATATTGCCATTCTCCATATGGATTCATATAAATAAATAATGGGTGATAAATATGTCTAACACAAGATAGAATGTACCTAGTCGCTAGAGATGAGAACCTAAATATCAAGATGACTAAAGACTCCTAGACTTGCACCATATGAAAGACTGAAACCTTGAAACCAACCTAAGTGTGCCTAAAGTGAAATAAAAGGGAAAGATGGAAATCATGGAATATCTATCCATGTGAAAAAGGTGATACAATGATGATATTCTTGAAGGTGACCACAAGAATGGAGAGTGTTTGCTTCGAAAGTGACTAGGCGAAGGAGGGTATTTGAAAATACATCAAAGTGTAAGTCAAATTGCTAAAAGGAAACCCACATAAGGGAAACATTGTGAAAAATATAATCATGTCATTAGAGAGGCCATACTAACTTAAATGGGTCTAATATAGGCACTAATAAAATAAATCATCCCAAAAGAGGGGGAATGCAAAAAGACATCAAATAATCACAATGAAACTCAGGCTAACTAAAAAGGGTGAAATATAAAACATGATAAAATAAAACTTAAGGTGATACTTAATATCCAAAAATAAAATTAATGCTGATTGTAAATCATCTTAAAAAAGGGGAAGCTAATATGCTTAAAAATAAACCTGAAGGTGCTACCTAAAATACATACGGGAAACTAAGGTTGGCAATAAATCATCCCAAAAAGGGGAGAGCTAAAATGCTAAAAAAATAAAACCCAAATGTGATACCTTAGCTCCAAAATATAAATTAAGGTTGATTATAGTAAATATAAAGTGATTGGAAAAGGAAAATAAAAAACATAGGCATTTGTGAAGAGCTCCCATTTGATTCAGAGGCCTTAACATGCAGCTCACAAACTGAAAAACCAAAAGAGGTGTTAAAAAAGTAATATACCAAGGGACCAAGAATAGGTAGGACAAATGATGCTAAGAAATATGAGGGTGTAGATAAAATAAATATAAGCTACATTATAGCTAATTTTTAGCAAAAAATCTGCATGAAAATGTTAATTAGATACAATAAAATCTAACTATGTACAAGAAAGAATCTATGTGAAATAAATGAAACTATTAGGCATAAAACATGGTTGGATCTTTGAAAATTTATTAAAAATATATATATTTTTTTTTAAATAAAAAAATGTCAAAAAAAAACAAAAACAAATATTCCAAAAATTTAAAAACATTAAAAAAAAATCTAAACATGACATGATTTGCTAGTTTACTTCTTTATATATGTTAATTATCACAATTTTAGTAGATAATAATTTATTTTTCAAACACACATTTTTTTCACAAGGGAGATGAGTGTGATGTAGGACATACATATTTACATGAATTCTTAGATGTTAGATTCCATTTTATCCAGTGGACATGCCTATATGGGGAGCATCTAATTCTACAGGTTACATTATATATTTATATGACCTTTTCTACCATGTCAAGCTACATATCTTATAAATTTCTTGATAAATTTCTCATATATTACATTATGTTACATGGTTATGATACATATGGATAGTAGAGACTAGTTTCACTTATTCTATGCTCCTTCAATGTTGTTTACTTTCTTGCATTATAGGTTATATATTGCTTGCTTATTGTGTGTGGTAATTGGTCCTTGTGTGCAATAATTGATTAATCATCTACATGATATTTTTTCTTGGTATGAGTAAAATTTGAACATGTCCATTGTTTGTATCCCTTGGACCTATGTTATGTGTGAAATTTAAACATGGTTCTAGTTGTGATATTTTAAATGTCCTTTATATGTGTCCCTTGGTCTTATTTGTTATTACATATTCATGTCCGTTATTTGTGGACCTTGGCCTTATTGTATGACATTGCATGACATTGTGTGTTGTGGTTATTATGCTTTATGAGATTTATTTTTGGTGCCATGATACATATCAAGCACTTTTATTGAGTAGTCTACTTCATAGATGGTTATTTTACTACATGCATCATTGTTATATCTATCTAGAAATGACACTTATATGCCTCACATTCAATATTTTGCATATATGATTCAATGACAATCTATATTTAAATTACTTATATGATTCACATATGTGGGATACATCACATAATTAATAGTAGAATAAGTAGATCCACAACAATAATTGATGAAATAGTATAATAATGAATAAATATGACTAATCCACTTCAATAGGGTAAACTTCTCAACAAGTAAATAAGAGCATAATTTAGAATATGATGATGAAAGACTAATCACTACCTCATATATATAATCTATTTATCCATGGTTATTTCATAGGCTTACCTTATGAAGAACATAGATAAATGTGATAAGATAATATGAAAGGTTATGTAAGCCACAATTTAGACACACATATCCCTAAACATGCTATAGGTTGAGGGTGTAACATACCCATCCCCTTAAAAAAATGTTTCCCTCAATATTAAATCAAATATGGATGCTACTAATGGAAAGTTTCATCCTCCCATGTGGCATATTCATGATTTAGATTCTTCCACTTGATTAAATACTCTTTAATCTTTATTTTCTTAGCCTTTTAATGTGTGTGTGAAAGATCTCCTTAGGATCAAGAATGACTGTGCCTTCTTCATCTAATTATGGTAACTCAGTCTAGTAGAAACTCTCTATCCAATTACATTCTTTAGGCAAGATAAACAAAATATATGATGTATGCAAGTGGACTTAGTAGCTCTAACTTGTATGCCACACTGCCAAATTTTTGCATTATCTGATAAGGGCCATAATACTTAAGATACAAATTTTTATCCCTTTGATGTTGCTTTAGATACATTTGCTTATATGGATATAATGAAACAAATATCTAATAACCTATGTCAAAATGTCTCTCACGATGGTGTTGATTCGCTTGTTTCATTTAACTTTGTGCCATTACCAAATTCTCTCTCAAACTAACTAGTACCTACAGTTGATGTTGAATGTGTAATGCAAAAACATCAACCTTAGGCTATAATTTTAAGGATAAAGTGATGTACAAGGTATGATAATCATAAATAGACACAAATGGAGACATTTTGTAAGAGGTATGGAAGGAAGTGTTATACCACCATTCTACTCATGATAATCAATGAACCCATCATTCTTGTTTATCTGATGCAAAATTATGTAGATACCCTTTTGATAATTTATGAACACCTCTATTTTCCCATTATATTTAGGATGATATGAAAATCTATGAACCAATTGAGTACCTAAACATGTGAATAAGTTAATCTAAAAATTACTAGTAAAGTTGGGATCATGCACTTACAATGATATTGGGAGTACCATGTAACTTTTGGATTATATTGAGAAAATAAACAACTAATGAACTAGGTAAAATTGGTTCTAATAAGGAGAAAAAATGAGCATATTTTATGAGCCTAACCACAATTAACTTAATAATTTGTTTACCTTCAAACCTCAGTAGCCCTATAATGAAATCCATGGAAACTTCCTCCCACCTCTCACTAGGGATGGATAATAGTTGAAGAATACCTAGTGTCTTAATTATTTCCTTCTTTTTATGTTGACATACCATTCATTCTACCACAAATTTTTGTATATCCCCCTTGGGTCCTTAAAATAAACCCTATTTGATTCTATGTCAAGATTTCAAAAATCCCAAGTGTCCCCTATTGGAGATGCATGAAGTTCCTAAAGGATCTTATGTTTGAGGATAAAAGTATTACATAGGTATAATCTATATTTATAACATAATTCATTCCCTTTCCATTCAAATTTGTCATAAATACTAGAACCATGCTAAAGATTATAAATCAAAACTTATGTATACCTGTCATTCTCCTATTAAGATCTTATCTCTTCTAACCAATCCAGTTGTCAAATGGTTATTATGCATAATAATGCCTTAATTGATTCATCCCTCCTAGATAATGCATCTACTAAAACATTAGATTTTCCTTTATTATAGACTATTTCAAAGTCATATATAAATATTTTAGTCACCCACTTTTGTTGTTTTTTTGATGATAATCATTATTCCAAAAAATATTTTACACTATCATGATTAGTATTTACCTTAATGTGTCTACCCATCTGATAACGTCTCCATTTTTTGACTGCATGAAGAATATCCAACATCTCTTCCTCGTATATTGTATTGATCATATTTTTTTCCCTTGAGTTGATAACTTTCAAATGAAATTAGTGTTCCTTCCTGCATGAGGACTGCCCCCATGCTATATCCTAATGCATAACATTTAACAACAAAAGTTTTAGAAAAATTAAGGGTAGACAAAATTAGAGTGATGCACATAGTATCTTTTATCTTCTCAAATTCCTTGGTATTTATTTCATTATAATGGAAATAATCTTTCTTCAACAAGTCTATGAGTTGTTGTTATGTTTCCATAATTTTTTATAAATTTGTGATAATAACCTATTAACCCAAAATAATTGTTAATCTTATTGAGGATCTTCGGCCCTTACCATTTCATCATAGATTTGATCTTCTTAGGGTTGACTTTGGCTCCTTCATGTGAAATAATATTACCCAATTAATCTACCTCTTAGACTTAGAAAACATGTTTGGAAGGTTTGACATAAAGCTAATGTTGTTCTATAACTGACAATATAAGTTGATTCTTGGATCTATAATGAAATAATGGGGCTGAAGAAGAAAGTGGAAACAATGCAACACAATCAGGATGTTGATCAGACCATAATCAACCATTTGGAGGTGCAAATGTGAGATATCCCAAAAAAACTTAAAGATTATGAGAATAATCTTAGAATGCTCATCAAGGAAAGTAGAACAAAGATGGAGCAGGTAACATCAAGCATGTGTGCTGCTGCAGCTAGCCTTGGTAAAAGAGCAAATGAAGAAATAATATCCTTGGAGGGTCCAAGTAAGAGGACAAGGCAGAGTTTGAGGAAGAAAGCATTGCAAGCTGCTGCAACTTTGACTGCTAACTCCATCTAGGAAACTGCTACGATTGGAAAGGAGTCTGTCAAGATGATCATGGAATTGCAATAGAAGCCTAGGGTCTTCTTTGTTGGTTTTGTTCCTGTTCAGGTTCCTATTGCTGGTTGTTGTAATTGGTTCTTGTTTTTGATCCTATTTCTTGGTTCTTGGTCTTAAACTTTATTTGAGGTTCCAGGTCTTTGTATAACCTGGGTAATTTTATTGGAATATGTTTGTGGTTTTAGGTCCCTGTAAAACCTGATTTTGATGTTGTTCTTCAGTAGGTTTCAGAACTACTTTTCCTAGTGGCTGTTAATGTTTTATCTTTTTTGTTTCTATTAAAGGGTTTTGGGGTCCCTTCAAAACTTGCTTTTATCGTAATCTAAAACAATACATGTTTCACATACTTCAAATGTTCTTCCCAAGTTTTTTTGTATATTATAATGTCATTAAAAACACCAATAAAAATTTCTTAGAAAAGGTCTAAAAATAGTATTCATCAAAATCTAAAATGCAGATGGTTCATTTATGAGACCAAAAGGCATGACCATAAACTCATAATGGCCTTCATGATTTCTATTTTTTTTTAGGGATATCCTTATCTCTAATCTAAATTTGATGATACCCATAACAAAGATCTAGTGTCATAAAATAAACAACATGTAATTCATCTAAAAAATCATTAATTACTATAATAAGTAACTTATCTTTGATGGTGTACCTATTGAGTTATTTATAGTTTAGGCACATCCTCTAACTATCATCCTTGCTACCCACCATGACTGTTGAGGAATAATATTCACTTTGGCTATGTCTTATAATACCTACCTACAACATCTCCTATACCATATTTTCAATTTCACTCTTATAGGCATATGGATACCTATATGGTCTTATGTTTTTTGGTTGACTACCTAGAAGTAATCTTATGGCATGATCATGTTTTATTCTTGGTGGTAGTCATTTTTCATGGTGTCAAAAATAGTTGGGTGGTCATCAATAATCATATGTAAATTATTATGTGTCAACATATTTGTTGGTTGAACTTATATGGAAAACAATCATGCTACAAAACTTTCAACCCCTTTTTTAAGAATCTTCATCATTTGATGCAAACCAACTAACTATGAAAATTTTACACATAATCCATGAAGTTCAAGTTTCCTACCCTTAGAATGAAAAATTATGAATATGTCTTGGAAATTCATTTCTATTATACCCAAATTTGTGAGTTTTTATACCCCCAAAATAATGTCAGCCCCACCCATGGAAATAACAAACACATGAGAATCTATCCTATAGTCTACCATAACAAGCTTAATCCGATGGTATTTTATAAAATGAATGATTGTACCATCATCTGCGATCATGACCTAAAATTCTAGAGTTGGGTAAATGAAACCATTCAAACAAGTAGAAAACTTACCATTGATGAAGTTGTATGTACTCCTTGAGTCAATCACTATTATCACTTTCTATTTCTTGAAGAAACCTACCACCTTAAGAGTTTGGGAATTACTAATACCATAAAGTACATGATAGGAGATAGTAGGATGGGAATCTTCATATTCTTCCTCTAGCTCATCATCATCCTTACATGAGACCTCATCATCTTCTTTATATTCATTGGCACCTTCAATGTAGAACAACTTATTTTTAGCACAATTATGTCATTTACTCCACGTTTTGTCACAATTGAAACATATTCCTTTTGCACTCTTCTTTTCAGTTTGTCAAGGGATCAATCTTGTAGGTTGAGGAAAAGCTTGTACTATGGAAATATGTTTGCAAACATTTGTGAAATCCCTTAATTTAACTAGATCTTTTTCCTCTACCTTGCATGCTAATGTTATATATTTATATATGAAGTTTAATTAAACATGTGAACCTCAAATTGGATGTTATCCTTGATCTCACCCAAGAATAGGCCAATATTTTTGTGCTCATTGATGTCATCTAATGTCATCCATGCATAAGGATAGATTCTGGAACTGTTAAATATAATCATTGACAATATCTATTTATCATAATTTTGATAATTACTAAAATAGTTTTCTTAGACATTGTTGTGATAATGCATTTGTAGTACCTGAATAAACACTGACTAAGTAATAAGAATGTCATTCTTTTTATTTTGAGCACACAACCACCTATACCAAATAAACCACTTATATTCTAGATATAGATATGCCATGAGCACATTTTACGAACACAAGGTCTAACATATATCAAATAAATTTTATATTTGATTGATAAAAATGATTGGATCCTTACCATCAAACTTGTGCACTTTCACTTTTGGCATCATGATCTTTAAACCAGTATTTAAGTTTTGATTATTCTAGTTGGAAGAACCAAAATTTAGTGGTAGTGGATTATTTGTTGGTGGAATATGAGACATAATAATGGTCAATTTACCACTAATAACTACCAACTAAGAATTCACATCGTTCATGTCCCATTTTACCTCATTGATGTCTACTACTACTATATCAAGATCATATTTCTTCACCATGCTTTGCATATCTGATTAAAGTTGTTGAACCATCACAAAAATCCTAGGATCTAAAGTTTTAGACTCCATGTCATCCTTGTGAGGTTTTTTTCTATGAGCATCTTTCCCTTTTCTATAATCATGAGTGTTTGGACCAACCATGCATAAAACTTTAGGGTTAGGGTTTTAGGCATGAAAAAAGTGTACATGAGATTTATACCATTATGATTGTCTCATTGAGATGATTCTAACAACCTCTAATTTACACAAGGGTAGAATTTTGATTTGGGGACCCTTATCCCTAATATGGCCATGGAAATATATCTATTGGCAAACCTACTCTAATTTGAAGTGCGCATTTTTTTTCCAAATTCATGTTAAAAATTATTTGAAAAATACTATGGTGATGTAAAAAAATCATGGATCACAAGTTATGTTTTTTCGATCCTTCAACTCTTAGGATAATAAAAGTACTAGATCTAAAAATACACCACATAAACTTTCCCAAATCAAAGCTTTGACATCACTTGTAATGAAATTACTTAGATGATTCACATCAATGAAATATATCATAGAATTTAATGTATAATAAGCATATCCATAACAATAATTGATGAATGTGAATAATACTTGATAAATGTAGTTAAGCGAATTCAAGGGGAAAACCTCCACAACAAGGCAATAAGATCAAAATTCACAATATGATGATGAAATAATAACCATTACCTCTTATATATAATCTACTTATCCATGTTTATTCTATAGCCAAACCTTACAAAGAACATAGAGAAATATGAGAAGATAATATGAAAGGTTATGTAAGCCATAAGTCGACCACATATATCCCAAGATAGACTATAGGTTAAGGGCATATCACAATCATATTACTATGATGATGCACTCTCCACATGCTGACATAATACTATATGGTTATATCTTTATCACATGATATAATTAACTTATCTTTTGAGACGAGTGACTTGCAAGCTACATCTCTCATCTCAAAAGGGAGGCATTACAATGGGATTGTCTTAGATAGCCAAGCTTCCATATATAGATAAAAAATTATATTTGGGAAAAATTATAGGTTTCAAATTTTTTAAAATATATATTTTAAATAATAAAAATAATTCAAAAATTAGATTTCAATTCATAATACATATTTCAAATACTCAAAGTAATACAAAATTAGATTCTATGATAGAGTACATGGTTCAAAGTTTCAAATTAATTAAAAAATTAGACATATAACATATATTGGCACATTGATACAGACTATGAGGGCATATGACATGTATATGCACTCACTTTTCAAAGACTCAAGATACACAACCATACACACTAGAATGTATATGCACAAACATATGAAAAATAGTTATAAGTTTAATAATACATTAAAATTGAGCATATATATTTATGTAATTATCTATCATTTGGAATAGATTCATGGTACATTATAATTATTCATGCATATCCTTCAAAGTTAAAAAAGACATGATACTTGTTCATGCATAATTGTAAAGTTCAAAGGGCATGATAATTTTTCATAGATAATTTTAAAGTTTAAAATTACAGTTTCAAAGCTCAAAAGGAATGATACTTGTTTGTGTTTAATGTCAAATTTAAAAGCCACAGTTTCCAATAAAAATGGTTGTTATTTCAATCTGAATCTATTGGCAAATGCAGTCATGATGGGGGCATGGACATTCATAATTCTCTTTCAATCATGTAAATATAATTTAGATTCATTTTATTACAATTAATGTATACTTGATTTTAGTAAAACTCAATGGCCTTGGAATCACTTTTAGAAAACCAATTATGTGTTTCCATATTTATATAGCAGGTGATGTTTGTTTCATGTTTAGTGACACTCATCAACTTTGGCATCACTTATAGTGAACTTGTCATAGTTGCAACTTCATTGTATTAGTACAATGGGAAATTTTTCCTATTCATGAGAGTTGATGGGGGCATATTTCCAACTCAAGGGGATTGATTATTTATTAAAAATTGGGAATTAATCACTCTCAACTCATCATCTTTTCAACATGAGGAACCATCTTTCCAAGTGCTTCAATAATGAGTCATAGTACTCCAATGCTTCATCATATTCAGGTTATAAGACAATATGGAATCATCTTTTACAGGTGTAATTCTTCCTTACTCTCTTTTAAATTCTTCAAATTTCAAAGATGGACAAATAATTACTTCATCTACTATTGCAAGGTTTGATAAAATGAGTACCTTGCATAATTAGAGTATCCTATCAAAGACAAAGTGTGTTGTACAAAATCAAGTTTAATTATTTATCTTTTATTAAAGTAATTTCATTACTATAATATAGGGGGATGAAAATGTAGACACATAAATATGGTCATAGGTACTTGACAATGCTAATTTTGACATATCATAAACCATATGACTTATGTCCAAATACATGACTCTTATTCACCATTCCTATAATATATTTATCTATATGTGGGATCGAACCTCTATTCATTGTCACTAATACATAGATATTTGAAAATTAATACTCAAACCTCCTTATTTAATTCTCATACTACTAGTATTCTTAGGACAACTGTTCTTGATCTTTCAAGGCATGCCCACTATTGTATACTTTTCCACCTATAACAAGCTTATCCCTACACCAAATAATGACTAATTTATAAATTTAAACCATTTTTTGGGTCTTCTCATACATTTCATAAGTTTGAATAAATAAAATTATAAAAATGCTTTCAATATATAAGCAAATTTAAACCTCATTTCAAAGTGACTAGATTTATATCTAACATCTAATCTTTACACTATTTCACATAGAGCAACATGATAAGTCCAATAAATATACCTCATCTTACTATATATTCAACCTTCACCCACTTTATATCCACCATTTCATGTACACATAATAAAATTATATCCATAATTTTTCATATTAACACAAGACATGTTTATGATGCACATATTCATTGTTATGGTTTAAGGAATGATTATTTCTAGATAAAATAATATGATTCCTTGTTATATAGATTTGGTGTATTGATGGTGAAGGAAGAATATAGGTTATTCAGTGTTTATCATGTTTTTCATAAGTTATGATAACTTGTAGAAACTATGTAGTGGTATCCTATAGGATCTACCTAGATTTCCTATATCAATCTGCATAGTGGCATCCTGTAGCATCTACCTAGATTTCTTGTAGTAATATGTGCAGTGACATTCTATAGCATATACCTAATTTTTTTATAAATCTAGGTAGTGGCATCCTGTAGCATCTACCTAGATTTCCTATAGCATTTGCACAACATTACCTTAAACAACTATGAAAACTTGTTGATGGTTAAATATTCCTTCCATGATTCTAGGATCAAGAATAGTGTCATGAATATAGGGAGGAGTGATTCTCTCAAAACTGAATCTTTCTATCCTCAACACATGGATTATTATTTATATGTATTATTTTATCTTATACATAGATAATATTATTATATATTTTTGTTAGGTGTAAACATAGATTTATGGTTGTAATTTCCTTGATTTGTTATCCTCTAAATAAGGAACCTATAGCTCCTATATAATAGGAAGAGTTTAAGTCGCATAAAATAATTGGGAGTTAATTAAGCAATGAGCCAATAGTTATAAAGTTGTAATTTTGTAACTATGTTATGAGCATAATTATTATGTTTATGGAATAAATTCAGCTTGTCTAGTATATTATTTTAGGAATACAAGGGAGAAACAAAATCCTATAACAAACCATGTTGCACCTCTATACCTTTTCTGCCTCCTCTTTGTGTACAAAATTTCCTTAATTATCACAATAATCCATCTTATCCATATACCAATACATTTTAGGGTGAAAAAAACCTAAACATAACCTCTACCATTAGATCAAAAACCTTTAATCAATGGCCTGAATTGACTAGAAAATTACAATTTAACAAGACAATTCTAATAAAAAATTTCTCTGGGGTGCGCGGTCCCTAGACCCCCCATCGAAGGGGGTCATCCACCTCAGACCCCAAAAGGGGGGTTACCCCCTTGCAACCCCCCATGTCATGAGGGATTTAAAGAATGGGATCTAAACATAGCTAAAATAGCATTAGAATTTTAACCTTTGATCTTGGAAGACAATTAGGCTCCATACCTAACATAATGCAATTTTATGGTTTAGCAAGAGAGGAAATTGTTTATGCAAATTATATAGATTGTTTTGAGCATTTAGTATTCTATTATGTAATAAGAAGTGTTTCCAAAGAAATCATGACATATAATGTAATATATTTCAATCAATTAAGGATATTCTTAACCACATACCAATGCATAAAACTTTAGAAACTATCCTAGATAAAGCCCTAAATAAGCTAAATCACTAAAACAACCAAAACCTAGCATATATACTACTACAAAAGAATAACAATTTCACTTTACATAGCAAAGTTCCCTCATGTAAAACTCAAAATTGGTGTGTAGACTTTCTACCAACCAATTATCCAAGCTAGGAAGTAATGAAGGAGGATGATCAAGCTATGTGTAAGCTGAGTCCAAACTAGGAGCCAAAAGTAGTGGAAGAGGTGAACGAGAATATGCCAACTAAGAGAGAGCCAATAGATGGAGAATAAGCACAAGTGTAATGGAGTCTTGAGGGAGCTAGGAGTAACCCACAAGCTTTAATAACACTATAGAGAGCAATGTGAATCACCAAGATGAACTGCAGAATAATAGGGCATCCAATGTCATAATGAAAGCTAAATGTGCAAAGAATGAACCAGATGAAATTCAAGAAGGTAGCAAAGACTTTAGTGTGATGATAAAGTGGGAAGATCAGAGCAAAAATTGAGGAGAGATATAGGAAAATTAATGAATAAGCATCATATAAGGCAACCCTAATCCACCAAAGGCCAAAAAGTAACAGTTTCTAGCCATTTGGGCCAAACTAGCTCCCTTTTTGCACGTTCTACTCGGGCCATAACCTAAGTTGTGGCTTTTATGAAGGAAACATGTGACCTAGGCTTAAATTTTCCTTCTTAAGCCATGGCATAAGTTAAAAGGCAACTTTGAGTGGTCAACAGGCTTTTAGAAGGGCCCCAAGAGGTGTCTAGAGGACATGTTTATGTGCAAAAGGGTAGTAAGGTGATAAGGATGCATAGGGGATGGATGTATGACATAGGAAAGGTCTATATGAGTGGTAAATATATTAAATTAGGATAACTATGGTCGGTAGTCTATAAGTGAGTTGATGTGTAGTTATAGGGAGGAGTAGGGTCAAGAGAAGTATGATTACATATACCCTCAAGGTATAAGTAGTTGGTGTTTAAATGAACAAAGAGTGTTGTGTAGTACCTAGCAACCACATAAAAGCAAAGGAAAGAAAGAACTAAAAAGATAAAAGAGAACATTACCTATACTTACCAAATAAGTATGGTGGTAGAAGAAGTCGATAACGTGATCCATGGGTGAGAGCACAAATGTTGTGTAATCCAAATCCAACTCCAGCTCTAGTTCCTGCTCCTACAAAAAAGGGACACAAATGATATCAAATCAAATCATACAATCCATAATGACATTCACTAGGGCATCAACCTTATTATTCTCCCTATGAGGGATATGGGTGACTTAGATTTCCTTGAAGGAGGAGAGAAAATCACTTACCACCTCAAAGAAGGGCAGTAACTCAGAGCTAAGGATGACTTAGGCATTGGTGAGTTAAGACATGACTAAGAGTGAGTCTAAGAACAAATGCACATAGTGAATACCTAGCACATGAGCATCGATGATTTCATGATATTTAGTTGTATTTTTTATCTCACTAGTAAGGAGGTAACCATTTACAACAAGCTCATAATCCCATGGGTCATCGATAATCTAAACAATAGCAATGGATCCTGGGTTGCCTTGACAACCACCATTAGTTTGAATCACCACTGAGAGGTGTACTATAATAGGGGTCAATGATGCAAAAAGACGTGAAAATATCATCTCAACATAGAGTAAGACAAATGAGTTGCACAAGGGAGACAAAAAACATAATCAAGGGGTGAAGACCAATGCTGACTATGGGATGAGGTGATGAATGGTGGTAGGATGTCCATGAAGGGATGAAGATTGGTCAATGAAGACCAAAGCAAGTATTGAAGTAACCATAACCACAAACCCACACCTATGATAATCATAGTTAAAGAGAGAGAGGGAGTTAGTAGGGATTATCTATGAATGAGCCAAGAAACTACTGACTGAAATAAGAAGAGAGATCAACTTCTATCCTAAGGCTTACCTTAGTAAGGAGTACATAAGCCAGAGGAAATGGGGGTCAAAGAGACTAGAATAATCCCAAAAAACATGCAAGGAGGCCTCAAAGAGATTTATGGACCCTACCATTACATCCAAAATAGGCCAAAACCCCTAAGATGAAGGTTTGGTAGTTCTAGGAGTAACAACAAGATGAAATGGAGGTCGAGAGAGGGCAAAAAGAAGGCCTCAGGCCCAAGCTACAACCTGCCTGGGAAAACCCATGGCCTAAACCACTACCAGGATGTGGGGTCCATGGCCTAACCCACTACTAGGTCTTGTATTACCCCAAAAACCCATGGCTTAGGCCATAAAGGGCCAAAAATAGGCTTGGGGAGCCTAGTAGGGCCCAAAACTTGCTTAGAAAGGCTGGAAAGGGGAAACAAGAAAAAGCATGTCGGATGAACATGTTTAACTCATTCTAATACATGCACAACTGATCTAGGGTTATGTTTTCCTCTCATGTAGATGTAGAGATGAGTTAGAGTTCTACAAGCAAGAAAGGCATCTCAATTGATAGAGTTGTCATAATTGTATGAGGGCCAATTGAGAGAGTGTGTCTTAATGCCAACTATAATGAGAGGCAAGGAGGGTTGGTAGGATGATTGTGATATATGAAGACTAGCTAGGTAAGGCTAGATCAAGTTATAATCAACCACAACTACTAACTCAAAACACCAACAAGAATTATAGAAAAGGAGAGAGGGAGTTAGTAGAGGGATAGCTACCAACAAGCATTAGCCCAACCAACAAAAAGAAGTAAAAGACTTTATTTTTATCCTAAGGTGCATCTAATAAGGAATGCACAAGCCAAATGGCTACACAGACCCATAAGGTTTGATGATGGATGCCATGAGAGGGGTAATCCACTAAACGGGGGCCTAGAGAGGGTGTTTTAGTAACATTTGAGGCTTATTAAATCACCATAGGCCTAGGCCCAGGCCTACCCCCAAGGGAAGGCCACCACTTCACCTTGAATAAAGGCCTTCCCTCAAGGTAGGCCACTACTTAACTTATAAAAGGCCAAAAAATAGGGAAAAGGTAGGAAGAAGGAGATGGAAAACTCATATCCGTAGGTTTACCAGTCATGACTTGAAACACAAGAGTGTCAAATGTGGGGTCATTATTAGTGAAAGAGACCTATGAACCCAAACAAGTAAGAGGATGGATGTGTGAACATGAGATTATTATAATTTCTCCTCTCATTTATTAGGTTACATGTTATACCATGGATGGAATATCACTCAATATTAGACTCAATGACTCTAGCAATCTCCATAAGAGATGCATTGAGAGAACCAATACTCTGATGAGAAAAGCACGATGAGAGGGGAAGCTTGAAGTTTAAAGAGATATCTTGAAAAAGGTCTCTGAAAAGGGAAGATCTAGTTTGACATCATGAATCTAGAGAGGGAGTTAGCTAATGCATGCTAAAATCTAAAAGATTGAATGTTGCTCAATACTCAGCTGGATCACAACATTCATGCTTGAGAAAATGAGACACATAAGTGGGGGGCATATGGGAGTTCGTAGAGCCCCATGAGGAGATAGCTAAAGCCTCACTTGAGGGCTTTGTATTTTCATAAATCAAAGCCTATGGATCTGGGTTAGCCTCTATGGTATGAATCTCACCTTCATGCATGAATCAAATGATGTGAAATGTGGTTGATGTAATAGCTTACATGATTGCAGTCTAGGGATGACCAAGAATCATATTTTATGAGAGATCCAAGTCTAACACTCAAAACTCAATCCTGACTATCTTGGGGCCAAATTTGAATCATAGCTTCATGTTTCCCATTGGCATAACCATGTCATTATTGAAACCAATATAGTTGTGGTGAGAATCAGAGAGCTTTTTCTGACTGATCCCAAGTTCATTAAACACACACAGGGGCATGATATTCAATGTAACTCCTTCATCAATGGAGGTCTCAATGTAGAGGGGGAAGTGAGCCCTCTTTATAAGAACTGAAGCATCTAACAAAGAGGTAGGGTCAAAATATAACATGGGAGGATGAGGGTTATTGAACACATCAGAGTTGAATAAAAGTATAGCATCATCCTGTAATGGGCCCTCATATGAGAGACCAAGCTCATCAAAGATGAGGCCCCTTTTCTCAAGGTAAAGTTGAAGGTCTCAAATGGAGATCTAAATTTAGAGGCCCTATAACTCCTGTATGATGGAGTAAGGATGTTGCCTATCTTGGGGAGGGATGTTACACCGAAAGTCAAATTTGACTTTAAGGTTCCCTACCCTTGTGGGTTGGATAGGAGGCCCAACACCACTAGTATCTCCAATAGGATTGGTGTCTTGTCCCAAGCACATGTGACAAAGTACTCATACCCAATAGAGGCTATGCCAATAGCAATAATGACTTTGTTATTCTTGCGCTTGGCTTTCCCTCTTAGGTCATCCTGAGAAGAGGAGTTAGAAGAGGTAGAAGAGCAAGAAGGGGAATGATTAGCCTTAGCCTTGGATTTGTTATTTTTCTTCTTCTCCTCCTCTTTTTCATAGTTAGGTAGAGGCTCCTTAAACACATTCAATTTGTAGTTAGGTTATGGAATTGGAGAACTCTGACACAGAGGCAAGCCTTGCTCACCAAATTTTTAGGTAGCATAATTGGCATCATCGTGGCCCTTCATCTAATGGAAATTGTAAAACTTGGTAGGGTCATAATGAAAAACCATTCATGGTTTTGTTGTGCTTGATTTAGAAGCCTTATTTTCAACTAACTTCTTACTCAAATCATTCACTTCTTAGCTATCTTCTTGTCCTTATTTTTGAGAGGAGAATCAATGACACCATCATTGGTCATGTTATGATTGAAATCACATTAAAAGGATGGATTTTGGGTTGGCACATAGTGCATACCCACATGCACCTAAATACTTTGATCTTTAGACACTTGTTAACAACTTCATCATACAAGGTGGGCTCACATTTGAAGACCTCAAGGTGAACCTCTTACCTCAATGCTCACATGAACATATCATAAAATTAATCATCCAAGAACCTTGTCTTACATGTATGGACAACTGAGCACCGCTTATGCATAAAATCAAAGTTTGACTCACCCTTAGCTTGTGGCATGAAGTTAAGTGATTTTATCCTAAGGTTAAATTGTCTAGAGACATCAAAGTACTAGAGGAAGTCATCCAAAAAGATTTGGAAGCTAGAGAGAGAATCTAAAAGTAGATTCTAAAACCAAATGAGAGATTCAACTCATAGAAAATGAGAAAAGAGCTTCAATATCATGCCTTCATCCTATTCCCAATCCATACATGCCATCATAAATGTCATCATATGCTTCATGGGACTAGATTCCCAAGTCCCATTGAACTTAGGCAGTTTAAGGATAGGAGTAGGAAGGGAAATAACATGTACCCAAGAAGATAGAGGATTCCTACAGAGATACTCATAGGCATGATTGATACTGGGTTGGTGATGAGCTCTAGGAGGAGGCTCATAGTGGTTATGATGTTGCATATGCAAATAAACCTCATCATAACCTTGATCATAGAGGGTATGATGTCGAGGTGGCTCCTCATATGGGAGACACTCATGCTAGAATTCATCCCTACCATAGGGTGGGTAATGACCATGGGAAGGATACCATTCCCTATAGGATGATGGGATGACATGGAATACTCATGGAAATGGTCATGATGACCTAGGTCTCCATGATATTGATCACATACCATCAGATGAGGGTCAACCTGAGGGCATTGATGCTCAAGATAGGTATCCCATAGATCTCTAGTCTCTAAGTGGTGATCGAAATTAGTACGCTCATCTCAAACTCTAAGGGATGGATTAGGAGGATGTGAGGACTCCTCATGAAAGATATGCCTTACTGAGTTGGAGTACATATGTCCCAAAATATAGACATGAAGGGGTTCTTGTTATAAAGTCTCCTTTCAAGAAAGAGGTAGGGAACTCACATGAGAACTGGTTGAGGCACTCAAAACTAAATAGGTGTGATGTCTAACTCTAAAAGAAGTATGTCACCTACTCCAAGGGGGAGATGGGTGTGATCTCTATCTCCAAAGGAATTATGTGTGATCTAATAATTTGACTCAAGAGAGGATGATTAATATCGTGTTAGTTTCAAAATGAAAACAAAATGAAAGAAACACACTAACTAGCATAACATTTCTAGGCCTAGACACTAGGGAGAGCTTAGTTAAAAAACATGAATAAAACACACAACTAAAATGCAAAAGAAACCCTCTTTTACCTTCCTTGGATGCTCCAAAATGTTTGTTGTAGTGGCTTGCTCGGTTTGTGCTCATGAAGTCTTCATCAAAGGAGGCTTGGCTATCTCCTCTTATCCTTAACACCTTGTGGCTTTGGCTTGGCTTGGATTATAATAAATTTGGCATGGTAACACTAATTTTAATAGTTTTTAGAATCATTTATGTATTATAACTTTACATTACCAGACTTTGAAGTGATGTTCATGGCCTCTCTATTTATAGATTTTTGAGATTGATTAGAATCAATCTGAATTGTCCATCTCAAGATTGAGATGTGTGACTAAGGATTAATCCAATTATGTAATTAAAATACATGAATAGGATCATCGATATTTGGGATAGAGGATCAATTAAGAGGTATGGAGGGCTTTGATGAGGCATGGGAGGCATGAATCTTGATATTTGTGGCATTTATGGCTTAGGGATGTCTTTTTAAGAAATGAGATCACCTGATGATGCAAATATTCAATATTTATTTCCAAAAATAAGTATTCAACAAGTTTCCATGGAATTCTTAATTAGGCTCTAATTTGGTTTAATTATCTCTTAAGTATGATTAATTACTTTGTGCACAAATTACTCAAATTGATCGAAATGTCTTGTTATGGGCATAAAATTTAACTCCATTAAAATTAGAATGTGATGTCAATTGCATTAGATCCATTATCGCATTTAGGATGTTCCAACACTAAATAACAAAGGCATGTGTCTTGTGTAAGATATTTAACAAAAAAGAGCAATCCAAAGCACTCAAGTGCAAAATTGGTATTTTAACTCAAAATGATCTGATCAAAGCTATTTGGCCCATAAATTATATTACCCCATTTAATGATACTCTAGCCAAAATTGGCACTTTAATATGTTAGGTTCAAATATTTTAATGTGATTTAGTGTTTTAAGGCCAAATTATGCACTTTAGATGGAAATTGGTCAAAAGCTTGGTTGGAGGTCATTGGTGTCCAGATTTAGGTGTCTACAGTATGTTGCCTACTCCTAAGGGGAGAAGGGTGCACTTCATTCACCTAAAGGCATATATGATAATCATCAATGATCGCATGTAGCTCATCAATTCTTAGTTACACAAGGGGGTCCTCATTGTGGATCTAGGAATTTGACTCAAGAGAGAATGGTTAGTATGGTGTTAGTTCTAAAATAAAAACAAAATGAAAGAAACACACTAATAGCATAACATCTCTAGGCCTAGACACTAGGGAGAGCTTGGTAACAAAAAAAAATGACAAACACAACTAAAAAGTAAGGAATAAAACACAAGAATTCTTTCACCTTCCTTGGATGCTCCAAATGCCTTTGTAGTAGTGGCTTGCTCGGCTTGTGTTCATGAAGTCCTTGGTAATGGAAGCTTGACTACCTCTATCTCTCCTTGGCACCTTTGGCTTATGGCTTGGCTTGGCTTGGAATCAATTTGGCATGATAACACTATTTTAAATGTCTCCTTGAAGTTATTTGTGCATTATAACTTTACACCAAAATAGCTTAGAAATGATGTTCATGGCCTCTCTATTTATAGATTTTTGTAAATGGCTAGAATCAACCTGAACCATCCATCCTGAGATTGAGATGTGTGGCTAAAGATTAATCTAATTATGTAATTAAAATTGATAAATAGGCTCATCAATATATGGGATAGAGGAGCAATTAAGAGGCATGGAGGGCTTCATGGAAGGCATTGATGAGGCATGGAGGGCATGATGTTTCTATTCAAATTTTGCTTTCAATTTCAAAGGAAGAATTAAAGAAACTTAAGAAGGAATGGTCAAGGCTTGATGTACCTGGATAAAGTCTGCGCACCGTAATCCAGATGCTATGAGTACTCCTCTTTGGCTGTGGAGGAATGACACCTGCAAAGAAAAGAAACTTGGACAAAAGAAGGTGTTAAATAGACAGATGGTGGGTTGTCAAGTGAAAGCTTGATCCCAGAAGTATGAAAACTTCCTTAAGGGATATAAACCCACTAATCAACAGAAAGAAATATCTGATAAATAGCAGAATATAAAAGACTAAAGTGATAAAAGATTGAAATGAAAAGGGGAAGCAAAGGCTTACTTGAAAGAAGCTATCGAACTGATCACAGTCACTGGCATCGATAAGCCTACCGGCGTCAGTTGGTCAAGGTGCCGACGTCGGTTAATCTGCCGATGTCGGTTGGGGTAGTGACCGACGTCGGTCAGGGCAGTTAGCTTGGACGGGGTCTGGGCAGGTCTGTGGTCTGTGGATAGAGTCTGGTCAGGGTTTTGGTCTGTGGACAAGGCCAAGGAAGGGTCTGGGTTTGTTAACAGTTTTGAGACAAAGTTTTGGGCTCGGTTGAATGATCTGGGGTCTGGGTCTGAGAGTCTGGTTGAATGGGTAGAGTGTATGGTCTGATAGAGGACGGAGGAAATAGGGAGGTGGATAAGTCGATATTCGGGCCTGACTTGGTTAACAGTCTGGTCTAGGGAGATATTATTTGAAAGCAAATAATTGAAAAGAGAATAAAAACATAGATAGTATACTTACCTGTGCCTTGTAGAAGGTGTGCTACTAATGATTCTCGTACCTACTGTTGATGTAGGTTGTGTGGAGAACCTGTTGCTAATGGAGAACCTGAAGCTATTGTTGCACCTGAGGGAGAGATTGAGAGGCTTGATTGAGAAATTTTGTAGATTGACGAATGGTTGAAGACTAAATGATTAAAGGATTCGTCAGTTGCTTCTACAGATTAGCTGATTTATGATTCGGGATTGGGATCCTTGAGAAGATGTGTTAGGTGTGGCAGTAGTTTCGGACCCAAGGTGTGTGGGAGTTATAACTGGATTGTCGTTGGTCGAGGAAGATGGAGAGTCAGGTTCTTCTCTTGGTGGAGAAGGGATTGGAGAGTGTGGCTCCTCAAGCGGGTAAAGGGCAGGGATTATGGTGCCCTCCACTTGTGGTCGAGGAGTAGGTAAGGTCAGGTCCTCCATAGGCAAAAGAAAGGAGGATGGTGAGACCGGTGGTGCTGATAAGGTTGAGGCGTCCTCCAAGATGAGTGAGGTTGATGGAGAACTAACTGGAGAAAGAGGTTCATCCACACGTGATGGACTGGTAGATGGGTTAACCTCTTGAGATTGGTTGGGGATGAAGGGTGAGACCGTATTGATCGTCCGAATGTCGTGTTCGTGTGTGTTGTCAATCAAGGTCTGGACATTATTTTGGGTTGGTGGATGATTGGGGAATGGTTGCTTGAATATGTCGATGCCCTGGTTTGGAGGTGCATTGGGATTATCTAGAATGAGCTCTCCCTTTTCAAGCATGTCCTGGATTATGTTTTTGAAAGTTTTACAGTTTCCCGTGTCATGACCTTTGACACGGTGAAAATTACAGAAGTCATTTTCCCTATACCACGCAGGGATGGTGCGTGAGGGATCAAATTGTGGCGGTGGTCAAATCTGGGGGAGGTTGATAATCCCCTGTTTAACAAGCTTTTCCAGCATAGATGCGTAAGATTCTCCAAGAGGAGTATACTGTCTTTGAACGTATCTTTGCTAGAATTGACGGGTGGTGCTCTGAGATGTGGATGGTTCAGGTTGATTGGATGAAGAGGACGAAGGTCTAACGACCACAACGTTAGCTGAAGCTTTAGACTTAGGATTTGATGATGAAGGTTTAGAAGAAGAAGAGTCATTAGTCTTAGAGTTGGGGTTCTTGCTCCGCAACTTGACTTTATTCTCCTCGATGGCACGTAATTCAATTTTATGGGCCATCGTGAAGGCTTCGTCGAAGGTACGGAAGGTCTGAACCCTTAAAGTGGAAGAAATATGTTTGGCACAAGCTCGGGAGAATAGTCCAATAAGTTTAATTTGAGGTAAGGAAAAGGAGAGTTGATTGATGAGACCTCTCCAGTGAGCAACGAAATCAACTACTGATTCATCCTCGAATTGGCGAATAGTGTAAAGGTCTGTGATCGAGACCTTCTTGGTGATGTTAATGGAGAAGTGATCAAGAAAAAGTTGGGCCAGTTGTGTAAATGTGAAGAGGGAGTGGCTGGCAATAGAGCTGTACCAGTCAAGCATAGCGCCAAAAAGGGACATAGGAAATGTGCGCAAGAGCAATGCGTCGTCATGGGCAATAAGGTAACAGGCATGTCTGAATGCCCGTAAGTGTTGCTGTGGGTCTTCCTTGCTTTGAAAGCGAGAAAATTTGGGAAGCTCCCACTAGTTGGGGTATGGTCTAATTGGAATGGAAGGATGAATAGGCTCATTGCAAATTTGCTCGTATGAGAGAGCATTGCGTGAGCCGAAAATGGAGGTCTCTAAGCTAGACATCTTATCCATCAGCATTTTGATGATATTTGCTGACGAATTGGCAGGTGGAGCACCCCCTAGATTATAAAGCACTTGAAAGATATTGGGAGGGGCGTATGACATGGATGGTTGCACAGACGCAACATATGGATAGCTGGTTATTAGAGCAAAAGTTGGGGCCAAGGGTAACCCTTGGTCACCTTCCCCCTTGGTCCATTCCTAACCCATCCCTAAAAATTACTAATTTAAAACATTAAACTTATTTTGAATTAACCCCCCTCCTTGGACACATCACCCATGACACCTCACCTAGGACACCTCACCTTGGACTAATTCCCATCCTATGACTCACCCAAGACCAATTCCTACTCTCTCTAACCACCTAACAAACTCTCATGCGTATTTAGCACAATCCTCAACATTCTCCAATGAATAGTGCACTTGGTGGATGAAAAATAGGCTTAGTGGCTCGTTTTACCCATTCTAACCTTGCCGACGTCAGTCAAGTGTCGGCCGACGCCAGTGAAATCGCCGACGTCGGTTATACTTAACCAATTTTTCAGACTCTTTTCGGATCCGAATCAAAAATCAGCTAATCTCTGAAAGCAACGGATGAATCCTTCGAATCCTTCAGTCTTCGACCATCCATCAATTTGCAAAATCTCTCAATCAAGCCTCTCACTCTCTAACTCAGGTGCAGCAACAGTCTCAGGTTCTCCATCAGCAACAGGGTCTCCACACAGGCTACATCAACAACAGGTACGGGAATCATCAGTAGCACACCTTCTACAAGACACAGGTAAGTATATTGTTTGTGTTTTTATTCTCTTTTCAGTTATTTGATTTCAAATAATATCTCCCTAGACCAGACTGTTAACCAAGCCAGACTCGAATCTTGACTTATCCACCTCCCTGTTTCCTCCGTCCTCTATCGGACCATACACTCTGCCCATTCAACTAGACTCTCAAACCCAAACCCCAGACCATTCAACCAAGCTCAAAACTTTGTCTCAAAACTGTTAACAAACCCAGACCCTTCCTTGGCCTTGTCCACAGACCAAAACCCTGACCAGACTCTGTCCACAGACCACAGACCTGCCCAGACCCCGTCCAAGCTAACTGCCCCGATCAACGCTGGTCATTACCCCAACCGACATCGGCAGATTAACCGACGTCGGCACCTTGACCAAACGACGCCGGTAGGCTTACCGATGCCAACGACTGTGATCAGTTTGACAGCTTCTTTCAAGTAAGCCTTTGCTTCCCCTTTTCATTTCAATCTTTTATCACTTTAGTCTTTTATATTCTGCTATTTATCAGATATTTCTTTCTGTTGATTAGTGGGTTTATATCCCTTAAGGAAGTTTTCATACTTCTGGAATCAAGCTTTTGCTTGACAACCCACCAACTATCTATTTAACACCTTCTTTTGTCCAAGTTTCTTTTCTTTGCAGGTGTCATTCCTCCATAGCCAAAGAGGAGTACTCACAGCGTCTGGATTACGGTGCGCAGACTTTATCCAGGTACATCAAGCCTTGACCATTCATTCTTAAGTTTCTTTAATTCTTCCTTTGAAATTGAAAGCAAAATTTGAATAGAAACATTCTGGCACGCCCGGTGGGACCCCTTTAGGGCCTTCCTTGGGTTCCCTTTCTTCTTTGTTCATTTAGTTGCATTAGGCTTCTTAACCTTCACCTCTTTCTTCTTTTCTAAAAAAATCATAAGCAGGAAATAAAAAGAACTTTTTCTTCCTTTTTTTTTTGCATTTCTAGACTAGTAAGAAAATCATTTTCTTCAACCCTTTCTCCAACTTGTCTTCATTCCAATTTAATATTTCGATTTTGGGGCTTTAAAACTTACTGCATTTCATTTCTTGCTTTCTTGCATCTTTTTAGTCCACACTTAGTAATTAGTAAAACGCATATTGAATAAATCGTAAATCACCTGATGTTACACAACCAGACCACGTGCACTTAATAGAACATCAAACTCACTTGAGACAAGGCCCGACTGAGATTTCATCACCCAGCGAATACCTTACCCAAACCTGGCAATCCTACTTGGATTTCACCACCAAGGGGAAAGCCAACTCTGTTCTCTGGCAGAGTCTAAACTATAGTGAAAGTATATTTTGGCTAAGCAAAACCAGCTAACAACTGGAATCATGAAGTGAGGGGAGCTTGCTCCTTAGCACCAGGCCTGTACAGAAGCTAATACAGACTTTTGAGCGCCTTAACATACCTGAAACCATCTTTAGCTTACTTATTCTAGGACCCTTCTTACAGCCAACTTCCTCAAATATCCCATTAAGGCATAAGCCACATGATCTTAATAAAATTGTTTCTAGGGATTTAACGCTAGGATCTATCTGTCATCATCATATTTTCTATTTTTATCTATTTTTTTTGAGCTGGTAAGGATGTCTTCTTCATTTCCAAAAACTTTTTTTCTGAGTTTCTGGAAAATACAGTAATCGACATCGGTCCTGTAACCGACGTCGGTGACTTTTCTGTACCGGCATCGGTCATCTGACCGACATCGGTAGTATTCTTCACCGACATCGATTTTTATACCGACGTTGGTCTCTGTCTATTTTCTTTTTTCCAAAAATAGCAAGCTTAAAATCCAACTTTCTGGCTGTCTAAACATTCATTCTAGTTTTTTGAGACTGACAGAACACAGTTTTCTGAAACCTGACCCTTTCTTGCCTTGAATGGTTTTGACACGCAGTCAGACCAAGGCCCTTCTTGACCACACTAGTCAACAACCACTTCCACCTTCACCATCTATAACCAGTCCTATAATGGAGTTCAACTCGAAGACTGAAAGAACTCCTACTCGCCCAACCCCGCCTCAAACTCCTATTGTCCCAGAAGGGGACCAAGATTTCACCTGATTCTTGGACCTTAACGTCAAAGCCTTATAACACTATCTCACGAATATCCAAACGCGAGACTCTCTAGGCAACCCAATAAATGGGATGCCGACTTCCTTAGTTGACACAAGAATCACATCAACTGCACCTACAATTCAACTACTAGACAACACCTCCACCAATAACCCAACCGTGTCTTACCTTCAAAACGTAACCTCTCCATCTAAACCTACCTCCATGGGGGTTCTGATACTCCCTCAACCTCAAATCACTCAACCAAACCCCACACCTTTCCAAAACCTACTAGTCTCTATCCCCCCTACTCTTGCACCTATCAACACAAGAGTAACCATTTATCCGTCAACAAGCGTAGCCACTCCTCAACCATCCTTGACGGCTCCTATCCAACTTGTGCCAACCAACCCCATAACACAAGTACCCTTGGCCCCAACTTTTGCTCCAATAACTAGCTATCCATATGTTGCGTCTATGTAACCATCCATGTCATACGCCCCTCCCAATATCTTTCAAGCGCCTTATAATCTAGGGGGCGCTCCACCCGCCAATCCATCAGCAGATATCATCAAAATGCTGATGGATAAGATGTCTAGCTTAGAGACCTCCGTTTCTGGCTCACGCAATGCTCTCTCATATGAGCAAATCTGCAATGAGCCTATTCATCCTTCTGTTCCAATTAGACCATACCCCAACCAGTGGGAGCTTCCCAAATTTTCTCGCTTTCAAAGCAAGGAAGACCCACAGTAACACTTACGGGCATTCAGACATGCCTGTTACCTTATTACCCATGACGACGCATTGCTCTTGCGCACATTTCTTATGTCCCTTTCTAGCGTTGTGCTTGACTGGTACAGCTCTATTGCCAGCCACTCCCTCTTCACATTTACACAACTGGCCCAACTTTTTCTTGATCACTTCTCCATTAACATCACCAAGAAGGTCTCGATCACAGACCTTTACACTATTCGCCAATTCGAGGATGAATCAGTAGTTGATTTCGTTGCTCACTGGAGAGGTCTCATCAATCAACTCTCCTTTTCCTTACCTCAAATTAAACTTATTGGACTATTCTCCCGAGCTTGTGCCAAACATATTTCTTCCACTTTAAGGGTTCAGACCTTCCGTACCTTCGACGAAGCCTTCACGATGGCCCATAAAATTGAATTACGTGCCATCGAGGAGAATAAAGTCAAGTTGCGGAGCAAGAACCCCAACTCTAAGACTAATGACTCTTCTTCTTCTAAACCTTCATCATCAAATCCTAAGTCTAAAGCTTCAGCTAACGTTGTGGTCGTTAGACCTTCGTCCTCTTCATCCAATCAACCTGAACCATCCACATCTCAGAGCACCACCCGTCAATTCTAGCAAAGATACGTTCAAAGACAGTATACTCCTCTTGGAGAATCTTACGCATCTATGCTGGAAAAGCTTGTTAAACAGGGGATTATCAACCTCCCCCAGATTTGACCACCGCCACAATTTGATCCCTCACGCACCATCCCTGCGTGGTATAGGGAAAATGACTTCTGTAATTTCCACCGTGTCAAAGGTCATGACACGGGAAACTGTAAAACTTTCAAAAACATAATCCAGGACATGCTTGAAAAGGGAGAGCTCGTTCTAGATAATCCCAATGCACCTCCAAACCAGGGCATTGACATATTCAAGCAACCATTCCCCAATCATCCACCAACCCAAAATAATGTCCAGACCTTGATTGACAACACACACGAACACGACATTCAGACGATCAATACGGTCTCACCCTTCATCCCCAACCAATCTCAAGAGGTTAACCCATCTACCAGTCCATCACGTGTGGATGAACCTCTTTCTCCAGTTAGTTCTCCATCAACCTCACTCATCTTGGAGGACGCCTCAACCTTATCAGCACCACCGGTCTCACCATCCTCCTTTCTTTTGCCTATGGAGGACCTGACCTTACCTACTCCTCGACCACAAGTGGAGGGCACCATAATCCCTGCCCTTTACCCGCTTGAGGAGCCACACTCTCCAATCCCTTCTCCACCAAGAGAAGAACCTGACTCTCCATCTTCCTCGACCAACGACAATCCAGTTATAACTCCCACACACCTTGGGTCCGAAACTACTGCCACACCTAACACATCTTCTCAAGGATCCCAATCTCATCCAATATCCTCCCAACCATTTTCTCGACTAGTAGAGAAATTAGAACTTCTCCCTTCAAGGAAAGTGGAGCATCGGGGATTGTGGGAACATCTTAAAGTTCTTCAACATTCCCGTGCCCTCTCGTCTCATGTTGCCAATCCCCCCAAGGCAAAATCGCCTAAGACTCCAAACAAAGACCAAACCCCCCCTTCTAAACCTGCATCTACCCAATCCAAACCAATCAAGTCACTTGGCATTCGCCCTCTCTCTACCCTCACTCACCCGCAAGTGAAGGTGGACTTGGACCAAACCTCGACCAAAAGTAGTCTCCCAACCAAGTCAAAGAAGACTGCCAGACCACAGAAGCGAACCCCTCCTCCACCGTCAACTTTACCCTCCATCTTAGGTCCCCATCCTTCTACCTTAATCAGCGTGCTTCCTACTCTGACCCTTAATCAAAACAAATTACCTCCATTACTTCCTTCGCCAACCACAAGTCAATCCCCTCTCAAAAATTCGGCACCTCTCACAAAGAAAGTGCCGTCTTCACCTGTCACCGCACCATCAAACCAAAAGGTGGTACGGAAACCTTCTTCAACATCTCCTAAGCAGAAGTCACCAGCGCGTCATGCATTAACAAGCACAGACCCCTTAGTAGGTTCGTATGCTTTGATATTACGCCAACTTTTGCAGACTTCTAGCATTACCCTTCCTTCTATCAAGCCATTCCAACCCTTCAGGTCAAAACCTTCTTGGTTCGATGATACAAAGATTTGTTTATACCATCGCACGCCAGGACATGATACCGAGACTTGATGTGCCCTCAAGGCAGTCATTCGCCGCTATATGGAGAAAGACACTCTTCTCCTTGAGGACACTCTTGACCAACCCTCGACACCTTCCCATCCAACCGCTTCAACCGCATCAACCTCTCACCAACAGGCCATAACCCCTTCTTCACCTACTATCTTTGAAATCAATGCTATCCATATAACCACTAGGTCACAAAAGGATAAGGCAAAAGAAAAAGCTGCTATTCCTTGGACCTATCCTTTTGTCCAGGCACCTCAACCACCAAAACCCAAGATTTCCATCTTAGGTGCGTCACAACCCACTTCTTCAGAGGCAATCACAGAATCTATGATAAAACAACTTCACCAAATGCCTGTGAAGATGACCCTATATGACCTTATCCAAAGCTCCCCCAGCATCGCTAGGCTCTAATCAAAGCCCTACAGGCAGCAGAAGTCCAACCTGAAGACCCTCAACCACTTGCTGCCTTAGTCCATTCTTTATCCCCCATCGCCTCCATCACTTTCAGTAATTCTGAAATTCCTACCTCTACCGTGGAAGATCAGGACACTGCCCTTTTCATCACAGCCTACGTTGATCGAACCCGTATTAAACGAGTTATGATTGATGGGGGCGCCAGCATTAATATCATTTCTTCCCATGCCTTTGATAAATTGGCCCTTCCCAAGAATTGCGTATCGAAAATCGACGCAATCCTTAGATCCTTTAATGACACCACCGCTAACACTATTGGCACTGTTGTCCTCCATATTCACATTGGTCCACGCACAATCCTGGAGCTCTTCTACATCATTGAGGGAGAATTCCAATATAACATGCTATTAGGGCAACCTTGGATCCACGCCATGGCTTGTGTCCCTTCAACACTTCACCGTTGTGTCAAATTTGAACACGACAAACAAGTCCATGTCATTCTCACCGACCCATCTCCTTTTAAGACTTGTAACACAACCTATAGCCCCAACGACGTTCTTATCCCGCTGAAGGCATCAACCCAAACATCATCTCCATTCGCAGAAGCGTCAACTAGTACGCAAACAGCGGTTGCCACCACATCATCTTCTCAATTAACAACCAAGGACCCCATGGATGACATCTTCCAAAGACTTTCACTGGGGGAATATCACCTCCTTACTCTAGACATGTTCCAGACTCCTCAAGAGTATGGACAGCTTCATCAAAACCCAAACTATGACTGTCGGATTGGAATGGTCATTCCTTATGGTCCTCCTAGCCTTCAAACTAATCTCGTCTATGGGGGGCTGGATCAAGCTCTTACTGAATCAAATCCTTCCTCCTCGCCTCAAATATTCAAATCTGATTTCTCCTTTCTTAGCAACCCCACCTTTGCACATACCTACCTTTATAGGTGTGCATGGAAGGGTTTTGGCTTTGGACGTTACGAACAAGGCTCCCATCAGCCTATCGAAACACCCAATGGTGATAACGCAAAGAAACGGTATGGACTGGGTTTCCAAGAACCCACTGAGGCTTCCACAAACCTTTCCCCCGAACCAACCATTGACCAATTTATTCTAGACTCGCCTATTCCTCCTCCTTCACCTACAGAGTCGGTGGTTTCCATCCCTCCTAACTTTTTCACTGCCTAAATGTCATTTGTTTGGGTCCCCTAAATCTATTAGCCAGGTAGGGTACCCAGGCTCTCCTTCTCGTTCTCTCTCCATCCCATTAATCATCTACACTGGGTGGTAGACATTCTTCCTACCACAAAATGACTGGGGGGAGTTCGATTTTATACCAACTACCATAACCTTGACCAGACCAATGACCGAACATCAATCAGTCAAATATCAACCAGACACTGACCAATCATCAATCATGACCTTGACCAAACATTCAACCCAAACATTCAACCACCTTTTTTTATCAAAACATTCAACTAGTCTCGACCAATCAACCACCGTATCAACCAACTTTATGTCCAACAACCAACATGTGACCAATATGGAATGAAGTAAATGAGGTAAATTTGCTCCTAATTGGCTCGGACCTTATATCATAATGCACAAGTATGGATCAAGGACTTATCGTCTGTCTTCTCTTGAAGGCCGACCAGAACCTGAACCTCTTAATGCTTTGCATCTACGACCATTCTACTGTTAGTCGAGTACTCATCCACTTGACATTTAACTTGAGCTCGTCCCTTGAGCAATCCTTGTCCTTTTAATCCTTAATCCATTTTACCCTTTTTCCCTTAACAAAATCTCCTACAACCCTTTTATAATGTATGGATGTTTCGTCCTAATAAAAGGGAGACCTTTGATCTTCTATAAGTCTTGTCCATGACTCAATATTCTGTCAAAACTAAATCAAGATGTCAAAATATCCAAGGTCACAAAATCAAATCAAAAAGCAGACTGCTCCCTCGAAGGACAACTGCACTATCATTGCTGTAACTAATAGACTCCTCCCTCGAAGGACAGCTATTCAAAATTTATAAAGCAAAGTATAGACCACTCCCTCAAAGGATGGCTATGACTAAATCTTACTACAACAACACTTTCCTAGAAGCTTCCCGCATTGATCAGCTTCACAAGTGACATCTTTATGTGGACTTCCCGCATTGATCAGTCCGCTCTCTAAAAAAAAAAATGGTCATGGACTTGACTTGTAGTTGTCTCAAGGTTTCCTATAAAAAGGGGCAAAGTTCTCCATACTCTAAAACGGGTTACCCTTTTCCTCCTATCATATCACCTACTCAAAGGACTTCGAGTTCACTTTAATGTCAAAAGTGATTCGATTACTGCTCTAACATAACTATGGTCAATGACGTAACGCATAAATGGGGCTCTTGATTCTAACAACCCCTGTCTATGTTGTCTTTCTGGTCCTTGTCAATGAAAGAGCAACACACCTTTCACTTATCTTCCACATTTTGGTCACACTTAACCAAAACATTTTCAGACCAACAACAGAACATTATGCCATCATCTTAGTCCATTTCACATAGTTTCTATGGACACCAATACACATGGAAACTATCAACCACACAATTTATGTCAAGCATAAACCAATACTTGCTGAAGCATAAATAGACCTCAATTCATTTTTAGCATACATCCATCACGAATATGGATGATTGCTAGGGATGAAAAACCCTGACCTATGTTACAACTTACACCATTTGGAAAAAAGCTGTAGCATCATCTTCTCCTTATCATTTCAAACATGTACCCTTAGACATATGGGAAATGCTATATCTTTATCATGACCAAAATCAACCACTTCGATCTTTTTCCTCCCTTCTTGGGAGAACTACATTGGCCTGAGGCCCTAACGACACGGGCTATGTTGGCAGCACTCAGTTGACATGGGGTCTTCTGAGGTTAGCTCGGCCATTTTCTTCATCACTTTCTTCCATCTTTTTCTCTCGTCACCTGTCAATCACAGCACAGTCCATCACATATTCACATAATCATTAGTATACTCTCATTCTCATTATAACATCATAAGTCATTAGTCATAAATTTCATCCATCATAACTCATTAAACATTCACATCATATAATCCACAAGTTAAACATTAAATATCACATCTATCATCATCTAATCTAAAGTCATCATCATATAATCTATCATCTACAATCAATCAACATCATTATATAACCATTTCATAAACATTGTCATCATCACATTCATTTTCATCATAGCATCATACGCAAAACACATAATATCAACACATGCATCACATCAAAATGTCATAAACATCAAAACACATCCATACATTTTCTTATTACACATGTCACTAAATCAAAAATGCTCATCACATATATATATATATATCACAAATAGTTTTATACAATAAGACACAATCTGTGTCTGTCTCTCTCTCTCATCATACATCTCTCGTCTTCGGCTCATAGGCCAGTATATACATCAAAAAAATCAATCTCAAGGGCTGCCCTCAAGGCTATGGCTGTGGTGGTGGTGGCGGTGGCCGAGAAGAGGCTGTATCCTCTCCTCCCTCTGATCTGCGCCGTCTGCACGACCCTGAAGCCGTCGCTCGCGACATAGACCTCTGTCGGCTCTACTCTGCCCGCATCTTCGAGTATCACTGTATCTAAGGGAACCTCCTAATGGCTCTCTCATAATACGCGATCTCATCTAGCGCATCATTGTATCTAACCATAGATACAGTCTGCGGTGGACCCATCTTGTCAGGATCTTGCTCCACCAAAAGAGCACAATATGATTACCAAATCAAGCAACTTAATATGCGGAAATTAACCAGATTCACCAAGTAACTAGAATTCAGAATAACACAAGATATGAGAGACAATACACAATTTGTATTAACACTTTATACAGAAAAGAATACAATAAAGAAGATGCCACTTCTTCTCCACCACCTTACAGAGGTTTTCCACACCTCAAGTGAACAGTAATTCTTCTCCCCAAAGCTCTCCCTCTCAGGTCCCAACACCCAACTCAAAATACAGATTTGGTGTTCACCTCCTGTGCTCCACGCACACCACAAGTGCTCCACGCACTCCACAAGTACTCCACGTACTCCACAAATACTCAAGGTACTTTAAGTAGATCTCCCATGAAACTGCAATAACCTGCACTTCAACAGACCATACTTATGGAAGGAACTCCCTTGCCTTCCTCTTTGCTCTATCTGAGTACACACCTGTACTCCAAGTAGATCCTGCCTGATACTACTCCCTGTTGTGTTGCTGTCTATATGATCCTGCACACCTGCAAATCAAACACGGTTCTGCTCACCTGTGAACCTTGACCTTGCACACACATACACCTACAGATCAATGATCTTACTTACCATGTAGATCACTCTACACACCCTGAAGAACCCTTGTCCTTGCCTCACCAAGTCCTTATGATTCTCCAACCAGTACCAAGCTTGGCACTGATAGGGAACTAGGAGGAACACCCTTACTCACTTCACACACAGAAGGATCAAACTTTGCTCAACTCAAACTAGAACAACTTTTCCAATACAACCATGAGTCTATTATATAGATCTCATCCAAACAATGATTAGACATCTAATTACAATAATTAGATCCACAGCTCTCAGTCTAAAAATAGCTCTCTTGATGCAAACACTTGGTTCGTTAGCTAACTGCCCGTAATTAGCTCACAGTCGAACCACACAGGCGACCGACGTCGGTCCCTGTCTGCCTGGGGGTCGCCAACACCGGCCAATCCATGACCGACGTCGGTTGCATCCTGTCTCCCACCTATCGACGTCGGTTGGCCAGACCAACGCCAAAGACTTCTGACACTCAGCAACTCATCCTGCAACCTCCTCCATGTCTGCATCAGTGAAGCTTTTAGCTCCACAACCTAACACATCTGCCTTGTTACTATGCCCTATAAAGACCCCTGTGGCTGTGGCTGACCTAGGTGCACTGATGTCGATGGTCCTGCCCCCTGTGAAAAAGCTGGCTGTTGTGATGGCTGCTGCAATGGGCCATGCCCTCCAAAACTCTGACCTGCCACTGCCTGTGCCTAGGCTGTAGCCAGCTGTCCCTGTAACAGTGTGACCTGCCCTGTCAATGCTGCCACTCGACCTGTCATCTCTGCCAGCTGCCCTATAACCCCTGCTAGCTGTCCCTACAAAATTGAGACCTAGGCCTGAGCCACGTCTCTCTCTTGCCGCGTAGTGTCCCTCTCCTTGCGGGCTGTATCTTGCTCCCTCGTGATAGCCTACAGATCTGGCTGGGGACCCACCTATATGCCTCTATACTATCCTACCCACCACACCGTGTAGGCCTTTGTACACCCTAGGTCAGCTATCCTAGGTCCTGCCGGCAACTCCTCAAAATTGGGCTCCTCTGTCTCCTCTGGTAGTGGGAGCGGTGCCTTTATGTCATCCCGCCTGTACTGTGGAAATGTGGGAGGTACATCTTGTAGCAACCCATACTGGCACCACACTCTCTCAGCTGGAATCCTCTCGAGCTTGCCGGCTCATCTGCCTCTGACCCATCGCATGCTCTGAGTCCCGACCATCTGCTCACCCTGGTCTCTGAATGCTGGATACACCAAGTATGGTCTCCAGATGATATCTGCTAGAATCAGGGCCTCCAGTACCCCTTGATAGTGATCAATATCCCTGACCACTCCGTCCATCCATGTCTGCACCATCATCTCATGCCATCGCCTGAACCCAACCCTAAAGTTAGCCTGGATCACCACTGGGAGGTCGAGAGGTCTGGTAACCACTATGTGCTCATATGCCCAACAATGCAGCAGGTGGCCTACACACAGGCTATACTGTCGCCGCCGACTGATGCCCCATAGCTCTCTGTATACCTAGGCCAAAAATATGGGTGCCCAGGTGAACACTGTCTACTGCTCTAGCATATCCATCAAAACTCTGGTCATGGCCATCGGGAACCTGCCTCCCTCTGCATCTGGCAACGCATAGACTTTGATGCCGATCATCATCAGAATTGCCAACCGATGTGCGTCCTCATCCACTGCGTATAAAGGCTCATATGCAAAACTAGCTGAATGGTAACTCATCTCTGTGAGGTGTTCCCCAAATAGTGTGACCATGTGTATATCATGTGCCTCTCTCGAGCACGCATAGATATCAGCTCCGTGTATCGACATTCACAAAATCTGGTACACGTCCTCAACCATGACCATCATCTCACCCGTGGGCAGGTGGAAAGTGTTGGTGGCATGGTCCCACCACTCGATCAATGTCACCATAAGGCTCACATCCCTCACCACTCTGTAGTAGCGTCTCAGCCCGCCTAGCCTCACTGCGCTCATCTGTGCCCACTCCTCGACCGTCACGCCTCCATGCATTCGTGTCAGCAAGGTCAGGAGTTGATCTCGTAGCATCAAGGTCTGCCTCGCCTGCATCTGACTAGGTAGCCACTGACATCAGTTAGCATGCCAGCGATGGCACTCACCTAACTGACGTCAGTCACTTAGTGATCGACGTCGGCAGGTTAGTGACCAACGCCGGTCGCTGGTCGGCCGATGCCGGTAGAATCATCGATGTCGACGACTGGTTCGACCCTAGGGCCGAATGGGGCGAGCCCTAATTTTTAGGGCTTCCCCATTTTACATACCTACACCCCCCCAAAACCCTCTAAAAAGACTCCTAACCTATCCTAGACTCTTTACCCACCTTCCTAGCTACCTTCCCCCTCGATTTATGCCTAAAAACAACAAAAATTCAAAAAACTAAATTCAAAACAAAAATCATCAAAATAGGGTTCAGAGACCCTCCTACCTCATCCCGGCGTCGCCGGCGTGGTGGCACGATGGGTGCCACTGGTGGTGGACCTCCCACGGGTCCTCTACTCCCCTTTGCCATCTTTGTCGTGCCGATGACTCTGCACACTTCATTGGGCCCATAAAAGCCTCTGCAACCTCCAATCACTCTCCAATTCGCTCCTTCTCTCCACGAATGCCTATCTGCCACCTCACACTACTGCAATGATCAACTTGGAGTCCCTTTCAATCACTAAACTCCAGAGCTCACTTTTTCACTTAAATAAATAGCAAATGACTTTTGGTGGGCCGTCAATCCAGTTTTGTCAAATTTGGCAGGCCACCGACGTCGGCATCGACATGCCCTAATACGCTGACATCGATCGATTTCCGTCGACATCGGTCTCTTTTGGACACCGACATCGGTTATATAACCGACATCGGTAGGCATCAAACCTTCATCCCTCTTCAAAATGACCCAAATCATGCAACCACTCAGTCAGTCCTTCAGACCACATCATCTTGGCCCCTTGGGGCACATTTAGATCACTTTTGCATCCATCCATCGACCACCAGACATTGAAGATCATGCCCATCTCCTAAAACCGTGACTACTTCCAAAGCAATTTTGCCTTGGTTGTTTTTGCATGTATGCTACCTCATGATTGGTTAGCAAAAATTGTGTGCACTCTTTTGACTTTCACAAGTATAGGATCGCAAGCCAGTTGATCCGCACTACTTGTGACTTTTTCGTGTTTTTGAGAGCACTTCCTAAGCCTGGGATACCTGGAACATGATGACCATTAGAGCTTCAGCTTAGATTGAATAACCCAATCAGTAGATGACTAAATGCTGGGGACCGGTTATTTCAGTTTTGGCACTCCTTGACCCTTGACCTGCGACAATTTGACCTGACCATCCTCGTGACGTGTACGCGCAATCACAACTTTTGCAACTTTTTCACTCTATTTTCCCCCCTTTTTTCATCCACTCTCTGTCAAATCAGCACCCGATTCCAAGTTCCCTTCTCTTGACTCCTGCTTTGAGGGGGGATACCTCATCCATAATCAGGGCAACCAACCCTTGCCTATTTTTTGTCTTGCAGTTCACTTGACGAAATCAACCTTATCCTATACCTGGGGCAACCGACTCCTATTTTTGTCTTGCAGTTCATTTAGAACAACCAACAAGACAAAAAGGGGCAAATGTAGACACCTAAATAGTGTCTAACCCTTGGTCACCTTCCCCCTTGGTCCATTCCTAACCCATCCCTAAAAATTACTAATTTAAAACATTAAACTTATTTTGAATTAACCCCCCTCCTTAGACACATCACCCATGACACCTCACCTAGGACACCTCGCCTTGGACTAATTCCCATCCTATGACTCACCCAAGACCAATTCCTACTCTCTCTAACCGCCTAACAAACTCTCATGCGTATTTAGCACAATCCTCGACATTCTCCAACGGATAGTGCACTTGGCGGATGAAAAACAGGCTTAGTGGCTCGTTTTGCCCGTTCTAACCCCGTCGACATCGGTCAAGTGTCGGCCGACGCCGGTGGAATTGCCGACGTCGGTTATACTTAACCAATTTTTCAGACTCTTTCCAGATCTGAATCAGAAATCAGCTAATCTCTAGAAGCAACAGACGAATCCTTAGAATCCTTCAATCTTCGACCATCCGTCAATCTGCAAAATCTCTCAATCAAGCCTCTCACTCTCTCCCTCAGGTGCAGCAATAGTCTCAGGTTCTCCATCAGCAATAGGTTCTCCACATAGGCTACATCAATAGCAGGTACGGGAATCATCAGTAGCACACCTTCTACAAGACACAGGTAAGTATATTGTCTATGTTTTTATTCTCTTTTTAGTTATTTGCTTTCAAATAATATCTCCCTAGACCAGACTGTTAACCAAGCCAGACCTGAATCTCGACTTATCCACCTCCCTGTTTCCTCTGTCCTCTATCAGACCATACACTCTGCCCATTCAACCAGACTCTCAAACCCAGACCCCAGACCATTCAACCAAGCTCAAAACTTTGTCTCAAAACTGTTAACAAACCCAGACCCTTCCTTGGCCTTGTCCATAGACCAAAACCCTGACCAGACTCTGTCCACAGACCACAGACCTGCCTAGACCCCGTCCAAGCTAACTACCCTGATCGACGCCAGTCATTACCCCAACCGACATCGGCAGATTAACCGACGTTGGCACCTTGACCAACCGACGCCGGTAGGCTTACCGACGCCAGTGACTGTGATCAGTTCGACAGCTTCTTTCAAGTAAGCCTTTGCTTCCCCTTTTCATTTCAATCTTTTATCAATTTAGTCTTTTATATTCTACTATTTATCAGATATTTGTTTCTGTTGATTAGTGGGTTTATATCCCTTAAGGAAGTTTTCATACTTCTGGGATCAAGCTTTCGCTTGACAACCCACCATCTGTCTATTTAACACCTTCTTTTGTCCAAGTTTCTTTTCTTTGCAGGTGTCATTCCTCCACAGCCAAAGAGGAGTACTCACAGCATCTGGATTACGGTGCGCAGACTTTATCCAGGTACATCAAGCCTTGACCATTCCTTCTTAAGTTTCTTTAATTCTTCCTTTGAAATTGAAAGCAAAATTTGAATAGAAACACATGAATCCTAATATTTGTGGTATTTATGGCCTAGGAATGTCTTCTCAATAAATGAGGTTACCTAATGATACAAATATTCAATATTCATTTATAAAAATATTTTTTGAACAAGTTTCCATGGAATTATCTATTATGCCTTGATTTGTGTTAATTTGCTCTTGAGCATGTTTAAACACTTTGTGGAAAAATTACTCCAATTGATCAAAATACTTGTTATTGGTCTAAAATTTGATTGGATTAGAATTGAAAGGAAATGTTAGATGTGTTGGATCTGTTATCCCATTTAGGATGTTACCAACAACAAATAATAAAGGCATATGTCTTATACATAATATTTGATAGGAAAGAGCAATTTAGAGCACCTAGGTGCAAAATTGGCATTTTGACTCAGAATGATCTAATCAAAGTTAGTTGGTCCATAAATTGTATTGCCCCATTTAGGGATACCCTAGCCAAAATCAACAATTTAATATGTATTTTTCACATCATTTAGCATGTTTTAGTGTTTTTAGGCCAAATTGTGCATTTTTTATGGAAATTGGTCAAAACCTTGATTGGGGGTTATCAGTGGCCAATTTTAGGTGTCTACAATTTGCCCCTATTTGAGAAGTCATTTCAAGTTATAAGCATAGTAACATCTTCTGAAAGAATGAAAAGGTCATGTATGGCTACAACTGCAATGATGACAAACCAACTATATGATGCCCCCTCGAGGGAGCAGTTAGCACAATAATGTCAGCAAATAGTCCCTCGAAAAGAAAGAAGCAAAATGAGGGGACCAAAGAAAGGAAATATGATGGGGTGAAAACATAATGATATTGAAAAAGTAGTCAAAATCATTGAGAATACAAGTGGGATGGTGTACAATGGTTTGCCCAAAGGTAGTTATAAGCATTGTACCCTGCAAGTGGCAACATGGTATGATAACACAATGATTTACCCAAAGACAGTTATTATAATTAAGAAGATGGAGTTGCCCCAGTTAGGACAAAGAAACAAGATAATAACCTACCCCTATATAGGCAAAAAAAGTAAAGTGGTGACAACACAATGATTTGCCCAAAGATAGTTATAATCATTGAGAAATGCAGATGAGATAGTGTGCAATGATTTTCCCATATGTGGTTATAATCATTGGACCATAATTATGCAAAACATGATAAACTTAGTCAAGGATGATGATAACTTAACACAGAGGGTAAAGATGACTTGAAACAACCTACTAGTAGGGATATGCTCATCCAAACTAATAAAGGTTGAAATTATTTCATGGTTAATTACTCTATTTGGGATATGATGAGGATGGAATTAGGATGTCAATGCCAAAGAGAGCCCACCATTATTGAATAGACTTCTTAAAGCTGAGGTTTGTTGTAACACATGTTGGTATGCATCATGGTATAGCATCATGAGGACTTGGCCAAAATATGCATGAGGAATAACTCCCGTAACCCAACACTCAATAGAAAATAATGCACCAATGATAGAAACCATGATGGCAATGTAAACATATGAATATGGATGGATTCGAGTATAAGTGTGGGCAAGGAATCACCTAATGAACACACAAACCAAATCAAGGCAACCATACTAAAAACAAACAAACAAGCAAATAAATAAATAAATAAAATACACTGAAACAAATAAACAAACAACACAATAGAAACCATACAAACATTGCCCCTAAAAAATAGGTGACAACTTAACAAATAAACAAAATGGGGGAATAGAAGAAAAGGAAGGGGGTGGCTGAATTGTCTCCATATGCACTAATCAAGTGAACGTTGCCCACATAGTTCCATAGATGTAATATCCAATGAAAAACTTTAGACCAAATGTAGTTTTCCTAGGGAATGGGAAGAATATGATAACTGAGGAAAACATACAGAATGGAGGTGATAGAAGAATAGGAATGGTCTTGCAAAATGGCAAGTGCGTCAGAGAAAAAGGCCAAAAAAGATGGGGAAACTACATGACAAGTGATTTGCTTGTTGCATAGTAAGGGTTCCCAAAATCCTTAAGACAAAGAAGTGGTCAATGTTTTTGTTTTTTTCTAACAATTTTTTAAATGTTTTTGGAATTATTTTGGAGTATCTCAACTCAATCAAGAATGACGAGACACTTAAATGGTTTAAGCTCACAAAATGATGAGAGCATTTCTTAGGTTGCTCATAAAATGGTGAGAGCATGGTGAAAAAAGTGATTGAGCTAACCTCAACAAGTATTGAACGCTACCTACATAGTCCCATAATAGGACCTCAAGTCACTGTAGTTCCACCCTTACAATAGAGGAATTAGACTAGTGTAGCAGTCAATTCAAATAAAATAGGCACAGTTGGTAAAAAGGCATAGTATGACATAAGAAGTGGTAAGTTGGTACGTCAAGGATTAATGTTGCCCCTATTTTACCCATAGGCAGTTATAACTAGGACTCAATAGTATAGATCAATGGTACTAATTTTCCCAAAGGTGGTTATAATTAGTAGCAAGATTGGTGGTAAGAAAGGAATAACAAATGAAAGATGAAACTACCAAAACTTCTTTCACACTATCCCAAATTACAATCTTTGTCTGAAGTACTTGAACCAATTGATGAAACTGATTAGATACCTTGATGTTGAAACTATTTTAAAAATGGCAAAAACCAAGGTCAAATGAGCTAGGCTTTAGAACACATTGGGCTGATAGGTCAGAAGCAAAAAGTGGATATGGAAAAAAAGATGGATAAGGATGGTATTTGTATAAAGAAGAATAGTGATAAAATGGCATAACTGAAATGGTCCTTACAGAAAATACACCTTAGTGCTCAAGCATAGTACCACTTGAGATGAATAATATTCATCAGCTCAGGAAGTTCATCTTTATCTAGTGTGGTGAGCCTGTATGCTCTTGATCCATAATCTGTAGTAATGATGAAATACCCTATCCAATTTAATTTGAATTTTTCTTGTGCTTTTTCTCAGTCATGATATTCTTTTGGTTTTCTTTAAGAACAAGATCACCAAGTTCAAATGTTCTATACTTAACATGTTGATTATAGTGGCCTTTGAGTCGGTTCTGATATACTTGAAGATGGTTGAGTGCAATTATGCATTTCTCATCAAATAAGTCTAGCTCTTATAGGTGAGCTACTCGATAGTCATGATCATTTAGGACATGCTTGAAAGAGATACATAGTGAAGGTAATTCAACCTCAATGGGAAGGATGGCTTCAGTACCATAAAGAAGTGATTATGGAGTGGCTCTTGTGGGGGTATGATGATTGGTATGGTATGCCCAAAGGGTAGGGAATATCTGAAGTGCCAATCATGATCAACATCATTGATAATATTTTTGAGAATATTGATAAAGGTTTTGTTGGATGCCTCAGCTTGGCCATTACCTTAAGGGTAATATTTTGTAGAAAAATGTTTTATGATGTTGTATTCAATACATAACTAGTCTACATCCTTGTTTTTGAATGATCCTCCATTATCAGATATAATGTCAGAGGGGAGACTGTAGTGACCAATGAGATGGTTGAAAATAAATTTGAAAATTTTCTTTCCAATCACGTAAGTGAGAGGTATAGCTTCAACCCACTTAGTGAAATACCTAGTGGTGGTAAGGATATGTTTATGGCCATCAAATGAAGTGGGGTTAATCTTCCCAATGAGGTCAAGTCCCTATGTATAAAATGGCCATGGTGTCAACATTAGTTTCATAGTTTTTCCTAGGGCATGAATTAGATTAGCATGCCATTGACATTTGTCACACTTTTTTACATATGTAGTGGCATTTACATCCATTATGGGCCAATAATAACTAGTACACAAGATATTTTTGGATAAGATTGGCCCATTAGAATGAGCTCCACATACTCCTTCATGAACTTATCTTAACATTAGTGTAGACTCTATTGAAGTTAAGAAATGAAGCAGAGTATAATGAGTGGAATGATGAATGAATACTTTGGTTTATTTTTGAGATAGGTTAGATGGTAGAAATTGGTCATGAAGGTAGTTTTAAAGCTCTGAGTACTAGATAAAATTAGGACCAACAATATCATCAATCATGGCAATGATTGAAGGTTCCTGAGTTGGTGTTGACAAATTCTTGATGAGGAACTGATACTCTCTAGATTCATCTATTTGTTGAATCAAAGAGCCAATAGTAGTTATGGCATCTATAGTTTTATTACTAGCCCTTGGTATGTGCTCAAACTAAATGTCGGCAATTTATTGTTTAAGAGTGTCAACCATGGCTTTATATGGAACCAACTTGTCATATTTGGTCTGAAAATGATATGTGACTTGATTGATGATTAACTAAGAATCACCATAAACTTAGAGATGAGATATATTCTAATGCACTACTTGTCAACGTCATGCAATAAATACTTCATACTCAACCATGTTGTTTATATAAGGAAAGTTGATTCTAAATGATTTAGGGATTAGATCCCCCTGTGGTGTAATAAACAATAGGCCTACCCTTGATCCATGTACAGTAAATGAACCATCAAAATATATCTTCTAAGGCTACTCCTCAAGGGGTGTGTCAATGACGGTCATGACGGATTCATCAAAAAATTAAAACATGAGCGGTTGTGTGTTTGTGAGAGGTGCTTCAGCAAGTTGATCTACAAGAACTTATCCCTTGATTACCTTTTTATTGACATACTCTATGTCAAACTCACTAAGAATAATGATCCATTTAGCCATTATACCTTGCAAAGTTATTTTAGATAGTAGATACTTGAGTGAATCTACTTATAAAATGACCATAGTCTTATTATTCAACATATAATGGTGTAGTTTTAGAGTTGCAAAGACCATGGCCAAACAAGCTTTTTCAATAGGTGCATAGTTATGTTCATATGTAACCAAGGTATAGCTTAGGTAGTATATGACGTTTTCTCTTCCATGGTCATCATGTTGATCCAAGAGTACCCCCAGAGCATGGTCGGTAGTTGATAGGTATAACAAGAATGGCTTTCTTGACATAGGAGGTAATAGAATAGATGAATTAACAAGATAGTCTTTGAGTTGTTAAAAAGCTATTTGGCAGTGATTATCCCAGTGAAATGCAACTCCCTTGTTCAAAAGGTGTGTAAGTGGATGGAACTTGTCTGGTAACTGAGAGATGAAGCATTAGATTAACTAGATCTTACCCTGTAAACTATGGAGTTACTTTAAATTGGTTGGTGGTAGTATCTCGATCATATCATGAACTTTACCAGATCGACTTCAATACCTCTATGAGACATGATGAAGCCAAGTATTTTTCCTAAAGTTACACTAAACAAACATTTCTTTGGATTGATTCTGACTTTGTACTCTCATAATCTTTTAAATATCTTATGCAACACTACTAGATGGTCGGCCTTTGTTTTGGATTTTCCTAATATGTCATCGACATAGTCTTCAACAATTTCATGCATCATATCATGAATATGATAGTCATGGCCCTTTGATATGTAGCTCTAGCATTCTTAAGGCTAAATGGCATTACCTAGTAAAAAATTGTTCCCCACGGAGTGGTGAATGTCATTCTATGTTGGTCTTCTAGTGCTATTTTGATCTGGTTGTATCTTGAAAAGCCATCCATGAGTGAAATCATTTCATAACCTACTATGGATTTGATGATCATATCGATATAAAGTAAAGGAAAATCATATTTAGGACAAGCCTTGTTGATATAATGAAAATTAGTACAAATTTTGATCCCTTCAAGATTTTTGCTAACAAGTACCATATTAGAGATCCATTCTGAGTAGTCAATAGATCATATACATCCTACTTTTAAGAGTTTTTCCAACTCTTTTTTACTAATACAACAATGCAAGGATGCATCTTACGTAACTTTTGTTTTATTGGTTTGGCATCAGGATTAACCACAAGGTGGTACAAAACCAAGGCAAGGTCTAAACTTGGCATGTCGAAATAGGCCCATGCAAAGATATCTACAAATTCTCTTAATAAGGCTGTAAAGATGTCATGTTCCTCCTCAGTGAGGGATGTTCCTAATTTTATCCATTTTAGGTGTGATGGTGTCTTGATATTTCCCTCGATTGTATCTTCAACTAGAAAGGTTGAACCATCTTCTAAGATAGTAGGCAATAACTTGAACTATTGAATTATGTCAGGGTCCTCTATTAGGACTTTCTCTTTTACTTCTTTTAGGCATGATGAATCTGAGTCCCCTAATGGGATATCTAGCCATGTGACAAAAATAGTTGGAAATTATTAAATAATTTGATCAAATACTTATTGTTGCTCAAAGCTGAACTCAAATCCACAAGAAAGTTCATCATTGGTGGACTCTTGGTCTAAATTCAAATAAGAATGAACACCCCCATGTAATGGCACCTAAAATAGGGTTTCACCACTAGACTGGCCTTTATCTTTACTTTTTTCCTAGTCATAAAGTGACTCAAAGAGGTTTTTACTTTGGGACCTCAATGTTTTACTTGTTTGTTTTTGGCTAAGGGTGTTTACTTGCTCTCCAAAATAGGCTACATGATCTAATGTGATTGAGATTCCTGATTTATGATCTCCCAACAAAACATTGTCTCTAAGGCCTAAAAAGTCACAGAATGCCTCATCATTCTAAAACTCATCAATCGATAGACTAGATTTTTATTGGTCCCAATTTATCAGGTGGGGATAATATAATGGCAAAGGGTTGCGATAATGGCCAAGGTAAGGGTACAAATGGCATTGTTATCAAATAGGTTGGTTTCAACTAGGTTATCAAAGGTGAGGCTATGATCATATTCTACTTCATTGTTAGCATCATCATCACTAGTCACTGGTGATGGAGTTTGAATAAGATATGTGGGGTCACCCCCAGGTGGTTTAAATCCAAGTCCATAAGGTCTTTCATACATAGTCATGGAAATGGCCTCCATGGTTCCTTCTTGATTTAGTCTGAGGCATCTTCCTTCATAATTGTGACACTCCATGATCCTATTAGGAATAAGATATTTTGTATTTTTATAACAATCATCTTATTTATCATTGTATAACCATGATTCATCCCCTTCAAGAGGGTCAGGTTCTAGGCTAGATGCTGGTACAAATGTGACAGGTCCCTTATCTTTGTTTTTTATTACTAATGCATATGTGGGGTGACTTTAGGTCACCCAAAGGTTTTTAGATTCTAAGGAATATTGGTAATATGAAATGTATCATGGGTCACATACTCTCTCGGTCCATTATCTAAAATGGTAAAATGATTAGAAGCTTCAGGAGGTGGCATGTGGGAAAGGGAATCCAAGGTATTAGGATCTATGTAATTATTTGGTGAAGGATCAATAAGTATAGCCTTTCCTTTATCTTATTTGGAACTTAGATTCATGCCATACTGATAATTATAGCTTTGAAATTCAGCCTTGAGATGTTTATAGTGTTTATATATGTGTAAATCTCCTTGAATATTCACTTTCATCCATGAGTGGGAAAACTTGATACATTGGTACAACATTGACGGGACTGCACGAATCTCATGTAACCAAGGCCTTCCTAGTAGCATATTGTATGATAAGTCAAGATCAAGCACATGGCAAAGTGTATCATGGGTCAAAGGCCCAATGATAATTGGAAAACTAATGGTGCCTTGTGATTCTCTTTCTTGATTATCATAGGCCTTGATAGTTATTGTTTCTAGCTGGAGATCTATCATTGTGTACGCAAGAAGCTTGATGAGCTTTAGAGACACTATGTTGAGGATAGATCCATTATATATAAGGACACATTTCACTTTATTCCATCTAATATAAACTTCTATGTATAAAGGATTATTATGGAGTGGTCCAAGAGAAGACATATCACTTTGGTTGAATGTGACTTGTTGGGTTGGAGCTAGCTGTCCAACCAAAGCTTGAAATTTATCAAGGGATATGTCACTAGCAACAGTGGATTGGGTCAAAAACTCATTAAAGATGTTCTTGTGGATTATTGGCATTCATATAAAATCTAAAATATAAATTTGTGTTCGTGTCTTTTGTAATTATTCCATAATATTAAACTTCTTGTCTTGGTTAGTAGTGAATGGTTTATTCTAAGGCTGAACGGTTGGTTGAATGATAGGCAAAGTGGTAGATGGTTGTGGGCCTGGGATAGTAATCTTTAACCTCTGAGTTATGATTGCATAATTAGGATTAAATACTAGACCATTATTACTAATCAATGTTGGGAATAGTGTGGGACCAAACAAGATAAGTCTCAGTTGCCAGTTCACTCGCATGTGGTCGCGTGGTAAGGATGAGTTGTTGGTATAAGGTCCAAAAGGGGAAGTCCTAGTTTGTTGGTTTGCCTATATGCATTCTTAGGTTAAAGAAGGATTATCCATATAATTTTTATGAATGTTGTTATTTAGCAATGGTCTAGGCTGATTAGTGCTTGGTCTAGGATCAATGGAGATGGTATTAACACTACCCCCTGCAATATGACCTACAACCCTATTGTATTCATGTGCAACTGCATGGTAGGTTTGTTGGTGGTTATCATTTTGACCTTATTTTTTTCCATTGTTCTATCATTGTGGGTTTTGCTACTAATTTTGTTGATTCTACTGGTTTAGCCTTTGATTTTGATACTGTTGATTTTGTTGTTGCACTAGCTATTGTTATTGTTGTTGCTAATCATTTTATTGTTGTTGATTGTTATTTCAAGGAAAGGGGTTTTGCTAAATCCCAAGAGTTTGATTGGAAGTGAAATCACCTTTATCCAATGTTATCTCCCCATTCTCTAACATATTATCAATTAAATGCTTGATTTGGATACATCTTCATAGATTATGCCCGTTGACCCGATGATTGTTATTGTTGTTACTAATCATTTTATTGTTGTTGATTGTTATTTCAAGGAAAGGGGTTTTGATAAATCCCAAGAGTTTGATTGGAAGTGAAATCACCTTTATCCAATGTTATCTCCCCATTCTCCAACATATTATCAATTAAATGCTTGATTTGGATACATCTTCATAGATTATGCCCATTGACCCAATGATAGTCACAAAATTCATTTTCATGGTACCAATCAAGATAAAGAATGCCTTGTGGATAATGTTTTAGTATAGGCCAACTAATCAAATTAGTAGTATAAAGCTTATGAAATCTAGATTCAATAGGTTCTCCTAAGTCATTAAATACATGATGTGCAGGCACGGTTCTCCTAGGAGGAGGGGTTTGTAATAATAACAACTACTGTATTTGTTGTGCAAGTCTTAGTTATTGTGCTTGTAGCATTGGTTGGAGAGATTACTGAGTAAGAGTATACTGAAAAGGTAGTGCAGATGATGTTTTCACCATTTAGACATGATAGGATTCAGTTACTCCATTTTCCACAACATTCTTATTACGATTGAATTGCTTCAGTCTTTCTTAGTTATTGGCCTATGTCAGTTATGATGCTGACACTTGAATGGGATGTTGATGTTGGTCATTCACCTAATTAGTACCTTAATTTTGATTAGTTGAATTAAGCTTGATGACTCCTTTATTGATGAGCACTCACTCAATTAACAAGCCTTTGTCAATGATTTCCTTGAAAGTATGCGCACATTGTAGTTCCAAATGATAAGTTATCTCACTATGCAAATTTCTAGTAAGCATAGTGGCTAATTATTTATCTAGTAAGATATGGGTGAAATATCTTGCAAGGGCTCTCCATCATTTTAAATAACTTTCAAAATTCTCACCAGTTTTTTGCTTTGCTTCCATTAAGTCTACTAATGAAATCTCATGCTCAAGATTATAAGAAAAGTGCTGCATAAACTTATCAAAAAGATCATCAAAATTAATTACTAAATTTTTGGGCAACTTTAAAAACCACTCCAAGGCTTGTCCAGCCAAGCTCCTTGGGAACAATAGCAAAAGGTATATGTCATTATATGCCACCAGTTGACATGCAACAAAGAATTCAGTCAAATGAGCCTTAGGGTCACCTTTCCCTTTGTATTTGTTGAATTTTGGTGGTTTTTATCTTGGAGGAAATGGTATTTGTAAATACTCCATGTTGAATGGGTAGGAACACATGTCATCCAATTTAAACCTTTTAATATGTTTACCAACTTGAATGACAATAATTTCATCCTTCATCTATTGTAATTCTTGGGATAGGAAACTAGAAGGAAGATTGGTTTGAGGAGGACTTTGGGTAGATGGTTGGGAGGTCACAAGTGGGACAATTTGACTTGGGTATGATGGGGATCCTTGTTGGGGTACATTGGTTTGGTTGGGGAATGGACTAGGTATAAGCATACATGGATTAGGATGTACTTGAAATTGCATACTTAGTTGTGTGATATTCTAGATTGGGTTAGTAATAAAGGTTTGACTTAGAGGATTTTGTGGTTTGGACAGAGGGATATAACTATATTGTGCCTATTGTGGTTGAAAAGGGACATGTTGCTAACTAATCAAACCTTGATGTTGAGTGGTGACTTATGATCCAAGACCTTGTCTCTGAATTTGTGGCATATTTTGAACCAATGGTTGTCTAGTAGGTACTTGAGAAACATGGGGACCTCCTTATTGCACAAATCCCTATGAGGAAGTGAAAGTAGGTTGCATATTTGACATCTATCACTAACCAATATTTGTACATTGTTGACTAGTCAATACTTGGTTTTGAATTGGCATATTATTCTATGACCGAAGAGGAATGTTCATCATTACTTGGTGAGGTAGAATATTAGTTTCCCTTGATTGAGGTGGCATTGTATTTATCCTATGTTGCATTGATACACTAGATTTTGCCTACTGTTGTGGAATATTACTCTTTACATGTTGAGGAAGAGTAGGATTCATCACATTCTATCATTGAGGTGTGACATTGGTTATTATTTGATTACCTAATCCCATAGGTTATACACTTGAGGAAGCAGTTGGTTGAGGTTAGGGTGTAGAAACTTCTATTCTCTGGTATGATGATCCACTCATGGGATGAACTACAGGTACATGTTTTGGCTAGTTTTTTGTGTATTGGTACCACTTTGATCAGGATTGGACATTTTTTGCACATTATCCACTACATTTGGCTCATTATTCTTTGTAGAGGCTGAAGACATTTCTTTAATAATGGGCATATGCATCAAGTTATCCATCGAATTAGTTTATACGAATGGGCCAAAACTCAAATTCTCCTATCTAGTTAACTCTATCAACACTCCTGTTGAAGGAACTAGGTCAATGAGAGGTCTACTCACCATGTTCATCTAATTGAAATCACGTGCTAAATTTAGGAAGGTTTGATATGTTGTCTACATTTGGTTAAAGTGATCTTCAATGATGTTTTTGCCTCGATTAGATATATTAGGATCTTGGTATGTCATTTGGACTAAAGCCATAAGGTTGTTAGAAGAAGCATGTTGATCGTAAATGATATTATGGGGCTCTTTTACTAGATTTGGTAATTTTCATGGGGGAAATCTGCTGAAAACATGGCCCCTACCTCTATGGCCCTAACAAAAATCTTGTCTTTATTCTCTAACAAATGTCACTCAAACAAAAATAAAACATACGTAGAAGTCATATTAGTAAAATATGACTGTTGAAGAACTGGCTCGTTCACTGTGGCTATTGTAGCTAGGTATTGTGTGGTTTGTTTTTGGTCTTGTTTTGAATAAGGTGGTGTGTTAACCAGATAATTAGCCAATGGATCTTGGCTTTATACCCCTGATTGAGTATTATAAGAGGGATAATAATCCATCTTATAAGCAATATTATCTTCATAGGGGTCTTACACCATTTCTTCCTGCATAACTACATTAATAATCCCTAGATTATACATGAGTCCACTACGAGTGTAGGAATACATGTTGGGATCCATAGTCAATGTTTTGTGGTAAAAGTTCAAAGAGTTATACAAACTCCTAAAAGGACAAATGTCTATAATAGATGATGTTCCAACTTGGTATAAATTTGTCAAAAGGATCAAAAGGTTTATGTAAAGATTTGTGAGGAAACAAGTTAGCATGAAGTATCTAGCATTTCACTATTCACACAAAGATAAGCAAGTAAATGGATCAAAAATCAAAATGCCAAACTCTAAGGTCAAATTGTTTCAAATCAGTCTAATCTAAAAATTTAAAATTTGCTAGGTCTTTTGGCCAAATGGGGTGTCAAAATCTAGGCTCAAACAAGGCATGCACTAGGACTCTTGGCCACACGGTGTCAAAAGCTAGACATTGAAATAGATGAAAGTTTTAATCTAATGGATTTGAAAAACTTCTAACAAACACTAGGCATTTGATTCTTGGACATGAACTTGATCAACTAGGTATAAGGTATGAAACAAAAGTCCATTTAGAAATAGTTTATTTTCTCAAAACAAGATGGTATAAAACTTGGTTCTTTTGACAAATAAGTTAGATAAAAGTGAATAGTATAACTATTTTAGATAAAAGATCACAAAAGTACACTTGGATTGGTATAAAAATGTAGGAAAAAATTTGTAACTCTATGCAAGAGGGTCTATGAAACAATATTCAAAATGTTTTGGGTAGCGTAACGATGTTATACTACCCAAAATGTTTTTTTTCAAAAACTCTCTAAGGCAAAGATGTTTTTATACAATTTTGACAGCATAACACTACTTTTCTTGACTCAAAATGTTGTGGTGCATAGACTTAAAGTTCAAGTGTTTAGCACAAAATGGCTTAATTATATCAAGTTATGACAATGATTATGAGTCTTGAATGGCCTTCAACCCAAATTAGAAATTAAATCTAAGTTCCCTCAAGTTTAGTGCAAATGGCAAACCCACTTAACACATCAAACTTATGAACTTATAAAAGTGCAATTTAGAATTTAGATTATAAGTGAAGGACTTAAATAACTTTGGTAAAGGTCTAGACTCAATTGGGCAACATAACTATGCCAAAGTGGATGATATCACTCTCAAGCTTTTGATGAACTTTTAAACAAGGTAAATTTATGATCTTACGTGGGAAGAATAATGCCTCTTTATTTAAAAGAAAATTTAGACTATGTGTTTGGTTTGGATTATTTGTTTACACTAAGTTTTGACTCCAAACAAGAATTTAATTTGGGACAAGACCAACTAATTAACCGCTCTTAGATCCTAAACTGACAAGGTTACTTGGTATTATTAGAATCCATCAATATACATCATTTGAGAGGATTTTAAGTGTTCATCCAAAAGTAAATATGCATTATATATAAGGGTTTTTACACCCTCCTTCTCTCAAATGATAGTATTGTGAAATGGACCTTGAGGTGCACCTTGCACCAACAATAATTCCATGGCAAGTGGGGATTTGTCTAAAATCTAACAAGTTTCCAAATGATCTAAGGGAATCAATTACACAATCACTTTCATGCCAAATAATGCAAAAGAAAAGCATATTTTTTTAGGTCCATATCACTTGGCTTGTGGGAAAAAGGTCTAGTCTTTTTTGTAACCACTACATCCCACTATTTGCTCAATTTAGTGTGATGTGCAAAGTGCCACTACGTCCCATGTGTAACTCCAATTAGGAGCCAAATGAAGTCAATATTGGGAGTTGGAACCCTAGGTCAAAGCTTCCCTAAAGAACTCACGGGAGGTGATGAAGTCCCCCTCGTAAGCTAAGTTTGCATAAAAATAAAGAAAGCTTGAAAGTAGAAACACTTTAGGGTCATTTCCATGGTCACCCAAACTTTGAAAAGTTTTTGGGGAGTGATTCAGAAGACTTTCTTTTTAAGCCTTGGACTAAGATATTTTCAATACGAATGGCGATTTTGATTTCAAGGTTTCCCTAAAGGGGACAAATGGAAGAGCATACATGCAACATTCCTCTTTTTGCCAAATAAAATCTATTTAAACAACTATTGCAAATAAAAATTGACAAGTGTGTTCAATTTTAAGCCCAAATGAAATATTTGGTGGTGTTCATTTGACCCCTTGGTCTTAAGATTGTGAACTTTGAAAACATTCATCTAAGCATCTAAATTTTTCATTAAACACCAAAACAAAGTTCCTAATTGATTTTTAAACATGCAAAAGGTGATTTAAAACATGTTTTTAGAAAATGTCAAGCTTGGTCCTACAGTAAAAATGTCAGCATGTCCTTTAGCTTTGAAGCTCTTTTTGGTTTAAAATAATAAACTTTAGAAAAATAGCTCTCAGGTCTGTATTTTAAAAAAAAAAACACAGTAACTAATGTCGGTTTATATAATTGATGACGATTACATTTTTCAACCAATGTCAGTTATCTAACCAACATTAATTATACCAATGTGATCGATGATAGGTATACAACTGATGTCAATTTTGTTAACCAATGTTGGTTAAGCTATATAATCGATGTCAGTCTAACTTGATGACGCCGGTTACTATGTAAAATTGTGGCAAACAAAAATGGCAAAATAAAGTTAAAAAATCAATTTACAAGAGTTTTAAGGGTCCAAATGAAGATTTTAAAGATAAAAAATGATCTTCTTCATGTGTGGGATGCTCTTTTCCCACCGGGCATGCCATATGTGGATCTAATAATTTGACTCAAGAGAGGATGGTTAGTATGGTGTTAGTTCTAAAATGAAAACAAAAAGAAAGAAACACACTAATAACATAACATCTCTAGGCCTAGAAACTAGGGAGAGATTGTTAAAAAAATAAAATGACAAACACAACTAAAAAATAAGGAATAAAACATAATAATTCTTTCACCTTCCTTGGATGCTCCAAATGCTTTTGTAGTAGTGGCTTGCTTGACTTGTGCTCGTGAAGTCCTTGGAAATGGAAGCTTGGCTACCTCCATCTCTCCTTGGCACCTTTGGCTTATGGATTGGCTTGGTTTGGAATAAATTTGGCATGGTAACACTAATTTTAATGGCTCCTTGAAGATATTTATGCATTATAACTTTGCACCAAAATAGCTTAGAAATGATGTTCATGGCCTCTCTATTTATAGCTTTTTGCAAATGGCTAGAATCAACCTGAACCATCCATCCTAAGATTGAGATGTGTGGCTAAGGATTAATCCAATTATGAAATTAAAATTTATAAATAGGCTCATCAATATTTGGAATAGATGAGCAATTAAGAGGCATGGAGGGCTTCATGGAAGGCATTGATGAGGCATGGAAGGCATTAATCCTGATATTTGTGGCATTTATGGCCTAGGGATGTCTTCCCAATAAATGAGGTCACCTGATGATGTAGATATTCAATATTCATTTATAAAAACAAGTTTTCAACAAGTTTCCATGAAATTATTAATTATGCCTTGATTTGTGTTAATTAGATCTCAAGCATGTTTAAACACTTTGTGCACAAATTACTCAAATTAATCAAAATGTCTTTTTATTGGTACAAAATTTGATTGGATTGGAATTGTAAGGTGATGTTAGATGTGTTGGATCCATTATCCCATTTAGGATGTTACCAACAACAAATAATAAAGGCACGTGTCTTGTGTAGAAGATTTGATAGGAAAGATCCATCTAAAGCACTTAGGTGCAAAATTAACATTTTGACTCAGAATGATCTGATCAAAGTTAGTTGGTCCATAAATTACATTACCCCATTAGGGATACCCTATACAAAATCGGCACTTGAATATGTTTGTTTTACATCATTTAGCATGTTTTAGTGTTTTTAGGCCAAATTGTGCATTTTTGGTGGAAATTGGTCAAAACCCTGATTGGGGTTTATCAATGGCTAGTTTAAGGTGTCTACACTCATAACCTCAAATAGATTAAAAAATAACGACATGAGGATAAGGGGAAAGAACCTCAGATGAATGAAGTTTGGACTAGTTAAAAGGGGACCAAGTCCATTAGTTATAAACCTACCCATCTTGTTCCTTGCAAAACATGAGAGGGTCTAGGTCACCATGTTGGGTCAAAGGAACCTCTTAGATCCTATGGTCTCTATGGATTTCTATTATATTCTATGGCTTTATATTATAGTCATAACCTGCTCATGAGTGAGCTCAGGGATAAGGCCCTGAATCTAATAGGATTGGTGTCCCAATGGTGGGAGACTAGCCATGGATATAACGAAATAAGAGAAACACAGGAGATAATAGAAAAGGAAAACAGATAGATAAATATTAGGGAGAATGACACAAAATCAAAGCATGATAAAACAACCAAGGTGAGAGCTGAAACACAACTAAAAGCAAATCCTAATAGCTAATAGAGGGGAGTTGGCTAAGAGATTTTAAATGGGATAGAACTAGCATTAGACTGTATGTGAGGTCCCATTGAGAATGCCATAATGCAGTTCCAAGAATTTGAATGGAACCACTAGCATTTGTTAGGGGGTACACAAAGTACTTAAATGAATAACTAGGAGGCTAGAAGGTTCAAGGCTTTTATGGGATATTAGAGATCTATAGAGGCTATCGAGTTTGTCAGCTTGTACCAATATACAGATAGAATTTTAAATTAGGTTATGGCTATCATGTTCAAGTACATAAAGGACAAAAGTTTCTCTAATAGGTATAACCAAAGAAAAATAAGTAGCTAAGACTAGAAATCTATTTGCATATAAATTACAAAAATGATAATGCTAAATAAAGAGAGCTAACAAGTAATGCATAAATTTAGAAGAAATGACACTTTCAGGCCCAATGAAATATGTTTTAAGAAGTAAATATGTTTTCAAGTAAGAGTGAAAGAGCATGCCTAATCGAAGCTTAAGCTAACTCTTTATTTACAAAACTATTGTTTCCTCGTAATATAATTTTTTGGCTTAGCAAGAGAGAGAAAAATTTATGCAAATTGCATAGATTGTTTTGATCATTTTGGATTCTACTATGTAATGAGAAGTTTTTCCAAAGCAAATATGACATATAATGTAAGATATTTCAATCAATAAAGGATATTCTTAACCACATACCAATACATAATGTTGGGTGAATATTTTGTCAATCAGCGTACTAATAAACAAAATAGGTCTGATCAACCACAGTAGGAAGATTGGTCAACCAAATGTGTAGGTTTACCACATCAAAAGGGGACTAATCTCTCCTCTCAGCAAGGGGAGGTTCCCTGTAGATATGCAAGAGTTATATACTATATATATAAATAGAAAATAACACTCAAGGGTAGGATAAACCATCCATCTCTCTTTTTTCAGAGATGATGTGCACAAATCAAAGGAGAAATCTAGATGAAATGATAGAAGACACTCCTCTTCTTTCAGAAGTGTTGTTCAACAGACAAAAGGAATCTTTTTGGTGATGACAAGTAACTGTAACAAGGTATAGTAACACAACAAGATGAAATGAGGCACAAAGTCTCCACCTCAACTGCCAAAGAGTGAAATATGAAAAAAAATGAGGGCACAAATTCATCTCAAGGTCTTTTACACAAAAATAGAAAATAAACACACATTGAAGACAATTATAATAGCACAAAGTCTGAAAGTAACTGGCTTCAAGACAACTTCTTTGTCACCTCCACTAGCTCTGCTTGTTAAATTGCATAAACAAGAATACATTTAGGAAATAGACATAAGAACAATCTCCTAGATGATACAATCTACATCAATAAAAAGTCTGAAAGTAACTTGCTTTCTGATTCAAACAAAGAAATATGATGAACAATCTAAGCTCAAAGTCTCAGTAATGCCTTTCAATTTGGGTAGAGTTTTATTTTTGGTAACCGAAAGAGATCTCCCTTAAAATAATAAAAGAGAGTCTAATATATAGCTCTCCAAGAAAGACTTGGGAGTAGTAACACATCATGTTACATTTAATGCCTTCAATTCACTTTAAATTCTATCCATGGAGCTATGTTGGAATTGAGTGTTAGTCTTAGCTGTGGTCTGTTAATTTGTCTCAAATGCCTCCTCTTAGAGTATGGGCCACTTGGTCTTCTTCCCGATACATGTGTAGCTGTCCATTTTCTTTTCTCAATGCAGATAAATAGGTCATGCCATTGAATGTTCATGCTCTTTGATGTCCACCTGGTGGACTGGTTCACCTTCTAGAAACATCTACCATGTGCAGATATTTTTGGTCTTTCCCCATCATTTCCCTTTTCTTTGTTATAATTTGAGCACCCAAGCTATCTTTTCCCCTTTCTGGCTCTTTTTGCTCCTTCTTCAGTAGGTTGCTAGGTTTGTTTTCAAGTTCCTCACAACATTTGAAAATCAACGAATATTCCATTGTCTTGAATTTGACGTCCTTGGGCCCGTCATTGGTTCACTGTTTTGACGGTTTGGGTAGCCTTCAGGTTTTAATTCCTTAGTGTCTTTCTCACTTACTTTGGTCACTTTCATCTAATATAAACAATTGACACATGTCACGTTCCACTACAAAATAGGCTAGGACACTTGGTAGTATCTACGAGACTCTGAGACGCTTTGAAACTTATAAGAAACTTGAAATGTGGATGTAGATACTTGTCGCACTCTGTTGAGTTATAATGGGACACGTGGCAGCATCCACTGCTTTTAAAAGCCTTAGAAGCATTTTTGAGAGTCCTACAAAAGATGATACATGGCGATATCTATAGAGCTTTAACTACCTTTTGAAACATTTAGGACTCAATTTAGATTCATGTGGATGCAGACACTTGGTGCGTTCTACTTGTTTTTATGACTTACTCGGGGCCCACCACAGTCCTTACTCAATAGATATGGATGTTGACATTTGTCAGCTTTCATCGAGTTTTACCAAGGACACGTGGTAACTTCTGTAGCTTCTTAGAAACAAATTACAAACTTTTTGTTGTTGCCACTTGGCACCTTCTACGCACACTGAGAGAAGCTTAGGAAAAACTATGGATGTTGGCACATGTCGCACTCCATTGAGAAACATGTGAGGACACTTGGTAGTATCTACTTAACTTATAGAAGATTTAGATGTCCTCTAAGAGCCACATAGAAGATGACACATGGCAGCTTCTGTTGAGGTTGAGAAACACTATAGAGATCAATGGGACTCATTCAGATTCTCTTAGACAATGACACTTGGCACGCTCTGCTTACTATAGCAGCTCATTGGGGGCCCACCATAGTCCTTAATAATCAAAACCAAAGGAAGAAACTACAGATGTTGACACGTGGTGGCTTCCATTGAGCTTCATTAGGGACATGTGGCAACTTCTGCTATTTTTAGAAATAAGGTATAATGGGGCTCAATAGACGACACTTGGAAGTGTTCGCTGGGTCCTGAGAGAAACTTAGGAGAAACTTGAATTTGACGTCTGTGGGGATGTCACTGGTTGCTTGGTGCTTCTTTCCTATAGAGTCCATAGTTTTAAGCCCACGGAGTTCGTAGAAACGTATTTGTTGAGTCCCTTAGCAAAAAAGTTTGAAAAATAGAGAATTTGAATGCTCAGAACAACTTTTTGAGAAGGGAAGAGATAATTTTAGCCCTGTAGGACCAAAAATAGCTCATATGTTGTTCCAAAAATGAGTGACATTTTTGGGGAACAACACATAAAACTTTAGAAATTGTCCTAGATAATGCCCTTAACAAGCTAAATCACTAAAATAATCAAAACCTAGCATATATACTAATGTAAACAAATAGAAAATTTACTTTTCATAGAAAAGTATCCTCATATCAAACTTAAAATTGGTGTGTAGACTTTATACCAACCAATTATCCAAGCTATGAAGCAATGAAGGAGGAGGATCAGGCTGTGTGTAAGCTGAGTCCAAACCAAGAGCCAAAAGTAGTGGAAGAGGTGAAGAATAATCTGCCAAATGAGAGAAATCTAATAGATGGAGCATAATCATAGGTGCAATAGAGTCTTGAGGGAGCTAGGAGCAACTGAAAAGCTTCAAGAACCTCATAGAGATCAATGTGAAACACCAAGATGAACTATAAAATAGTAGGGCATCCCCAATCACAATCAAAGCTAAATGTGCCAAGAATGAAACAAGTGAGATTCAAGAAGGTAGCCAACTTTTTAGTGTGATGATAAAGTGGGAAGATCATAGTAAAATTAATGAAGAAGCATCATATAAGGAAACCCTAATCCACCAAAGGCAAAAAAGTAACCGTTTCTAGTCATTTAGGCCAAACTGGTTCCCTTTTTGCATGTTTTGCCTTGGATATGGCTTAGGTCATGGATTTTGTGAATGAAATGTGTAGCCTAGGTCATGGGTTTCCTACCAAAGTTATGGCTTGGGTATAAGGGTCATTCTATGTGGTCAATAAGCCTTTAGAAGGGCCCCAAATGGTATCTATAGGGCTTGTCTATGCATAAAAGGGCAATAAGGTGCTAAGGATGCATAGGGGATGGATGTATGACATGGGAAAGGTTCATGCAAGTGGTAAATGTCTCAAATCAAGAGAACCAGGGTCAGTATTATACACGTGAGCTGATGTGTAATCATAGGGAAGAGTAGGGTCACAAAAAGTATGATTATAGTAACCAAAGGTGGTTCAAAGAGAGGGAATTATCCAGATCCTCCGATTGAAGATCCACATTAGCTTCCAAAAGAATCATCTTTAATGTAGTGATTGATACATCAAGTTCTTCTAGTTCAGATGATGGTGGGGTTGAAGACCCCACCCCAAGAAATAATCGGGAAAGTAATGTGAGGAGATTCCTATGTTAGGGAAAAATAAAAAAGCCAAGAAATAAGTGAAGCCATGGTCTTTGACTAAATCCCTAGGTGACCCCAACTGGATCATCCTGAATACCACACTATAATATATAGCATCATCCTTGGGGATAAAACAATAGAAAAGAGTTGAGGAGGAGAATCCATGTTCTCCATACAGAACTCCATAGGTTCCTGCCCATCCTCCAAATTTTCCCACTCCATCCCCACCAGATACCCAAGTGGTTACCTTTAGTGACCTTTCATTCCAATGGGTACGACCAATGTTGCAAATAAAGAAAAAGATAGTTAAAGTGGACTTACCAGATTTTGATGTGGTAGTTGACCTCTTAAAGACCCTCACACCAAAGATAGAAAAAACCACATCTACATTGGTGTTTGACTCTTTAGGGGCACAATTTGTGAAAATTTACAAGCCAAATGTTGATAAATACATAAAATAAATGATAGTAGGTGATTATAATCTAAAGAGGATATCATTCAGAGAAGCAACAAGAGAAGTTGACATTCATATTCTCTAAGAAACAACTAAAATGATCATTAAGAGATATGAGAAAGATGTGTTGACTAAGGAACAACTCAAAAAACAAATGAAATATTTATCAAGCTACGTCAATTACTTTCTCAACCCTATTGAGACCCATACAACACCACAAGTTGATGATCCAACACAGTTATCAAGAATAAGCAAGGAGGCTATCACTATAATCAATAAAAATTATACTTATGACAATACTCTTAAATCATGGGTAGATGACTTCCTCATAAATGGAATGCAATATATTGAATAAGTCATCAAAATCTATGATTTTATTAATCAATAATTATAATATATCCACATACAGATCAAATATCCCACTACCAATTTGAAGTATGGGAAAAAATAATCAAGAACATAAAATAGATGATCATGATGGAGACCAAGGTGATTGTAAATGGTGGAGTATTAAAAAAAGATGATGACATCTCTTGAAAATGGTAGAGTGCATCCTCCAAAAAATGGAAGTCTTGACTAAAGATATAAAGGAACTTAAAGATAATATGGACATGGGTGAAGATAAGCTCAAATTGATCTCCAATAATCTAAATGAGATTCATTATAATTTATACAAAGAAGATGGGACTAATACACACAATATATACTAACGAAAGGCTCAATTTCAAAAAGTAGTCATTAGATATCTTCTCAGTGAAGGCAACTTTAGCAAATTTTCAATGACAACTCTTAGCTAAATCCACATTTCAGTAGAAGAGTTAAACACCTAGCTAGAAGAATTTTTTAAATCCCAGTGTGGCTTGACATTCATTTCTTAAATATGATTCACACATTGTCATCATGTGGTGGTTCCAAAGATTAAATAATAATTGTATAATTGATTCAAGGCATTTGATAATACAATGCCTACCAAAATTGAACATGCCTTTGGATTAACTTGCACTAAGAATTTTGGATGTTGCTTCAACATGGAAGTTAATCAAGTTCCATTAATTAGAGAAATTAAAGATTCAAAAGGTTATCTAGCTACTTTCTCACAAAAGAGGATAAACATGACTATACTAGTAGTAAACATTCACCCTAGCTATGGGATGCTTTTAAATAGATATTTTTTTAGAGATCTCAAAGAAGAAATCAGACTTGAATGGACTCATGTAGTGATACTAGTAAAAATAATTAATGAGAGGCTACTCCGATAACAAAATCCTAAACTCTAAGTGCATAAATCCATTGATCCTAGGGTGGATATCTTATGTGAAGAAATGGAACCGGTACCTACATGATGATTTTATAAAAAGATTTAGAACTCCCTGAGTTAATAAAGGGAAAATCTAATGACATCTAGACTCTAGAATTCTACAGAAGTTGCTCAATGACTAGTTCAGGTGTTGGTGGGTTGTTTATCTCTCCACATAAGGAATATTTTCTTTTCTCATATAAGCTTCAGTTTAAATGCACAAATAATACTGCTAAATATGAAGCCTTGTTACTAGGATTACTAGTAGAATAAATGGGTATTCAAATCCTTCGAGCACAAGGTGACATAGAATTAATCATTAAGTAGGTGCAAGGTCAATATAAAGTTATAAATGATAGACTCAAACATTACCAACATAGATTTTGGGACTATATCAAAGCCTTCCAAGCTTTCTCTACAAACAAATCCCCTAAAGCAAAAAATTCCAAAGTAGATGCATTGGTTATTTTTGCTTCATTGATTCTTCCTCCACCAAAAATTGACCAAGATTGGTAGATCATTTAAATGGTATATCACCCTAGCATGCTAGATAATGCTAGTATTCAATAATGATGAACAAATTATTATTTTCTTAGAACAAAAAGTCAATTTCAAAAACCTATTCTTTGACATAAGTCCTGTTGTATATAGAGAATATACCTCCAAAGATAAAGAGGGACAAAATTCATCAAAGCTTGACATGAAATAAAATCATCCCAAAGGTAACATCATTCAAGTGAAGGGAAATAAAATCCAAAAAGGCCTCATCTCTTTAGAAGAGATGTTTAATAAACATGTCAGGTATATTAAATAAAAGATTCAAGGAAATTCTTGAGGATCTCCCAAATATGAGAAGGTAAATATTAGCACCAAGGAAGAATCGAGGTATGTAAAAATCAAAAAATGTTGTTATAAAGTAAAGCATAGAATATTGATTGCTCTCTTTAAACTGTACAAAGATGTATTTACTTGGGGCTACATAGACTTACAATATTTCAAACCAAGAAGCATGTAGCACAACATTCTGTTAAAACCCGATATCAATCCACTCAGGAAAAAGTTAAGGAATTATAATATAAATATTACTGGAACCATCTACAAAGAGATTTAAAAAGATGTTAGATGCTAGGATTATCTTCCTGATCCAACATTCAACTTGGGTAGCCAACATCGTACCTATTTGGAAGAAGAATGGAGAAGTCAGGATTTGCATGGATTTTTTCAATCTCAATCAATCCTTGCTTAAATATAATTACCCTTTGCCAATCATAGATAAAATTCTACAAACCATCATAATATTTAAAATGGTGTCTATATTAGACACATTCTTTGAATATAATCAAGTCAAAGTGGCCATGAAGGATCAATTCGAAACAACCTCCACTACCCCATGGGGAGCCTTCACCTACAAAAGAATGTTGTTCAACCTCATCAATGTAAAAGAAACATTTCAAAGTGAAATGTATTTAGTGTTCAATGACATGAATAATAAAATCATTAAGATTTATTTAGACAATCTCACATTCTTCTCAAAAAAGAGAGAAGATCATCTCGAACACCTAAGAAAAGTTTTTAAAAGGTGTCACTCCCATGGTATTTCCCTAAATCCTAATAAGTATATCTTTATAGTGATAGAAGTTAATATCTTAGGTAATGTATTATATAAATAAGACACCATGGTTGATCCATAAATATTAAAATCCATACAATAGCTAACCAATCAACCTAACACTCATTCATTATTTGATAAAGTCAATTTTCTCAGGAGATTTGTTCCAGACTTTATTGAACTCACTAGTCACATTATGAAAATGATGAGTGGAAAGAAATCCTTTAAATGGAGTGATGATGGGATGAAAGCATTCAATGAAATCAATTAATTGATTGTTAAAACATAAGTTTTGACATGCCCATATTTCAACAAAGATTTCATTACTTATTGCTACTCCTCTTATTATACCTATTTGCTATCCTAGTACAACAAGATGATGATGAAATTGAGTCTCCTATTGCCTTCATGACATATGGCTTGAATTATAATGATATAAAGTGTTCACTAATAGAAAAACATGCCTACATCATGGTCAAAGTTGTAAAACATTTTCAAGTTTTGCATTTTAAACTCTCATATAATTATCATGGTCCCAGATTCAGTAGTGAAATATATCCTCACTCAAAAGCAAATCAGATAAAAGAGAGGTGGTTGGATTGCTAAATTAAATGAATATGATTTAGATATCAAACATATAAAATTGGTGAGAGGATAAAGTCTTTGCCAATTGATTATTGAAATCATCAATTCTCAAAGGGAAGAAAAGGAAGAGTTACCATTGGTAGTCTTTGTTGATTCCCTTAAAGAATGTTATTCAAATATAGCACTCTTCTTATCATATGGTGAATGCCTAGCTCATTTTAATCCAAATCAAAAGTGAACTCTCAAGCTAAAGGCAATTAGGTATGTAATTTGGGATAATACCTTATTTATAAAGTCTTTGGATGACACCTTCCTAAGGTGTGTAAATAAAGAACAACAAAAGATCTTGGAAGCTTTTCATGATAAATCCTATGGAAGACATTTCTCATCCTCAGTTACAACATTTAAAATCTTGTAAGCTCATTAATATTGGCCCATGTTGTTTAAGGATACACAAAAATGGGTTTCTAAGTGTGAAGCTTGTTAATATGTTTTTGACAGGCTGAAGCTCATCGCATTAGCTCTCAAACCTGTGATCATCAAGGAACCTTTTCAACAATGGAGATTAGAATTCATTGGAGCTATAAATCCTCATTCTAGTGTTAGACACACTCATGTCTTGATATCCACTAGCTATTTCACAAAATGGGTAGAATCCATTCCAGTGTGATATACCACTTTTGAGGTTGTATGTAACTTCATTTGGAGAATATCTTGGCCAAATTCAATGTTCCTCATAAGATAGTGAAGGATAATGCTTCCAATAGTGATGGATAATGCTTTTAAATTTTCCTCTAATAAACTAATCAATTTATGTTATGGATATAAAATCTCTCTATTACACTCTTCAAATTACTACGCTCAGGGTAATGGTCAGGTTGAATCCACTAACAAGAACATCACTACCATTATCTGCATGTTGGTCAATGGCGATCAAAGGAATTGGCATAAGAATATATATGAGGCACTATGGGCTGATCAAATCACTCATAAGAGAGCAATCATATTGTCTCTATTTCATCTACTATATGGAAGAGATGTTGTGATTCCCATCTCTTTAAAATTATCAGCTTTAAAACTAGCCCAAGCTATTGAAGATGAGTAGTTCAAAGATGCAATAGAGAAAAGAGTAATGTACCTAGCCAAGATTGAAGAGGAACCAACCATAGTGGTTAATAAGATCACATCTCATTAAGAAAATTTTAAATAATTATTTGACTAAAAGGGCTAATAATTTAATTTTTAGATCAGTGATATGGTCTTACTCTAGGACAAAAGAAGATAGCTAAGAGGAAGGCATGGGAAATTTGACTCCCTCTGGATGGGTCCATTTAAAATTTGACATTTCTATGGAAAAAATACTTACTATCTAGCATATAGAGATGGTACCCATCTTTTGCTACCATATATCAAGTAGTATTCTAAGTTGTATAAAGTGGTAGGTTATCTCCTACCATTTCCCTTTTCTATTGTGTGACATCTATTTCCCTTTCTATTACATGTCATGTGTTTCCCTTTCTATCGTGTGCTTTGTGTTTCCTTCCTATTCCATCAATATTCAAGTTGACTCTATAGCCCAATAGATAAAGTACTAGTCTACTAATAAAACTTGAGTTTTGAGCATTAAGTTGTGTCTCTTTTAGAAGTCACATCCCCAGCCTAAACTAGATGTTATTTGTTAAAATCATCACGTTAAACCCCATTTATTAGCTAAAACAACAATTCTATTTAATATTTAAAAATAAGCAATCTAATTTTTTAACTTAGAAAAAATGTGCCTTTGACCACACACATGCATCTATGCAAGACATAATTGGCCATCCCATCCTCCTCAAACATGGTGACATAGAGGCATGAGCTACCAAGGTAATCCCATGCTCACTCCTATGCATCCCAAAAGGACATGATATTAGATCATCCCATCCTCCTTAGACGTGGACGTGTGAGTTACTAAGAAACCCATGTACGCATGCCTGTACATCCTAGAGGGATAAAACCACTGACTAACCCATCCTCCTCAAACACAATAATATGATATGAAGGCAACTATGAGCTTGTGTATGCATGTCATGAAAGGATGTGGCACCCTAACCTCATATCCTCCTCTATTACACATACACATGGGCACCATGTCTTCCCTATTTACTCCTACATCCTCCTCATTTTGATTCATGAAGAGTTGGTCAATATCAACATCAAACATGGAGAGTCACATTGGGATAAGAATACTAATAAATGTTTAACCATTATCAACAAATCCTAGTTGAATTAGAAGAGAGAGAGACCTTCTAAGGTCTGCAAGACCTTATTCTGAGCAGATTTTAAGGAAAAACTCTCAAATATGGTTACCCTATTAAACCGAGTAGTAGGTAATGAAGACACTAGACCCTTCCATCTTTGGATATTTTTCTCAATGCAAATAATTTTCCATGGAAAGCAATTCAAATATTGGGGAGAGCTAATTAGTGATTTATTACATGATCAGTTACTAAATGTGTAAACCTCAAAATAGTTCTTCATGACATCCTATTTAGTATATTCATTGGCCTCCCAGATTATATACCTGTGGCTTTCCCAACATGTGATCATCACACAATTAAGATAGGTATTTGAGTGCTTTCCCTAGCTCACATTGTATCAAAAGAATAAAAATTACACTAGAGTCAATGACGTATTCATAATGAGATTAGTATAGTTACTAGAAGAAGATTGGGGAATGAAGATTTCAGTTAAAGTAGCCAAATTGGCTAACCAATATGGTAGCAACTATATCTAACTCCAACATTCACATATATCAGGGTTAGAAACTATGAAAGATACCCCTTGAGATTTCCAAGGTTGGAAGGCAACAAGATCATTCTCATCAAGCTTTGTAGATAACTACCAACTGTTCATAAACATTATAAAGAGAAACACATATTAGGTGTTTCTTTTCCATTGCATTGGGTCATTTTGTTTGAAAATCAGCAATAAATGCACATGACATAGAATGGCCATCTCTAAATTCATTTTTTGAACCTATGCTAATAGAAACTCCATGGATACTAGAGGATATGTAAAGTAAAATCTCAACATAAGATCTACTTATGAGCATAAGCCCCACCTATAAGAACATTAGGCCAATTGTGTGGATGAAATTGAATTAGTCTAGAGGGATTGGATTTGGATGACTCTTGATCAAATAAAAGCATTCACAGATGAGGGGACACCAAAAGAGATGATAGATGATAATTTGGATATTGTTGATCTGGGATACATCAATACAATTATTGTTTCACCCTTACCAACTATCAATTGGTCAATCAAAGAAATAGTCGACTTGAAATGGAGAACACAAAGAGTATGGGCTCATAGGAATAATTGGTTGTATAATAAATTAGATGGAGTAACCATAAGTGGTTTGAAGAGATGTAAAACACCATCTCTAATGAAGCAATATCCCCCATCAACTTCCAAAAGAAGCAGCTCTAATGTGGTGATTAAGACATCAAGTTATTATAGTTCAGATGAAGGAAGATGAAGACCCCAACCCCAATAAATAATTAGGAAAGCAATGTGAGGAGAGTCCTGTGGTAGGGAAAAATAAGAAAGCCAAGAAATCAGGGAAGCCACGATCTTAGACTGAAGCCTTAGGTGACCCCAACTTGCTCATTCTAAATACCACACAATAATACATAGCCTCATCCTTGGGGATATAACAACAAAAAAGAGGTGAGGAGGAGAATCCACATTCTCTATATGGATCCCCATTGGGTCCTCCCCCTCTTCCAAATCAGTGCACTCCATCCCCACTAGATAATCAAGTGGTTATCTTTAGTGACCTTTCATTCTAATGGGTACAACCAATGGTGTAGAAAAGAAAAGGACAGTTGAAGTAGATTTGCCAAATTTTTATGTAATAGTTGACCTCCTAAAGACCCCACACCAAATAAAGAAAATACCACCTTAAGGTTGATGTTTGACTCTTTTGGGGCACAGTTTATGGAAATTGTCGAGATAAATTTTGAGAAAGACATAAAAAATGGTAGTAGGTGATTATAATATGAAGAGGATATCACCTAAATAATCAACAATAGAAGGTGACATTTATAATATCTAAGAAACCATTTAAAGAGTCATTAAGAGGTTAGAAAGAGATGATTTGACTCAAGAACAACTCAAAGGATAGATCAAACAACTAGCAAGCTACATTAATTACCTGCACAACCCTGGTGAGACCCTTACAACACCACAAGTTGATTCTCTAACATAGTTTCCAAGAATAAGCAAGGAGGCTATTACTATAATCAAGAAACATAGTACTTACAACCAGACTCATGAAGCATGGGTAGATGACTTCCACATAAATAGAATGAAATATATTTAAGAAGTCATGAAAATCTATGATCTCATTAATCAATAACTACAATATATCCACATACAAATCAAAGCTCACACAACCAATTTGAAGGTATGGGAAGAAGTAATTATGAACATAAAAGAGATGATCATGATGGAGGCCAAGGTGATGGTATATGTTGGAGTATTCAAAAAATAAGATGATGACATCTCCTGCAAATTGGTAGAGTGCATACTCAAAAAAATAGAAGTATTGAATAAAGCTATAAAGGAACTAAAATATAACAAGGACATGGGTGAATAACATCTCCAACTGATATCCAATAATCTAGATGAGATTCATTAACATTGATACAAAGAATATGGGACTACTACACCCACTATAGATGAACTAAAGGCTAAATTAAAAAAAGTAGTAAAATAAGATCTTCTCAATGAAGGCAAGTCCAACAAAACCTCAATGATAACTTTCAAAAAAATCCACAATGACAACTCTCAGTGAAATCCAAATTTCACTAGAAGATTTGAACACCTAGCTAGAAGAATTGTTTAAATCCCAATGCACCTTGATATTCATTTCCCAAATATGGTTCACACATTGTCATAATGTGGTGGTTTTAAAGAGAAATGAGGCTCTTGAAATAGTCAGAGATTTCAAATATTTAAGGATGCATGTGACAAAGAGTAATCCAAGTAAGATTCAGCTATTGCCAACCCATTTGCAACTGCTTCTGACTCCCATAAAACTTCTCAGCTATTTTTGCCTAACTTCTATTTTGAGAAAGTCATATTTTATTTTTGTAAAATAAAAAATTGTATAGGGTAGAATAATACAAAAACTAGAATACGAAAGTTCATTTTTGAAATGTGAAGGGTCAACCCATTCCCTTTGTTATAAATACAAGAAATGGAAACTAAAAAAGGGCTTTTTGATGTCCATAATTTATGAATCTTGAAGAGGAAGAAGAAGGAAACTTTGTGTCTTATCTTTATCCAAGAATGAGGAATTAATTTAACTTTATGTTTGGTTATTTTCTTAATGGGAATGTGTTTTTCTTACGTTAATGCACTTCTTATTATTCCAATCATAAATTGTGTTTGATCTTCTAAATTAAATTTCTCCCTTTCTTTTGCTTTGTCACATAAGCAAATGAAATATGTGTTTACTCATTCTCTCATGACTCTTCATATTCCCATTTGTTATTTTTATTTTCAATTGAATGTTGTTCCTATAAAACCCTTTTTAATTCAACTTGTGACTATTGTACATAGTTAGAATAATTTTTATTACTTTTAATAAGGGAACCTCCCCTCATAATAATAAAGATACTTTTCATCTCCTGGATTGTAATGAAATCTTGATTTGAATGAAGTATCAAATATTTCACCAACAAATGGGGAATCAACATCAAGCAAATTTATTCGATGCATTTATGGCCCTTAGCCTATTTATCATCTCAATTATAACACAACCCCATTGTCACATGTGTTCATTTATGCCTTGATGAGACATTTAATGGGAGTTAATTTGAGAGGTGGTTTTGTGATATGATGTTGTGAGGTTGTTGTCTTAGAGGGTGTAAGTTGGAAAAGTGATGTTACGACATGTTCTTGTCTTTAACAAGCCTAGTTGAGCCTAAGGATTCCATCATAGTCTGAGGTTTGAACATTTTTAACTTTACTCAAATCATATCCTTGAGTCCACTGATGATTTTTTTTTAATAAATCATCAAATAGCCCTTCAATTTGGTTTTCTAGTTTCTAAAACTTAGTTGATACTCTCACATTGTACCAGTTTGGTGAAGCTTAGTCAAGGCACCAGTGAAATCACCATAGGCATTGGACCCAAAATGTACCAACAAGAACTTGTAAAAATCAACCCAATTTGGTTCTTCATTTGATTTTTGATACCATTGGTATGATTTGATATATTCCTTTTACAATTGGAATAAAGTGATAGGTACCTTGTCTACCTCCACTGTGTTATACAAATTGAAATAATGTTCGACATGGTAAATCATACTAGTGGGTTTTATACCATAAAATTTTGGAAAATCTAATTTAGGGTCATGCAACATTATTCTAGAGGAAAATCTACCATCAAAATTTTGATCCACATTATTTACATTTGTTATATTTCTTGCATGGAGGCTAAATATTCAGTCATTTAACTCATAAATCTAAGTCAAATTTTATGCAAAGTTCATCAATGCCATGCATCATAGTGTTTGTCCCTACCTATGTGAAAACCATTGTCCAGGGGTGCCAAAAAAATTTGATTGAATTTATATGTTAATTTGATTATTTCAATGAGATGAATGCAATTATATAATTTCCACATAGGTGAAAAAATTTCACAAAAAGTGCTTTCAAGATTACAGGTGAAAACTTTTGTATGTGATATTTTTTATCAACAAATTAAAATATGCATTAAAATGATCATATCGATGAAAAAATCACACCATTGTATTTGGCCTATGGGTTCCTAAAAAAATGCACTTTTTTGGGGTAGGTTGGTTATTACCCTATGTGTAGGTAGTTGTTTCAAAAATTCAAACCTTTTTGACTATGTGCCTACCAACTAATCCTTGATATCTTTCAATTGATCTTTTTCAACTGACAGATTATATTAACTTGGTTTCAACTGCTCACTTCATTGATATCTTATAGAAGTCAGATCCAAGTCTGTGACTATAGGAATGTCAGGGTTACATACAAGGTTACTATAAGATGTGTTTATGCTATGAGATTTGAAATATACTAATCCCATTCATAAAATAGTGATGACTCAATATTTTAGAGCACTATCTATGACAGATAACCATTATATGGCCCACTATCTCATCTTTGAGGTATGGTGTAACTTCCCAATGCTAACCACATACCAGTGCATCATAGAAACAAACAACCAAAGGATTATTATGGAAAGGCTATAAAAACAATTAGGATCTCTTCATATATACCCAAAGGTATGTAGAAGCAAAAACCCATATACAACATTATCTAATGTCTTTCATATTGGTGCTTAACCCCTCAGTCTACGGATCTAGGCAAAACTAAAATCTGCTTATCCCAAAATGACAACTCTTTTGTTAGATTTAAAACTACTTTAATAAATTTTATACCCAAAATAGAGAGAAAATAAGGAAAAAAGGTGTAGATCTAGGGTAAAAGCTTAGTTCCACCACTCTATTACCACTTTGTAATCACCAAGATCCCATTTGGGTAATGTGAGAGAATATGATGGATAAAAGTAAATAGCCCTAAATCAATGAATATGCTACATAAATGTCCCTGGAAAGAGATCTAATACTAGATGTTAGGATCCTCCCTAAAATAGATTAGAACAATATTATAAATATGTATAATTAAAACATAAAATGAATGGAAAATTAGTCATGTTAAAAAGAGATCAAAATTACATTATAAATATCAATGGCCTCTTTGAGGGGGAAACCTCCTTTGAGCAAGCTTGACTCAATACAATTCATGGATGCTTTCTTGTTATTATAAACTTCTATTTATACTAATTCTTCACCAACTAGCTACTAAATCCCATGAATTTAGGATTATTATAATGGGCTTGAGCAATGTCTTACAAAGCATACGCATTTGTAACCTTTTATTAAAGATAGCAATAAAATAAAATGGTTAGGATAAAGGGTGCTAACATGGCGATGGACTTTGAGATTAGAACAAGCCAAATGAGATGAGGTATTCACATAATGGAATGACTCTCTAGATCATGATCATTATTTGAGTCTAAAAAGGCTATAAGAGGATATAAGGAGGCTTAGCATATGCCAATTGGAGATTTAGTAATCTATGATGAGTGGTGGTAATATTGATCACCTTGATGTCCATGGGTTTGAGTGGCACTACCAGTATATTCAATAGCCATGAAGATGCACAGTTGGAAAAAAATCCATTTTCATAGTGAACTTGACCACGAGGTCATCCAAGTGTCTAGGTAGAGGAATAGAGCTGAGGAGAGATTTTCTTCCACTAAGATCAAGTAATATGATTTTTTTAGTCTTAATCATATGGTGAGGCAATGATGCCACTGACACCTTTGGTTTGTTTATCCCTTGTCTATGTTTGATTCTCTAGAGGATGATATGCAGTGTAGTAGATTGCCAAGTTGTTGGTTATGCCACATTTAGTAGCTTTTACATTTTCATAGCTAGAGGATGATTAATAGATCAACGTCTAGTTTTCTTAGAGCCAACATTATGGTAGTTTTTAGTGATGGAAGTATTGAATTGGTGGTTTCAAGGTAGTGGTGTTAGGTGTAAAATTGATGAAGGTCAAGTTAAGTGGATTTTTAACTTGGATTGAGTCATTATTCAAGCAAAGGGACCTGAGTTGGGAAATTGTATATCCCAAGACCTATTTCTTTCTAATTTTATTGAATTCTATCTTATTACCACCAGATTAAGATAGAAAAATAATATAAGTGAGGTTCCCTTGATATGTGTGTGTGTGTATACATGAGTGTGTACACACAAACATATATACATGTATGTATATATGTATACATACATACATATATGCATACACACACACATACATATATGTGTGTATGTATATACATATGCATATATATGTCTTTGTGCATGTATATTATATGTGTATATATATATATATATATATATATATATATATATATATGTATATATATATATATATATGTATATATATATATATATATATATATGTATATATATATATATATATATATATATATATATGTATATATATATATATATATATCTACACATACACACATGTACATGTGTGTGTGTTACTACTCTTACTTAAATCAAATTTAACCTTGTTAAATAAAAAATGAATGCTGTAAAATAAAATATAAATCATTTTTTCAATCTTTAAGTCCTACTCAAAGTGGCCAATATTGGCCATCAGAGGTCTAGTAGGTCAAAATTTCCAAAGTACTCAGATGGACTGAGGAGCACAAGGGAGTTATTATAGGGAACCCCTTAAAGCCTAATTACTTTTATAAATATAAATAGTGCCTTAAATAGCTTTTTGGAGTAAAGGGGCATAAGGTGGCCATTGACATCAATGGGATAACTATTAATGTCCACCGGGGAATTTTTTTGACCTATTTGATCTATTTTTGAGAGGCAAGGGGACCTATAAATCTATCCAAGCCATGATTAAAACCTATTATAATATGAAACCAAGGCCTTTTCAAAAATTGTGTTTTGGCTCAAATGTTCCATTAATGGAGGTCATACAAGGGCTTATAAGACAAGTGAGTAGGACTATGGACTAATAGTCTTATAAATCTTCAATTCATTTATCCCTTGTGTGTTTAAACAACCACACTTGATTTAAGTACATTTATAGAGTATCATAGGGTTTCATATGGCTTTCTAGATCTCAAATAATCTAACAGCTATCTAACATTGGAGATTGGATGCTCCACCCACTAGGGGTTGGCTTAGGATATTTTAGGCACATTTTATGGTCACATGGGATCTCTTTGATATTTAACTTATCCTTTTGTAAAATTAAGAAATCAAAAATATATTCTTGAATAAATTTGGGCATCTTGATTGAACAAAATCATTTGGTTGAACCTCGTTGGGCATTGGAGTGGGTCGTTCATTTATACACCATGTTGAAACCATTTTTGCATTAATTTCAAGTCCAAATCAAGATCACAAGGGATATGGAGCCTAATATATTAATGTAGGAAATCTAGGTCATAATGGGCCAATTGGTGTAATCAAGCTTGACATGGGCATTATGACAAATATGTGACCACCTATACATTAAAAATCCATACATATTGTTCCTTATGGTGTGTGTTAGTTAATGTGTGGATCATCACAGGTCACTTTGTAAATTTTACATTCTCAAAATAAATATTTTGATATGTTTATGGTTGTTTTATTCATGTGAAGCATGACATGGTTTCCTTTAGCTTAATAAAATTAGAGCATTCCCATTGACATCACATCAATGTCTAAAAATTTTAGATGATAACAAAGTGATTACTATTTGGGACAGTTCTTGAGTCATCAATTTAAATTCAAAATGAGGTATTAACAAAGGGATTCTAAAATAAAAAAATCATACATCCTCAAGAGATAACATCTAGATTTCAAGTGCACTCGTCCAAACACTAAGGTGGTATTATCACAACCTTTTGAAAAATTTAAAGCTATGGAACATATTAAAATTTCAACTAATTGATCTAAAAAAAGTATTAATTTACAAGAAGATAAAACAAATATTGGGTTTAATTTCAATGATAATGATTACACTACTAATGACAATGACTCTAGTTACTATACAACTCATGATTATATTTAAAATTACACTAATGATACATCGAAATCCTTAGATGTAGGGTCTTGTAGACTCCTAAAACTAGCCACCAATAACCTCCAACTAGGCTTTTGACCAATTTCCACCAAAGTGCATAATTTGGCTTAAAAACACTAAAATGCATTAAATGAGTTGAAATTGATATATTCAAGTGTTGATTTTGGCTAGTGTATCATTAAATGGGGTAGTATAATTTATGTTCTAGGTAACTTTGATTATATCATTTTGAGTCAAAATGCCACTTTTGCACCTGGGTGCTCTAGATTGTTCTTTTATATCAAATTTCTTGTACAAGATGCATGTCTTTGTTATTTTATGTTGGCAACATCCTAAATGGGAATATGGTTTCAACACATCTGACATTGACTTTCAATTCTAATCTAGTCAAATTTTGGACCAATAACAAGGCATTCTGATCAATTTGAGTAATTTATGCACAAAGTGCTTAATCATGCTTAAGAGCTAGTTAAACCAAATTAGAGCCTAAATAATAATTCCATGGAAACTTGTTGAATACTTATTTTTGGAAATTAATATTGAATATATGCATCATCAAGTGAGCTCATTTCTTGGGAAGACATCCCTAGGCCATAAATGCCACAAATATTAGGATTATGGGTCTCCCATGCCTCATAATGATCCTCCATGCCTCTTCAATGCCCCTTTTCCCAATGTCATGATGAGGATAATTATATATTTAATTCCAAAAAATTGAATTAATCCTCAACCACACATCTTTTTCTCAAGATAGATGGTTCAGATTGATTCTGATCAATCTCAAAAATCTATAAATAAGAAGCCTTGCTTATTGAATTTTGAGCTTAATTTGTGCAAAGTTACCATGTCAAATTGATTCCAAGAGCTCTCACATGCCAAATTTATGATGCCAAAATATTTAGCCAAGCCAAGCCAAAGCCACAAGGTGCCAAGGATAAGAGGAGATAGCCAAGCCTCCTTTAATGAAGACTTCATGATCACAAACCAAGTAAGCCAATTAAAGAACACTCTTGGAGAATCAAGGAAGGTAAGGAATGTGTGTTTTTTGAGTTTTAGTTATGCTTTGTTCATTTATTTTTCTTTACTAAGCTCCCCCTTTGAGATAAGCTTAAGCTGTTAGCATTTAGTGTGTGTGTTTTTTTTATTTTGATTTCATTCACTAACACGATACTAATCACCTATCTTGAGTCAAATTCCTAGTTAAAAAATGGCATGCCCAATAGGACCCAATGCATCCCACACATGAATAAGATCATTCTGCAACTTTAAAATATTTATTTGGATCATTAAAACTTTTGAAATTTTATTTTTGAAATTTGTTTTTCCATTTTTCCTTGTCACGAGTTTACATAGTAACCATCACCGGTTGAGTAAACTACCAATGAACCATTATCAGTTAAGTATAACCGTCATTATTTAAGTTAGTAAAACCATCTTCAGTTTGTATAACCATCACCAATTAGTAAAATCATCGCCAGTCTGCATAAACATTGTCATCATTGGTTAGTATAATCATTGACAGTCACTGTGTTTTTTTTTAACTCAAACCTGAGAGCTCATTTTTCTAAGTTGGTCATTTCATCTTCAAAAGTGATTCTAAGCTAAACATCTTGCTAACATTTTTTTTGTAGGTTTTACTTGAAAAATCATCAAAGCATGTTTAAATATATCCTTTTAAACTTCTTTTAGGATGTTTTAAAATGAATCAAACTTTTCATTTTGGTGCTTAAAGGAAAGTCATTTAGAGTGTTATTGCTTAAATCTTTTAGTTAGCTTTCAAAGTTACAAATTAAGACTAAGGTTTCAAATGAACACCACCAAATATTTCATTTGGAATTAAAATTGAACACACTTGTCAATTTTGTTTTCACTTATTTTAATAAGCACTTTGTTTTTGTAAAATACAAGGATGTTGCATGTATGCTCATCTATTTGTCCCCTTTAGGGAACCCTTAGAATCAAAAGCACTTCCATTACTTGAAAAAATACTAGTCCAAGGCTTATAAATAATGTCATCTAAATCACTCTCCAAAAAATCATCAAAGTCTGTGTGACCTTGAAAACAACCCTAAAGTCTTTCTATTATTCTTTTATTTCATGCAAACTTGGCTTACAAGGGGACGTCATTACCTCCCATGAGTTATTTAGGGAAGCTTTGACCCAGGGTTTCATCTATTGGCATTGACTTCATTTGGCTCCATATTGGATTTGCAATTGAGACATAGTGTCACTTTGGACATTACACTACACTGAGTGAACAGTAGGATGTAGTGGTTTTAAAAAGGACTAGACTTTTTTGCAACAAGCCAAATGATACAGACCCAAAATTCGTGATTTTCTTTTGCATTGTTTGAAGTGAAAGTCATTATGAAATTTATTCCCCTAGAACATTTATAAACTTGTATATCTTAGACAAATCCCTACTTACCATGGAAGTATTGTTGGTGCAAGGTACACTTCAAGGTCCATGTCACAGTACTATCATTTGAGAGAAAGGGGTGTAAAATCCCTACTGTATAATGCACATTTACTTTTGGATGAACACTTAAAATCCTCTCAAATGACGTATATTTATGGATTCCAACAATACCAAGCAACTTTTTTAGCTTAGGATCTAAGAGTGATTAATTAGTTGGTTTTGTCCTAGATTAAAAGTCTTGTTTGGGGTCAAAACTTGGTATAAATAAACAATTGAAACCAAACACATGGTCCTCATGTTCCTTTGAACAAAGAGGCATTATGTTTCCCACATGAAATCATCAATTTTCCTTGTTCAAATTTCATCAAAACTTGGAGTCATATCATCCACTTTGGTGCAGTTATACTACCCAATTGAGTCTAGACCTTTGCCAAAATTGTTTAAGTCCTTCATTTATAGTCTAAATTCAAAATTGCACCTTTATAAGTTCATAGGGTTGATGTGTTAAGTGCATTCACCATTTAAACTAAACTTGAGGGAACTTAGGTTCAATTTCTAATTTGGGTTATAGGTCGTTTAAGACTCATGATCATTACCACCACTTGATAGACTTAAGTCATTTTGTGTTAAACAATTGCACTTTGAGTCTATGCACCACAACATTTTGAGTCAAGAAAGATAGTGTTATGCTATCAAATTTATGAGAAATTATCTTTGCATTAGAGATTTTTTGAAATAAGAATTTTGTCACATATTTTGGGTAGTCTAGTGTTGTTACGTTGCCTAAAACATTTCAGATATTATTTCATAGGCCCCCTTGCATAGAGTTCAATTTTTTTCAAACATTTTCAAACCAATCTGAGTATACCTATGTGAACCTTTGTCTGGCATATTTACGTTGTTCACTTTTTATCTAGTTTATTTGTCAAAAGAACCAAGTTTTATATGATTATTTGTGAGAAAATAAACTATCTCTAAAGTGCCTTTTGTTTCATACCTTATACATATCTGATCGAGTCCATGTCCAAGAATCAAATGCCTAGTGTTTGTTAGAAGTGTTTCAAATCCATTATATTAAAACTTTCATCTATTTTAAATTCTATATTTTGACACCATTTGGCTAGGAGTCCTAGTGCATGCCTTGTTTAAGCCTAGCTTTTGTCATCGTGTTTTGGCCAAAAGACCTAACAATTTTTATTTTCTTAGATTAGACTGATTTAAAACAATTTGACCTTAGAGTTTGGCATCTTGATTTTTGGTTTATTTACTTAATATTTTTATGTAAGACATGTAAAATTAGACACTTAACATTAGCTTGTGTTATCATAAGTATTTGCATAAACCTTTTGATCCTTTTGATGAATCTAGACCAAGTTTGAACATCAGATTTTAGACATTGTATTTTTAGATTTTGTATAACTCTTTGACCTTTTATTGTAAAAACAATTACTATGGATCCCAACATGTATTCTTACACTCGTAGGGGACTCATGTACAATCTGAGGATTAGTAATGTGGTTGTGCATGAAGAAATAGTGCAAGACCCCTACGTAGATAATATTGCTTATGAGATGGATCGATATCCCTCTTATAATACTCAATTAGGGGCACAAATCCAAGATCTATTGGCTAAATATTTGGTTAATACACCACCTTATTCAAATAAAACCAAGAACAAACTACACAATACTTAGCTATAATACCCACAACTGATGAACTAGTTCTTCAACAGTCACGCTCTACTAATACACCTTCCACTTATGACCCATTCTTATTTGAGTGTCATTTATTGAATAATAAAGATGAGATTTTAGTTCAAGCCATAGAGGTAGGGGCTAAGTTTCTAGCAGACTTCCCCCATGAGAATTTACCAAGCCTAGTAACAATACCCCACAACATAATTTATGATCAACAGGTTGCTTCTAGCAATCCTTTGGCTCTAGTCCAAAAAACATATTAGGACCCTAATATTCCTAACAGAGGCAAAAAAATCATGGAATACCACTTTAACCAAATGTAGATGACATATCAAACCTACCTGAATTTAGCATGAAATTTCAATCAGATGACCATGGTGAGCAAACCTCTTATTGACTTAGTTCCTTCAATAGGATTTTTGATGGAGTTAACTGGTCAAGATAATAAGAGTTCTGACCCATTAATACAAAACACTTCGGTAGACAACTTGTTACATATGCCCATTATTGAAGAAGTGTCTTATACTTCTACACAAAATAATGAGCAAAATATATTGGATAATGTGCAAGCAATGTCCAATCCAAATCAAAGTGATACTAATGTACAAACAACTAGTAAACAAAATATGCATTTAGTTAACACTACAAGTGGTTCTCCAAATCATGGAGTTGGAGTTTCGACATCCCAACCTCAACCAGTTGATTCATCAACCTTGTAACCAATAGGATTAGGTAGTCAAACAGCACCCAATACCACACCTCAATAATATAATGTGATGAATCCTACTCCTCCTCAATAAGGGATGAGTAGTATTCCACAATAGCAGGCATAATCTAATGTACCAACACAGTACAGGTCAAATATATTACCACCTCAACAAGGGGAAACTAATGTTCTACCTTGCCAAGTAGTGATAAACATACCTCTTCAATCCCAAACTAATGTACCAATCTAAAACCACAAGTTCAGAGACTGGGTCTTGGTTCACAAGTTCCCACTCAACAACAAGGTTTTGATTAGTCGACAACATGTCCCTTTCCAACCACAACAGACATAATATTATTATATCCCTCCATTCCAACCATAAAATCCTCCAAGTCAAACCTTCATAGCCAACCCAAACCAACATATTGCACAACCAAATGTGCAATTGTAAGTACATCCTAATCCATGTATGCATATTCTTGGTACATTTCCCAACTAAATCAATATACCCCAATAGATATCTCCATCATACCCTTGTCAAAGTGCCCCACTTGTGACCTCCCAACCATCTACCCAAACCAATGTTCTCTCTCAAACCAATGTTCCTTCTAGTTTCTTATCCCAAGAATTATAACAGATGAAGGATGCAATTGTTGCCATTCAAGATGAAAAATAGACTAAAAATTTTAAGTTGGATGGCATGTGTTCTTATCCATTCAACATGAAATACTTGTAGATACCATTTCCTCGAGGATATGAACCATAAAAATTCAAAAAATATAAAGGTAAAGGTAACCCTAAGGCCCATTTAATTGAGTTCTTTGTCACATGTCAACTAGTGGCATATAGCAATATATACCTTTTGTTGTTGTTTCCAAGGAGCTTAGCTAGACAAGCCTTAAAGTGGTTTTTTAAGTTGCCCAAGAATTCATTAACAAACTTTGATGATCTTTTTGATAAGTTTGTGTATCACTTTTCCTATAATCTCAAACATGAGATTTCATTGGTTGACTTAACACAAGAAAAACAAAAGGCTAGTGAGAGTTTTGCAAGTTATCTACAATGATGGAGAACCCTTGCAAGCTGATTCACCCATAGTTTACTAGATAAATAATTAGTCTCTATATTTACTAAAAATTTGCTTAGTGAGATAGCTTATCATCTAGAACTACAATGTGCACATACTTTCAAAGAGATTATCATAAAAGGCTTATTGATTGAGTGAGCCCTTATTAATAAAGGGATCATCAAGCTTATGTCAACTAATCAGAGTCAAGGTACCAATCAGATAAGTGGCAAAAAATAGCATCCAATCCAAGCATAAGCATCACAACCAACACAGGCCAATAACCAAGATAGACCAAAGCAATTTAATCATAATAAGAATGTTGTGGGTAATGGAGTAACTGAGTCACATCATGTCCAAATAGCGCAAACATCATTTGCACCACCTTTTTAGCTTACTCCTACACAACAACCTCTCCAACCAATACCACAAGCACAACAACCAAGACATGTGCAATAAATGCAACAACCTTTACCATTGAAAACCCTTTTTCTAAGGAGAATTGTGCCTACACATCGTGTCTTTAGTGACCTAGGAGATCCTATTGAGTCTATATTTCACAAACTTACCACTGCTAATCTGATTAGTTGGCCTATACCAAATCATTATCCACAAGGCATTCCTTATCCTGATTGGTACCATGAAAATGAATTCAATGAATATCATCAGGTTAATAAACATAATATTATCAAACTCTTGGGATTTATCAAAACTCCTTTCCTCAACATAACACATAGCAACATCATAACAATCAGCAACAACAACACTAGTTGGTGCAACAACAAAATCAAAGGCTAAACCAGCAAAATCAACAACAAAACCCACAACATCATAACAATGGACAAAACCAAGGTCAAAATGGTAACAATGAACAAACTTACCATGTAGTTGCACATGATTACAACAAGGTTATAGGTCATATTACATGGGTTAGCATTAATATCATCTTCATTAATCCTAGATCAAGCACTAATCAATCTAGATCATTGATAAATAATACCACTCAACTAAATTACATGGATAGTTCTTTTTTGACTTGAGACTACACATAGGCAAACCATTAAATAAAGACTCCCACTTTTGGACCATGTATCGATAACTCACCCTTTCCATGTGACCACATACAAGTGTACTGATAACTTAGACTTATCCTATCTGGTCCCACACCATTCCCAACATTTATTAGTAATTATGGTCCAACATCTAATCTTGATTATGCAATCACAACTAAGAGGTCAAAGATTACTATCCCAGGTCCACAACCATCGACCATTTTGCCTGTTATCCAACCAACATTCAACCTTAGAATAAACTATTCACCATTGACCAAGACAAGAAATTTGATATTGTGGAATAGTTGCAAAAGACACCAACATAGATCTCTATTTCAGATTTATTATGAATGTAAACAATCCACTAGAACATTTTGAATGAGTTTTTAACCCAATCCATTATTACTAGTGACATATCCCCTGATAAATTTTAAGCTTTGGTTGAACACCTAGCTCCAACCTAACAAGTCACATTCAACCAAAGTGATATGTCTTCCCTTAAACCACTTCATAATAATCCATTGTACATAAAAGTTTATATAAATCAACATAAAATGAAATGTGTCCTTACAGATAATGGATCAGGCTTCAACATAGTGTCTCTAAAGCTCATCAAGCTTCTTGGGTACACAATGGCAGATCTCCATCAAAAAATGATAACTATCAAAGCCTATGATAATCAAGAAAGAGAATCATAAGGCACCATTAGCTTACCGATTATCATTGGGCCTTTGACCCATGATACATGTTTCCATGTACTTGATCTTGAGTTGTCATATAATATGCTTATAGGAAGGCCTTGGTTACATGAGATTCGTTCAGTCTCATTAATGCTGCACCAATGTATCAACTTGTCCCACTTAGGGATGGAAGTGAATATTCTAAGAGATTTACACCCATATAAACACTGCAAACATCTTGAGGTCGAGTTTCAAAGTTACAATTACCAATATAACATGAATCCAAATTCCAAATAGGATAAAGGAAAGGCCATACTTATTGATCCTTCATAATATAATTTCATAGATCCTAATACCTTGGGTTCCCTTTTGCACATGTTGCCTCCTAATACTTCCAATCATTTCACTATTTCAGATAATGGCCCAAGGGAATATGTGACCCATGATACCTTCCATATTTCTAATCTTCCTCAAAATCTAAAGACCTTTGGGTGACCTAAAGTTACCCCACATATGCATTGGCAATAAAATAATAAATATAAGGGGCTTGTCATGTTTGTACCAGCATCTAGCCTAGAACCAAACCCTCTTGAAGGGGATGAATCATGGTTGTATAATGACAATTAAGTTGATGGTTATAAAAGTGTAAAGTATCTTATTCCCAATAGGATCATGGAGCATCAATATTATGAAGGATGAGGCCACAAACCAAATTAACAAGGAACCATTGAGCCAATTTCCATGACTAAGTACAAAAGACCTTATGGAATTGGATTTAAACTACTTGGGGGTGACCCCGCATATCTTATTCAAGTTCCATCATCGATGGCTACTGATGATGATGTCGACAGTGAAGTAGAGTCTAATCATAGCCTCACCTTTGATGACCTAGCTGAGACTAACCTATTTGATAACAATACCATATGTACTATTACCCTAATCATTTGTCACAACCCATTACCATTATAATATCCCCAACTAATATATTGGGACCAACAAGAATCTAATTTATCTATTGATGAGTTTTAGAATGATGAGACATTATGTTACTTTTTAGTCCTTAGAGACAACATTTCATTGGGAGATCATAAATCATGATTCTCAATTACATTAGATTTTGAAGCCTATTTTGGAGAGCGAGTGAACACCCTTAGCCAAAAATAAATAAATAAAAAATTGAGGTCCCCAAGTGAAAACCTCTTTGAGGTGCTTTTTGACCAAGAAAAAAGTAAAGATAAAGGCCAGTCTAGTGGTGAAAACCTATTTCAAGCACCATTAGATGGGGGTGTTCATTCTTCTTTGAATTTAGACCAGGAGACCAATGATGAACATGCCTATGAATCTAAGTTTAGCTTTGTGTAATAACAAGTATTTGATAAAATTCTTCAATAATTTTTGACTATTTTTGTCACATGGCCAGATCTCCCATTGGGGACTCAGATTCATCATGCCTAAGAGACATTGAAGAGAAAGTCCTATCAGAGGACCCTGATATAGTCCAATAATTCAAGTCTTTGCCTACTATTCTAGAAGATGGTTCGACCCTTCTAGTCAAAGATACAATAGAGGTAAACATCGGGACTTCATCAAACCTAAAATGTATAAAATTAGGCATGTCCTTCACTGAGCAAGAACGTGAAGTCTTTACAGCTATGTTGAGAGAAATTGTAGATATCTTTGCATGGGCTTATTTTGACATGTCAGGTTTGGACCTTGCCTTGGTTTTGCACCACCTTGTGGTCAATCCTGATGCCAAATTGATGAAATAAAAGCTACGTAAGATGCATCCTTGCATTGTTATCTTGGTAAATAAAGAGTTAGAAAATCTCTTAGAAGCAAGATGTATCTAGTTCATTGACTACTCAGAAAGGACATCTAATGTTGTACCTATCGGGGAATCCAAGAACAAACACACCTGTTCTGATCCCACTTGTTAGGATCTTGCTCCTTAGAAAGAGCACAGTATGATTACCAAATACAAGCAATTAAACATGCAAAAATATCCAGAAGTACAAGTAACTAGAATTCACACATAGCATAGAATATGAGAGACAATACACTATCTTGTATTAATACTTGAACAGAAAAGAATACAATAAAGAGCTACCACACTCTTCCACCTTACAGAGGTTTTCCACACCTCAAGTGTACAGTAATTCTTCTTCAAAACACTCTCCTACCAAAAATTGTCCCAACACACAACTCACACACAGAATTGGTGTTCACCTCTCCAACCAGTCAGTAATAACCCTGCCAGTACACCAAGCACTCTAAAGTACTTCAAGTAGATCTCCCATGAACCTGCAACCTACAATTTAACAGACCATACTTACACATGTAGATCTCCTATGAGCTTGCAACAACCTGCAACTCAATGATCTTACAATGGAAGGATCTTCCTTGCCTTCCTTTCTAGCTCATAATTACAATACATGCCAATGGGTCTATAAATAGATCCCATACTTAAACAATAACTTAGACTCTTAGTTTACTATAATAGACATGCAGCTCAAGACTCGAAATAGTCTTTACATGCAAACACTCCATTCAACTAACTAACTGTTCGTGCAATGAACAATTCTGGAACACACAGGCGACTGATGTCGGTCCCTATCTAACTAGTGCTGACCGACGTCAGCTGACTCCTTGCCAATGCCAGTTGCCTTCTGCATTCATCATGACTGACGTCGGTCATACTGCCGATGCCATTACTTTTGGAACTTCAGCATCCTCCTCTTCATCTACATAGTTGAAGCTTTTAGATCCACAACCTAACAATCTCCCACTTGGAGATAAATAGCTGTAACTGTACCTGTACCTATACTTTGTCTAGTTTGTTCCCTTGGCTCTATATCCCTCCTCAAGATCACTCTTGAAGACCAACCACCATAAAACCTGTGGTGCAATACCTGTCATCCAAATCACCTGCCACATCCACATCTACAAACCATGTAGAAAATAACTTGACCCTGCATAGCATGTGCACCTGCTGCTGGTCCCTCTAAGAATCCACTGAACTGCCCTCCAATGCTTCTTTCCCGAATTGGCTCCAAACTTGTGACAACTCCCACTGCTTGGAAAAACTCAGGTCTAGTACATACCATGCACTTAATCTCATTATGTAAATCAAGACATTATTCTGTGAACTGTCTAACCATCGGTGTGCTAACCGGTCTCACACAATCATCCTGAAACAAAGTCAACATGTGACCTTCCATGTCCCTAAAACACACTCATGCCAAAGAATCTTTTTGCTCCCAGATTCCTCATGACATACTTCTGAACTAGCTTTACCTTTAGTTTAGCAACTCCCTGTATATGTAACCCTGCAACAAGCGCATCATACAGTAATAAGATAATGTAGCTAATATTATTGAACCTGGTAAAGAGAAACACAATGGTCAAACCTCCATTGCCCTGCAGCTTATACAAGACCATGTACCCTGGCCTTCTGTCTCATGTGTCCATTTCTTCTTCATCCTGAACATCCATTCATCTCTCAGTGCTTCCTTCTAGCTGGCAACTCCACCCAAAACTCCCATTTGGTTCTTCTCCAAGGAATCACATCCTTCATCCATGCCAAGCTCCCACTGTTTCCTGAATCTACCTGTTCTGCTTCTTTAACAACTTCCTGGTTCTTTACCATAAGTGAGCAACAAGTAGTGTAAAGAAGGGAAATAATGAATTTGAGGCTTACATACCCTTTAAGTCCTCCATATGGGCACTTGAGACTCCTTGACAGCTTATTGTCCACCCAAAATTCATCTCAGTGACCGATGCCAGTCACATCTCAGTCTGCACCCGATCGATGTTAGTTCCCTGTGACTGCCTCATTGCTGACGTCAGTTCCCCCTTGCCGACGTTGGTGTTTATCTGCCCTGAGTCACCGATGTCAGGCTGCACATAGCCGACATCGGTCCCTGTCTGGACGTCGACGTCAGTTTTCTAGCCGACGTCGGTCTTTGTGTTTTTCTTGTGAGAACTAACTTTTTTCTGCAAGCTCCTTTTGGATCAAACCCTTGTCCAAATCACCCTTGCTCTGCTCAAAATTATTCTGCCCCTTGTGCTAAACTCTGTCCATCACCTTTTCCTTGAAAACCAAGGCTTTCCTGTTCTTGTCACTAACATCAGATTCCTCAAGAAACGTCACCTTCTTCTTCTACATACAAAAATCTCGATCTATGCTCTTCAAATCCGAAAGCATACCCTTTAACTCAAGAACATGCATCTCCTTCTTATTCATGTGACCAAGCCTATTAAGCCACATCTTCGAATCTACAGCTGAAGTAGATAACCCAAAAAGAGAATTAGTAATACAAGTAGATAGATAAAGTGTACCTACTTTCTTACCTCTTGCTACAACAAGTGCACCCTTGGTAACCTTCCAAGAGTCCGCTGTGAGAGTTACTGTGCAACCCTCATCACCCAAACTTCTTACATAAATCAAATTCCACTCCAGAACTGGGACATGCATGACCTCCTTCAACACCCATGTGTTACCTATCTGCAATTTCAGCTTCACTTTCCCTTTGCCAACTATCTGACAAGGCTTACCATCCCCTAAACAAATTTCTCCAAAGTCTCCCTGGACATACTCATGAAAAAATTCTCTATTTGGGGATGCATGAAAAGAGGCACCAGAATCTAAAACCCAAGATTCTACTTTATCCAAAGAACATACCAGAGCATCCTATGCAACGAACTCTACAACATCTGCTTCTTCTTCATGTCCTTCATGCTGATCTTCACCCAATCTGCAATCTCTCTTTAAGTGCCCTTGCTTTCCACATTTCCAGTAGGTTATTCTGCCATACCTGGACTTGGATCTCCTGCCTATCTTGGACCTTGATCTCCCACGCTCGATCTTCTCTCTTTGCCTTCCTCTACCTTCAACACTCAAAGCATTCCTTGATGATTCACCTATGCTTTTCCTGCGTATCTCTTCATTCAAGATCACACTCACAATATCATTCACTTTTAAGATTTTTGAAGCAGACACAGTATTAGAAACTGCCATTACCAAACTCTCCCAACTTTTAGGTAATGAACATAAGATTAAGAGAGCCTTAATTTCATCATCAAAAACAATATTGACTGAATTTAACTGGTTTACCAAACCATGGAAATCACTAAGATGACTATGTACAGATCCACCTTCCAACATTTGCAAATTAAATAATTACTTCATAATAAATACCTTATTTGAAGCTGAGGGTTTTTCATATAAATTTGCCAAAGATTCCATCAACTCTATCATTGTTTTACACTGTGATAAGCTAGAAATCACAGACGATGCAAGACTCAATCTTATAGATCCCAGAGCCTTCCGATCAAGAACCTCCCATTCTTCATCTTTCATATCCCGAGGCTTGCAATCAACCCCACCCAATGGTAAGTACAAATATTTTTGATATAGATAATCTTCAATTTGCATCCTCCATAATTGGTAGTTCTTGCCATTAAACTTCTCCATTCATAGCTTATTGTCTTCTGCCATTGCTCTACTCCCACTCAAACAAAAACCCATGTGAGTAACCTGTAATCAACACACACTAACCAGATTTGAAACAACCTGTTAGTATTCCAACCTAAAAGCTCTGATACCAATTATCGGGGAATCCAAGAACAAACACACCTGTTCTAATCCCACTTGTTAGGATCTTGCTCCTCAAAAAGAGCATAGTATGATTACCAAATACAAGCAATTAAACATGCGGAAATATCCAGAAGTACAAGTAACTAGAATTCACACATAGCACAAAATATGAGAGACAATACACTATCTTGTATTAATACTTGTATAGAAAAGAATACAATAAAGAGCTGCCACACTCTTCCACCTTACAGAGGTTTGCCACACCTCAAGTGTACAGTAATTTTTCTTCAAAACACTCTCCTACCAAAAATTGTCCCAACACACAACTCACACACAGAATTGGTGTTCACCTCTCCAACCAGTCAGTAATAACCCTGCCAGTACACCAAGCACTCTAACGTACTTCAAGTAGATCTCCCATGAACCTGCAACCTGCAATTCAACAGACCATACTTACACATTTAGATCTCCTATGAGCTTGCAACAACCTGCAACTCAATGATCTTACAATGGAAGGATCTTCCTTGCCTTCCTTTCTAGCTCATAATTACAATACATGCCAATGGGTCTATAAATAGATCCCAGACTTAAACAATAACTTAGACTCTTAGTTTACTATAATAGACACACAGCTCAAGACTCGAAATAGCCTTTACATGCAAACACTCCGTTCAACTAATGAACAGTTCTGGAACACACAGGCGACCGACGTCGGTCCCTGTCTAATTGGTGCTGACCGACGTCGGCTAACTCCCTGTTGACGCCGATTGCCTTTTGCATTCATTATGACCGACGTCAGTCATACTGCTGATGCTGGTACTTCTAGAACTTCAGCATCTTCCTCTTCGTCTGCATAGTTGAAGCTTTTAGCTCCACAACCTAACAGTACCTATTAGTAAAAAGCCTAAAGGAATCAAAATTTATACTAATTTTTGAGACATAAATAAAGTTTTTCCTAAGGATGAATTTCTATTTCCTAATATTTACATGATCATCTAATCCATGGTAGGTTATGAAATGCTTTCACTCATGGATGGATTTTTATGATACAACCAGATTAGAATAGCACTAAAAAACCAACATAAAATAGTGTTCACCTCTCCATGGGGAACATGTTGTTATTAGGTAATGTTATTTGGTCTTAAGAATGTTGGAACTACATATCAAAGGGCCATGACTATCATATTCCATGATATGATGCATGATATTGTTGAAGACTATGTCGATGACATATTAGGAAAATCTAAGACCAGGGCCAAACATCTAGCAGTGCTACATAGGATATTTGAAAGATTGTGGGAGTATAAAGTTAGACTCTATCCAAATAAATGAGTGTTTGGAGTAACCTCAAATAAGTTACTTGGCTTCATTGTGTCTCATAGGGGAATTGAAGTCAATCTAGCCAAAGTCCATGTTATAACTGAGATGCCACCACTAACCAATTTGAAGTAACTTCATAGTTTATAGGGTAAGATCTAGTCAATCCAATGCTTCATCTATTAGTTAGCCAACAAGTGTCATCCATTTACACATCTTCTAAAAAAGGGAATTGCATTTCACTAAGATAACCACTGCCAAATAGCTTTTCAACAACTTAAGGACTATCTAATTAATCCACCTATTTTGTTACCTCATATGCCAAGAAGGTCATTCTTGTTGTATCTATCAGCTACCGATCATGCCTTGGGGGCACTTTTGTCTCAAAATGATAACAAGGGAAAAGATCAAGTAGTATACTACTTAATCCATACCTTGGTCACATATGAACACAACTATGCACCTATTGAAAAAGCTTGCCTAGCCATGGTCATTTCAAAAGTAGATACACTCAAGTATCTACTATCTAAAATAACTTTACAAGGTAGAATGGCCAAATGGATCATGATTCTTAGTGAGTTTGACATAGAGTATGTCAATCAAAGGACAAGTTATTATAGATCAACTTGTTTAAGCACCCCTTGCAGACACAAAGCCACTCACATTTCATTTTCTTGATGAATCTATAATGACCATCATTAACACACCTCTTAAGGAGTAGCACTGGAAGCTATATTTTTATGGTTCATTTACTACACATAGATCAAGGGTAGGCCTCTTATTTATTACACCACAGGGGGATCTAATCCCTAAATCATTCAAAATCAATTTTCCTTGTACATAATAATATGGCTAAATATGAAGTACTTGACATAGGACTTTGATAGGCAATATAATGGAATATATCTCATCTAAAGGTTTATGGTGATTCTCACTTAATCATCAATCAAGTCATAGACCATTTTTAGACCAAAGATGACAAGTTGGTTCCATATAAAGCTATGGTTGACACTCTCAAGTGACAAATTACTGACATTTAGTTTGAGCATATACCAAGGGCTAGTAATAGAAATGTAGATGCCATGGATACTATCAGCTCTCTAATTCGATAATCAGACAAGGCTAGAAAATATCAATTCCTTGTTGAGAATTTATTTTCACCATCTGATGAACCTTCAACCATTATAATGATTTATGATATTGTTGGTCTTAATTTTATCTAATACTCAGACCTTTACAACTACCTTCATGACCAAATTCTACCACCTAACATATCTTGAAAATAAACCAAAGCCTTTATTCATCATTCTAATTGTTATATTCTACTTAAATCCACCCTTTACTATCATAGTTTTGATGGAACTTTGATTCGTTGTTTAACTTCGATAGAGTCTATGCTAGCATTAAGAGAAGTTCATGAAGGGGTATGTGGAGGTCATTCTAGTGGATCAATCCTATCTAAAAACTTCTTGCGTACTAGTTATTATTGGCCCATAATGGATGTAGATGTAGCTGCATATGTAAATAAGTGTGATAAATGTCAATAGTATGCTAATTTGATTCATTCCCTAACCCAAACTCTGAAACTAATGTTGACACCATGGCCATTTGCTACATGGGGACTTGACCTCATTGGGAATATTAACCCCACTTCATTTGATGGCCATAAACATATCATTATCACCACTGAATATTTCACTAAATGGGTTGAAGCGATACCGCTCACATGACTAAAAAGTAAATTTCCAAATTTATCTTCAACTATCTCATTTACCACTATGGTATCCCCTCTAACATTATATCTAATAATGGAGGATCATTCAAGAATAAGGATGTAGACCAGCTATGTACCAAATATAACATCACATAACATTTTTCTACAACATATTACCCTCAAGGTAATGGCCAAGATAAAGCATCGAACAAAATTATTATCAATATTCTCAAAAATATGGTCAATGATGTCGATCATTATTGGCACCTTCAGATATTCCCTGCCCTTTGGGCATATCATACCAATCACCATACCCCCATAGGATCCACCCCATATTCACTTGTTTATGGTACAGAAGTCATCCTTCCTATTAAGGTCAAGTTGCCTTCAGCACGCATATCTTTCAAGCATGTCCTACATTATCATGACTATTGAGTAGCTCACCTATAAGAGCTAGACCTACTTGATGAAAAATGCACAACTGTACTCAATAATCTTCAAGCATATCAGAACCAACTCAAAGGCCACTATAATTGGTGTGTCAAGTATAGAACATTTGAACTTGATGATCTTGTTCTTAAATAATACCATGATTGAGAAGAATCATAAAGGTAAATTCAAACCAAACTTGATAGGGCCTTTCATCATTACTATAGATTATGAATCATGAGCATATAGGTGTTGGGAAATACGGAAGCACACAATTGATTACCAAGCAACTTAATATGTGGAAATTAACCAGAATACACAAGTAACTAGAATTCAGAAATAACACAGAATATGAGAGACAATACACAATTATATTAAAACTCTTCCAGAAGGAAATACAACAAAGAAGATTGCCACAGTTCTTCTTCCTTACACACCTCTAGGGCTCCCACACCTCTAGGGCATAAACAGTAAATCCTCCCTCAAAGCTCTCTCTCTTATGGTCCCAACACACAACTCAAACACAGAGTTGGTGTTCACCTCCAACTAGTCAGTATCCACTACTGCCAGTACCCAAGTGCTCCACGCACTCCAAGTAGATCTCCCCTGAACTGCAACAACCTGCAACCCAATCTGATCTCACTTATGGAAGGAACTACCTTGCCTTCCTCTTTGCTCTCTTTCTGAGTACACACTGTACTCCAAGTAGATCATGCATGATCCTACTCCCTATTGTGTTGCTATCCTCCCTGATCTTACACACCTGTAAATCAATTTGGTTCTGCACACCTACAAACTTGGATCATGCACACACATACACCTGCAGATCAATGATCTTACTTACCCATGTAGATCTCCTAATGTAGCCATGCACCCCTGCTGACCAAGATCCTACACAACTGAAGAACCCTTCTGATTCTCCAAACCAGCACCCACACTTGGTACTGTGGCACTAGGAGAAACACACCATGCTCTCTTCACACATAGAAGGAGCTAATATTTTGCTCTCTTACTCTCTATCACACTTTACAATACAACCCATGAGTCTCTTAAATAGATCTCATGCAAATAATAATTAGACATCTAATTACAATAATTAGATCCGCAGCTTCTAGTCTAAATTTGGCACTTGACATACAAACACTTGGTTCGTTAACTAACTGCCTGTAAAACTTGTAGTTCTGAACTGCATAGGCGATCGACATCAGTCCCTGTTTGCCTGGAGGTGACCAACACTGGTCGATCCATGACTGACGTCGGTTGCTCTTTTGTCTGTACCCTACTGATGTTGGTTGGCCTGACCGATGCCAGTGTCTATGACACTCAACAACCTCTAGCAACCTCCTTCCCAATTTGCATCAGTGAAGCTTTTAGCTCCACAACCTAACAATCTCCCACTTGGAGATAAATAGCTAAACTGTACCTGTACCTGTACCTTATCTAATCTATTTCCTAGCTTGTACCCCTCTTCAAGCTCAACCTGAAGACCACCCACCACACAACCTATGGTGCACCTCCTGTCATTCAAGTAACCTACCACATCCGAACATGTAGTGAAGTCCTGACCCTACATAGCATGAATCCCTGCTATTGGTCCCTCTCAAATACCTGCGAACCCACTTCCCCAAATTGGCTCCTAACTCTCTGACAGCACCCACTGCTTGGGCAAACTCAGGTCTATACCAGACCTCATGTGATTTCAGACACTAAACTTTCTAGCCCTTGGTGTGATCTGGTTCTGCATCCTGCGTATTGAACCTCACTAACACCTAATTCACATCAGCTCCCACTGGAGACAAAATCACCCTATGATCTTCCATGTCTCTCATGCCAAAGAATTTTGCTGCTCCAAATTCCTCATGACATGCCACTGAACTAACCTTACCTTTAGCTCAGCAAAACCTTGTATGTTTGAACCTGCACCAAGCTCATCCTCCACATACAGTAACAAGATAATGTTGTGACCATCATCCACCTGGTAAGACAAACACAATGGTTCTACTGACATTGACTAAAGCCCTGCTTTGTCATCCACCTAGTACCACCTGGCAGCACTATACCACTGTACCTATAGCTCCTCAAGACCATATGACTTGGCCTTCCATCTCACATGTCCGTTCTCTCTATTCTTTAACTAAGGTATCCATTTGTCTCTGTGCTTTCATACCAGCCGACAACCCTACCAAATCTCTCGCTTGGTTCTGCATCATATTCCTACCATGCTCCCACTGTTTCCTGGATCCTTCCTGCTCTGTAGTGAGCAATGAGTATAAAGAAGAGGAAAAATGAATTTGAGGCTTACTTACCACTTTTAGTCCTCCATATGGGCATTTGAGACTCCTTGACAACTTGATATCTGCCCAAAATTTTTTACAGTGACCGAACTCAGTCACTACACAGTCTACATCTGATCGATGTTGATTTCCATGCGTCTGTCCTGACTACCAACTCTGTCAACGTCGATGTCTGTGTTGCTGACGTCGATCCTCTTAACCGACGTCAGTCTTACCTATTACCGACATTGGTCTTACCCTGCCCGACATCACTAGCTTTGGTCTGCACATGATCGACATCGACACCTGTCCGTTCGATGCCGATTCCTCTTGATCGATGCCGGTACCTGTGTTTTCTTGTGAGTGATGACTTTTTACCTGCGAGCTTTTTTTGAATCAAATCCTTGTCCAAACTGCTCTGCTCAGAGTTACTCAGCCTTCTCCATTGATCTCTGTCTGCCATCTCCTCCATAAACACCAAGGATTTCTAGTTCTTAAGCCTGTCAAACACATCTGACTTCCTTTTAAGAACATGCATCTCCTTCTTGCTCATGTGACCAAGCCTACAAAGCCACGTCTCCACAATAGAAGAAGAATCAGTAATATAAGCAAGTAGATAAAGGGTACCTACTTTCTTACCACCAGCTAATTCAAGTGTATCTGCTATGAGAGTTCTTGTGCATCTCTCATCACCCAACTTTTTTGAATAAATTAGCCATATCTTCAACACTGGGACCTGCATGACCTCCTTCAACACCCATGTGTTGGCTGCCTGCAATTTCAGCTCCACTTCCCCTTTGCCAATTCTTTGGCAAGGCTCACCAGCGCCTCTCTTTGGGGCTGCATGGAAAGAGGCAATAGAATCTATAAACCAAGATTTTACTTTATCCAAGAAACATACCAAGCATCCTATGCAACAACCCCTGCAACGTCTGCTTATTCAGTTCCTTCTTGCTGATCTGCTACCAACCAACAATCTTTCTTTTCCTGCTCTTTCTTTCCATAAGACCGTAATTGACCATTCATGCTTTTCAATTCCTCCATTCTTAGTGTACTTTCTTCTGCCATTTCTCTACTCTCACTCAATCATAAACCCCTGAGAGTGACCTGTAACCAAACACAAAACCTGCTCCCTGCAACCTTAGCTCTGATACCACTTGTTGGGAAATATGAAAGCACACAATTGATTACCAAGCAACTTACTATGTAGAAATTAACCAGAATACACAAGTAACTAGAATTTAGAAATAACATAGACTATGAGAGACAATACACAATTGTATTAAAACTCTTCCAAAAGGAAATACAACAAAGAAGATTGCCACAGTTCTTCTTCCTTACACACCTCTAGGGCTCCCACACCTCTAGGGCATAAACAGTAAATATTCCCTCAAATCTCTCTCTCTTATGGTCCCAACACACAACTCAAACACAGAGTTGGTGTTCACCTCCAACTAGTCAGTATCTACTACTGCCAGTACCCAAGTGCTCCATGCACTCCACAAGTGCTCCATGCACTCCAAGTAGATCTCCCCTAAACTACAACAACCTACAACCCAATCTGATCTCACTTATAGAAAGAACTACCTTGCCTTCTTCTTTGCTCTCTTTTTGAGTACACACTATACTCCAAGTAGATCTTGCCTGATCCTACTCCCTGTTGTGTTGTTGTCCTCCCTGATCTTACACACTTGCAAATCAATCTGGTTTTGCACACCTGCAAACCTGGATCATGCACACACATACACCTGCAGATCAATGATCTTACTTACCCATGTAGATCTCCTAATGTAGCCATGCACCCCTGCTAACCAAGATCCTACACAACTGAAGAACCCTTCTGATTCTCCAAACCAGCACCCACACTTGGTACTGTGGCACTAGGAGGAACACACCATGCTCTCTTCACACATAGAAGGAGCTAATATTTTGCTCTCTTACTCTCTAGCACACTTTACAATACAGCCCATGAGTCTCTTAAATAGATCTCATGCAAACAATAATTAGACATCTAATTACAATAATTAGATCTGCAGCTTCTAGTCTAAATTTGGCTCTTGACATGCAAACACTTGGTTTGTTAACTAACTGCCTGTAAAACTTATAGTTCTAAACCACATAGGCGACTGATGTCAGTCCCTGTCTGCCTACAGGTGACGGACGCCGACCGATCCATGACCGACGTCAGTTTCTCTTCTGTCTGTACCCTACCGATGTCGGTTGGCCTGACCGACGTTGGTGTCTATGACACTCAGCAATCTCTAGCAACCTCCTTCCCAGTTTGCATCAGTGAAGCTTTTAGCTCCACAACCTAATAATAGGCTTGCCACACTAGATGGAGATGAACTTCCTGAGCTGATGAATATTATTCACCTCAAGCGGTACTATCCTTGAGTGCTAAGGTGTATTGTCTATAAGGACCATTTCATTTTATGTCATTTTATCACTATTCTTCTTTGTACAAATATCATTCTTATCATTATTTTTAGCCCATTCCATCTGCTTTACCATTTTGTTCTATCAACCAAACATGTTTTAAAGCCTAGCCCATTTGACCTTGGTTTTTTTCCATTCATTACACATTTTGAATACCAAGGAATTTGATCAGTTTCATCAATTGTTTCAAGTACTTCAAACGGAGATCGTATTTTAGAGTAGTATAATAGAAGTTTTAATAGTTTCATCCTTCATTTGTTATTCTTCTCTTATCACCAATATTGCTACTAATTATAACGCCTTTAGAAAAATTAGTACCATTGATCCATATCATTATGTCCTAGTTATAACCACCTATGGGCAAACTAGGGGCAACATTTGTTTATTGAGCCTTGGCATACTAACTTGCCACTTCTTATACCATACTATGCCTTTTTACCAACTATGCTTATTTTGTTTGAATTGACTGCTACACTAGTCATATTCCTCCACTGTAATGGTGAAACTATAGTGATTTGAGGTCATACTCTTGGACTATGTAGGCATCACTCGATACTTGTTAAGGTCAGCTCAATCACCCTTTCTACCATGCTCTTGTTATTTTGTGAGTAACCTAATCCATACTCTCACCATTTTGTGAGCAACCTAAGCCACACTCTTGCCATTTTATGAGCAACCTAAGTTTGAATGCTCTCACAATTTTATGGGCACCCTAAGTTTGAATGATCTCATCATTTTATGAGATTGAACCATTTAGTTTCTCGTCATTCTTGATCAAGTTGAGATACTTCAAAAATTCCAAAAACATTTGTAAAATCGTTAGAAAAAACCAAAAACATTAACCATTTCTTTGCCTTAAGGATTCTGGGAACCCTTACTAAGTTGCAAGTAAACCACTTGTCACTTAGTTTCTCCATCTTTTTTTGCCTTTAGCTCCCACGCACTTGCCATTTTGAAAGACCATTCGTATTCTTCTATCACATCCATTTTGTTTATTTTCATTAGTTATCACATTCTTCTCATTCCCTAGGAGAACTACATTTGGCCTAAAGTTTTTTATTGGATATTACATATATGAAACTATGTAGGCAGTGTCCACTTGCCTATTGCATATAGATACAACTCGAACACCCCCTTATTTTTCTTCTATTCCCCCATTTTGTTTGTTTGTTAAGTTGTCACCTATTTTCTAGGGGCAATGTTCATATAATTTCTATTGTTTATTTATTTATGCTTCTTTTATTTGTTTGTTTGCTTTCAACATTGTTGCCTTAATTTGGTTTATGTGTGTTCATTAGGTGATTCTTTGCCCACACTTATACTTGAATCCATCCATATTCATATGTTTACATTGTCATCATGGTTTTTATCATTGGTGCATTATTTTCTATTGAGTATTGGATTAAGGGAGTCGATCTTCATGCATATTTCAGCCCAATACTCATGATGTTATACCATGATGCCTACTGACATGTGCTATAACAAACCTCAGCTTTAAGAAGTCTATTCAGCAATGATGGCATCAACATCCTGATTCAATCCCAATCATATCCCAAATAGAGTAATTAACCATAAAATAATTTCAACCTTTATTAGTTTGGATGAGCATCTCCCTACTAGTAGGTTGTTCTAATTCATCATTACCCTCTATGTTCTATTATCCTCATCCTCGACCAAGTTTTTCATCTTTGCCATAATCGGGGTCTAACAATTATAATCGCCTATGGGCAAATCATTACACACTATCCCACCTACATTTCTCAATTGTTATAACTACCTTTGGGCAAATCATTGTGTTTTCACCACTTTACATTTTTTGCCCATATAGGGGCACATTGTTATCTTGTTTGTCTATCCTAACTGAGGCAGCTCCATCTTCTCAATGATCATAATTGCCTTTGGGCAAATCATTGTGTTATCATATCACATTACCACTATCAAGGTACAATGCTTATAACCACCTTTGGGTAAACCATTGTACACTATCCCACTTGCATTCTCAATGATTTTGACTACTTTTTCAAAATCATTGTGTTTTCACCCCATCATCTTTCCTTTCTTTGGTCCCCTTGTTTTGCTTCTTATAGAGGAACCATTTGTCAACCTATTTGTGCCAACCATTCCCTCAAGGGGGCATCATACAGTTAGCTTATCATCATTATAGTTGGAGGCATACAAGATTTTTCTCATTATTTGAGAAGATATTGCTTTGCCTATGGTTTGTAACATCTTCCCAAATAGGGGTAAACTATAGACACCTAAAATTGACCACCAATAACCTCCAACTAGGATTTTGACCAATTTCTATCAAAGTGCACAATTTGGCTTGAAACCCCTAAAATGCATTAAATGAGTTGAAATTGATATATTCAAGTGCCGATTTTAGGAAGTGTATCATTAAATGGGGCAATGTAATTTATGGGCCAGCTAACTTTGATCAGATCATTTCGAGTCAAAATGCCAATTTTGTACCTAGGTGCTCTAGATTGTTCTTTTCTATTAAATTTATTGTACGAGATGCATGTCTTTGTTATTTTGTGTTGGCAACATCCTAAATGGGAATATAGTTCCAACGCATTTGACATTGACTTCTAATTTCAATCCAATCAAATTTTAGACCAATAACAAAGTATTTTGATCAATTTGAGTAATTTATGCATAAAGTGCTTAATCATGCTTAAGAGCTATTTAAACCAAGTTAGAGCCTAAATAAGACTTCCATGGAAACTTGTTGAATAATTATTTTTGTAAATAAATATTGAATATCTACATCATTAGGTGACCTCATTTCTTGAGAAGACATCTCTAGGCCATAAATGCCACAAATATCAAGATTATAGGTCTCCCATGCCTCATAATGACCCTCCATGCCTCTTCAATGCCCCTTTTTCCAATGTCATGATGAGGATAATTATAGATTTAATTCCAAAAAATTGAATTAATTCTCAACAACACATCTTCATCTCAAGATGGATGGTTCAAGTTGATTTTGATCAATATCAAAAATCTATAAATAAGAAGCCTTGCTTATTGAATTTTAAGCTTAATTTGTGTAAAGTTACCATGTCAAATTGATTCCAATAGATCTCACATGCCAAAGTTATGATTCCAAAATATTGATCTAAGCCAAGCCAAAGCCACAAGGTGCCAAGGACAAGAGGAGATAGCCAAGCCTCATTTGATGAAGACTTCATGAGCATAAACCGAGCAAGCTAATTGAAGAACACTCTTGGACCATCAAGTAAGGTAAGGAATGTGTGTTTCTTGCATTTTAATTGTGTTTTGTTCATTTATTTTTCTTCACTAAGCTCCCCTTTTGAGATAGGCTTAAGGTGTTAGCATTCAGTGTGTTTTGTTTGATTTTGATTTGTTTCACTAACATGATACTAATCTCCCCTTATTGTAATCCTATGTTCACAGGTCCTAGGGGTTTATAGATCTTGATCATGAAGACAAAGTGCAACTTATTATGGACATTTAAAAGGAATTATTGGTTAGCATGTATTTCATGTGTCATGCACTTCAACAAAACAACCTATTGTACATGCCTTTTTATTACCATTTTCTATTTATTTTTATCTCCAATGCTTTATTTATTAAACATCATGTATGAATTTTTGGTCCATCATGCTTCTTTCTAGCCTTTCATTGATATCCTCCCTTGAGTTTTTTTTGCTTTGTGATTCTTCTATCTTGTTTAAATTTTCAAGTTGCCTTCTTTTTTAATGTTTTTGCTTGCTTTGTCATTCTTTTATCCCTTTGGTTTATATTTATTTTATTGTTTCATTGGCCCTTGGTTTTTATTTTTGTTTTCTCTTCCAAAATCTTGTGTGTACTTCCCAATGATGAATGTGTGTGTGTGTGTGTGTGTACCTTTCACCAAGTGTGCATTTAATTTTGAAGGATGTTGTAGGTTAGTATGGATCCTCCTCTCACTTCTTTTCACTTTTTCCCCTTGGCTTATGTTTTGATTGTTTAATCTATGTATTTTTGCTTCCTCTTGGTTTATTTTCTTAATTCATTCTCTTTTGCACCTTCGTGCTCGTGTTATTTTTGTTTTCATTCTTCTAAAAATTATTAAAAAATAAAAGTAACATTTTTTTGGTTACATAATTATATATTATAAGATATCATGTTTATCTACCTATGGTTGTATGTTTACATATACATTATTTGTACACATGATTCTCATAGTGTTTTATTGAGTTTGATGTAGGATATATAGGTTACATATTATCATGTATGTACAATTGCTTCATAGATTCATCATTCCTACAAATAGGGGACTCCTTATATTGGGGGCATGCCTATACTGGGAAAAAATTTAGTGGATTTCATGTTCTATTTTTCTAACTCTACATTCTCATACTTATATTTATTGTTTATTAGGACCCCCTTGCCCTAACTCTTTCTTTGTAATTATTGTCAATGATAAAATTTATAGACACATATGCTTTGCAAGTCATACCTTAAGTTAATAGTAATAATCTCATATTCATGTGAATTAGTAGTTAAGTAGAACAAAAATAGTATAAATAAGACCCTAGACTAGTGGAAAGGTATCGATGATTAATATTGTGTTGAGCTTGCTCAAATGACACTACCCCTTCAAAGAGGCCAATGATATTATGATGTAATATTACTCCCTTTTTGTTCAATATAATATTTTTTAATTAATTTTTAATATTATTTATGGTATTTTTAGTATTACTATAATTTTTTATAGGTAGGGTCATAACATCGAGGATCATATCACTTTTTAGGGCCATGTTTCAAAAAAGTTTCAATGGTTTAGAGTTCTCTGCATTTGTACACCGTATGCTCACCACACTCAATTGGGATCTTCATGATCATAAATTGGTATTAAGGTGGTGACACTAACCTTTTTGAATGAATCTATCAAAAAAATTCCATCTTATTCCCATTTAGATTATAAACTATGTTATGATAGTTTTAAAACTAAAAGAATGTTGTCATTTCAAGCTAAGTGATTATCATGTTTCCCTAATTCTATAAAGTGAGGGGTTATTCCCCAATATACAAGTCATTAGATATCATTGTACAAAGACTCACGATTCTATGTAGCTTCAGGTATATAGGAAGACCCTCTAGTTTTTTCATATCTTAGCCATAAGAAACCTTTGGTTTTTTGTTATTTTTGGTGCACCGATAAGCAATTAGCCTTGGTAATTTACTCATGACTAAACTCAAAGATGGGATAGTAGACTATATATATGGTTAATATCCATAGTTAGCTCTCTAAAAAATTGAGATGACAACATTTATGGATATGGTGCATCTAAAAGCAAGCCCATAATTCAAACACACCTTGTATAAACTTTCCTAATCCTTCTCGGATATCTTTAATTTTGGTAATCTAAAGTTGGAAGAAACCACCACCAATTGATTTTTACTAGAACTAGAATAACTAACAATAGAAATTAGTTTTCATAGAATCTTGAGTAGAATCTATAGAGTAACAATCTGCACCATCACAATATACTCAACAATAGTCTACAACATCACTAATTATGTGGTAGAATAGGGTGGCAGAGTCTTTTAGGTCAGTTATCTTGCAAAAGGTGATAATTACAAAACATTTTGAGTGAATTTTTAGCCATAAGGTATATTTCATGTAGTAAAAAAGGGTATAGTATTTATTTAGCCCATAGGATGACTACACCTTTATGATTTTCTCATTAACATAATCATTTTAAAGGGTATTTCAATTTTTTAGAAAAAAACTTATATATATATTTTTTTCACCTACAATCCCAAAAGCATTTTTTTGCCCTTGTGAAAATTATACTATTTAAATCATCTCATCGAGCCAATAATTTTAACATTTAATGTCATTAATCCTTTTTCAACACCCACAAACCCCTCTATTCAATGGTTTTTACCTATGTGGGAACCCAATCCATGGTTCATAATATTGAGGAACTCTTAGTTGAATTCCAATCTTAAATTGATTATCGACTCACTAAGTTGAATGAGAAACTACACGACATCAATGCAGAAACTACCATGCTCTCTAATAGAATCAATGATATAGGCATTATAAAATTGATTTTTATCCTAACCACATTGCATGGTCCTAAATTATACTTTCTAAAATTTGATGGCATATAACCGACCAGCTAGATTTACTTTGACGAATAATATTTTAGTTTGCACAATACATTGGGGGTAAACAAGGTACCCATCACATCATTTCACTTAGAGAAATAAATTGTCCAATGGTACCAATGGTGTCAAAAATATCATATAGAACCTAACTGGGATGATTTTTTGAAGAATTTTTAGTTTGTTTTAGTCCAACGCTTATGATGATTTCATTGGAGCCCTAACCAAACTATGACAAGCTAGAATAGTTCACGAGTATCAAGCTAAATTTTAAAAATTGGTCAACCAAACTGAAGGGTTAAATTATGATTTTTTCAAAATTTGTTTCATTAGTGGGCTCAAAAATTTAATTCACATAAAGGTCAAGATGTTTTAATTGTAGAACTAGATGGAAGCATTTGGATTTTCTAAGCTTGCGGAGGATAATATCACTTCCCAACATAGATCTTCCAATTTTGGTTCTTTCAAGACATATATGGTATCATGGCTAATCACAAACCCTCCTCCAAATTTCACCCCCATTAAATTTCTTACAATGGAAAAAATGCATGCTCATCATGAAAAAGGGATATGTTACAACTATGATGAAAATGTCACTAGAGGACACAAGTGCATTAAATACAAGATGTATTTATTGGATGTTGATTCAATGCTAGAATCTGAATAGTGGGAAGATGTTCAAGATTCTCATGATGAATAACATAATGACATGGAGTTACAAACAAAAATATTATATACGCCTTGGCTAGGGTAATCGCTTATCAAGCTATGAAGTAAAAAGGTATTTAAAGAAACTCCCCCCTAAATATTCTCATCAACTCTAGAATCCCACATAATTTCATTGATCCTCAGTTGGTAAAACAAGATGACTGTTTCATGCACCCATGTTCTAATTTTGAAGTGATAATTGTTGATGGAGGAACACTACCTTGTAAAGGCAAATGTCAAAATGCTCATATTTTTCTAGGGGAGTATACCCTCAAAACAAACATGTTTTTCTTGCTCTTGGGTAGATGGGATGTGGTTCTTTGATCCCAATGGTTGCACACTCTTTGCCTTATCGTGTGGGATATTTTCAAAAATTTGGATACAATTATATGAAAAATAGCTAGTAGTACACACTTGAGGGCCTCTTACTAAGATATTTGAATGCCATCAATTCTCATAGCATGGATAAACTCCTCACAAAAGGATCACATGGAATCATTTCCAAACTCTCCTTTATTCAATGTCACACAACTCGTAATTATCACCATCCTATTGTCTATAAAATTTTCTAGTCAAACATGCATTGGTATTTGAGAAACCAATAAACTTACTGCCTCATCACCCAAAATACCATCACATTCAACTCATTCTAAGTAATGTACCTCCCAAAATTCAGCCATACCATTGTCCTTTTTTCTAAAAAGAAGAAATTGAAAAGATGGTTCGATAACTCATTCATGCAGGAGCAATTCATTTGAGTATAATCCCATACTCCTCTTAGGTTTTTTTAGTCTGTTAAAAAATGGATCTTTGTGTCATTGCATTAATTTTTGTGAGATAAATGAGCTCACTTTTAAGGATAAATTTGTGATCAATGAACTTATTAATGAACTCAATGGTGCCTAATTATTTTCCAAAGTAGATCTAATTCAGTCTTTCACTAGAGCCACCTTTGAGATGAATATATTCTAAACACTACTTTAAGCATGCATGAAGGCCACTTTGAATTCCTGGTCATTCTATTTAGGCTTACCAATTACCCTTACACCTTATAAAGCTTGATGAAAAAAAATCTTTCAATCCTTTATGTGGAAATTCATCACAATTTTCTCTGATGATATTCTGTTTTATAGAAAAACTTGTAAAGAACATATTCAACACCTCAAAACTACTCTAAAACTTCTTAGAGATTGCCATCTCTATGAAAAATGGTCTGAATGTTGCTTTAGTGAATATGAGTCAGAGTACCTAGGCCACATTATCTCAATAGTATGTGTTCAACTTAACCCTATAAAAAATGGGGCCATGAAAAATTAGCCTTAACCTAGGACACTAAAATGCCTTTGGGGATTTCTCAGCCTCACTAGGTACTACTATAAAATTTTCAAATATTATGGAATTTTTTTCCCTATAGATATCCATTCTAAAAAATATTCTTTTTTTATGGTCCATCATAGCTAAATAAGTTTTTGGGATATTCAATTAGGCTATGTGTACTATACCTATTTATCAACCCCTGATTTATCAAAGACATTTGTCATTCAAAGTGATCCATGTGATATGGCCTTTAGTGTTATCCTCATGTAATATAGACATCCCATCACTTTCATGAGCAAATCCCTTAGTGGGTGAAATTTAGTGCAATCAACATATGAGAAGGAAATGATGGATACCCTCCATGTTGTCAATAAGTAGCAACCATACCTAGTGGGTCAACATTTATTTATCAAGACTGATCTTCCAATCTTTAAATATTTATTGGAGCAATTGGTCTCTTATCAGATTCAACAAAAATGGATTTCCCAATTTATGGGGTAAAACTATGATATCAATTATAAAAAGGGAAAATAAAATATAGTTACTGATGCATTATCCTTTAAGTATGTAGAATAGGCATATATGTTTTCCTTGTCCATCCCCATTTTAGAATGCATGCATGATACCTAGCAAGAGTGGTAGAAATATAGTCACACACACTAAATCATTCATCAATTACATGTTGACCCTACATCCAAACCCAACTATACTTGGGATGGTCAATCCTTACAATACAAAGGCCACATTATCTTAATTTTTAGATCCAAGTTTTGACAACCCAGTGATTTATGTGAGAAACATGCCTCACCTTTCATTGGTTGTTTAGGATTGTTAAAAACTTATGAATGTGTTCATTGTAATCTATTTTAGTCATGAATTAAGTAATATGTCAAGACCTTTATTGAGGAATGTGATGCTTGTCAACATCACAAAGGTGAGATAGTTCATGCACTTGGATTAATCCAAACACTACCCATTTCACAACACATTTGGAAAAACATATCCATATACCTTATAGAAGGCTCACCAAATTTAGGGTGGAAAATCAATCATTTTGGTGGTGGTAGATCATCTCTCTAAATATGCCCATTTTTGTGCTTTAGCCCATCTTTACATTACTTCTATCGTAACCCAAACATTCCTCAATCAAAAATTCTACCTTCATAGAATCTCAACCTCTATTATATTTGATTGTGATTTAGATTTCACAAGTCATTTATGGAAAGAAATTTTAGACACATAAATATGGTCACAAGTACTTGACAATGCTAATTCTTTACACATTCTAAACCACATCACTAGAATCCAAATACATGACTCTTATTTTCCATTAATCTATGACTTTCATCCATATGTGGAATTGACCCTTTTTTTGTTGTTACTACTAAACAAAATTTTCAAAGTTAAATCCTCAAGCTACTTAAAATCAACCCAGACTATCTCTAACTCTACACAAGTGTCCCTAATATTTCAAGATAAGTCTACCCTAGGTCAACCATGTCCCATGCCAAGTAATGGGTAGTTTATTAAAGTCAAATAATTATTTTGGGTCTTTCTACATGTTTCATAAGGTCATATAAAGGAAATTATCAAAAGTTTCTCCTATAAATATGCATAAAATGTCATTCATTACCCCCACTTGGTAGTCACTTCTATTAAGCCTACACACAATTTCACATTGAAAAAATCTATCCTAATCTCTCTAAATTCAAGATCACTCATAAGGAGCAACCATAATCCAATTCTAAAGCATCTTAAATCAAGTTAAGAGCTATCATTATCAAGTGTTAAAGTTATTTTCCTAGCTGCATACATATGGTTAAGGAACACAATTGCACATTCACTCTAGGTGGGAGAACTACCTGGGATTGTTTTCCCTCAAATTATTGGATACAAAGGCAATAATCAATCATGAAGGAGATTATTGAGGTTAGATCAACCCATTATACTCCCCTCTCTTTTGTAGGTTTTTAATCTATCAAAGTATCCTTAGGGTTTCAAAGACAAAATAAGAGAAATACAAAAAAATTACATAGCATAAATTGAGTCACAATACCTCAACACACTCAAAAAACACAATTAAATAATGCATAATAATTATTTTTTTGTCATAGTCAATTGGGACAAGTTTATAGTCAACAAACTCAAGTAGCCTATATTCCTATCCTCCTATAGTTGTCATGTCCAATAATATTTTATAATAATGTTGTTAATCTAATATCATTAGAGTTATATCTTTTTATGTCTTTTCATGTCAATCAATATTTACAATCAACCATGACAAGTCTAAAGTCAATGGACATGAATGCCCTATATTGCCATCCACTTACAACAAACTTATCCAAAAGTAGTTTCATATCTACCTTTGATCCTAGGTGTGTAAATTCATTACCGATTTTCACCTTCATACATTCAAATAATCAAATAAAATCTTTGTTTGAGATTAGTTGTTTTCTTCCTAGTATTTTACAAAAATAGAAATTTTCCATATTTATCAATTATCAAAATCAATATTGTTGATTATTATATATCTTTTATATTATGGTATCACCTAGTTTTACACCTATAAGCATACAACATTTGTTTTTATTTTTTAAATTAGGGTAAAATATATTGGTGAACTTATACCCTTTTCAAGCCTTTGCTTTTCTGATTTGATTTTCAACTTAAATTTCAATTTCAATTTATTTTTCTTTGTTTTCTTAAAAATTATGTTCTAGTAGTTTTACAAATCATATGATCTATCCTTCTAGGCAAAGCGGTCTTTCATTCTTCCTAAGTCATGTTATGATGGGTACTACCCCAATACTCAAGCCATTAGATAGCACTATACATATATTTTATTTTACATGTAACTCATGATATATCAAATAATCTTAGGTTTTATTTTATAGCCATAAGAATTTTTTGATCATTTGTTCTTGTAGTTCACAAGTAGTTAGCCCCCAAAAGTTACTCTTAGCATACCCTAGAGATAGGTTAGTGCAACTATAGGATGGTGGAATACTCTGTAGTTAATTCCTTTTAGGTCGTGTTTACTATTTACAATTGGGATCAATATATCTGCGAGCCTACAAAACAAACACACCTTGACTAGTATCACCCTTAATCCATGTTATAAATTTCAAAGTTTCAAATATAGATCACTGTAGTAATGAATGAATTTTTCCTACATCTATTAAAATTCAGCATTGCATTATGTCTTACTTTCAAAACTATTATTTAGGTTCATTATAAATGTACATTGTTAAAATCCAAATATCATTAAAAGGTTAAAATGAATAAAGTGAAATCTCAAGCCTCACTCAACTCAAAACATAAGAATGTTACTCTTAAAATAAAATGGAAGAACCATAAGTAATATTTTTTTCAAATCAAGTATGACTTGGGAACAAGAACAATTATAAATTTAGAATGCTATAAGGTATACTCTACATCTTATTAATGGACTTATCATGACTATCAAAACTAATAAAGCTAATATAAAGCAAGTGGATAAAGTTATTGACAAAGAATTCATTGAATATCTTAATGATAATTATTGATCAAGATTCTACTTTAAATGTGTCAGTTACTACTATATCTATATCAACACCTCTAGTGACATATGTGCCATCACACCTAAATATGGGAGCATCACATGGTTTACAATAGAATAATATGCCTATATATATAAGACCATCGTATACACCTCCATTTATTACTACACAAGGTCTACCACCAACATATCTTAATGCATACTCTCTTGAGAAAACTATTATATCCTTACATGTTAAAGTATTATAATTAGATCAAGGTTCCTCTAGAGAAAGTCACTCAATGGATTATCATACTCTTCTTCACAATCCTTTGACACCCAAAATAGCCTCTTACACATTACCATTAGGTTTCATAGCTCCTAAGCTATCATTGTATGAGGGTAAAATGATCCTGCACAACATCTTCGATCATTCCATACAACATGCTTGGAATATGCTTATAATGGAAAATTAATAACCAAGCTCTTTAAAATAAGCCTTAAATATTATGATTTATAATGTTTCTATGATATTCTAATTCAATTAATCAAAGCATTCAACTCCTTGGTGGATTAATTTTTAGCACACTTTTCTATCAACATTGGTGAAAAGTTATCCTATGCACAAATTTATAAACTCAAGCAAGGGTCAAATGAGCCAATCAATGAATATGTTCTTCAATACAAAATTATGCTAGCTAAGATGAAAAAATCTATGGTGGATAATGAATTACAAGACATCTTCACACCAATCTTTCTATCACCACTTTGTGAGTCCATCATGTTTGATAAATTCAAATATTTTGATGAGTTATGCCATATAGTTAAAGAAAAATAAGTTTATAGTATTGAACAAGCTAAAATATGCACCAAGTGCTCCATCTACTTCAAATATCAAGTTTCAAAGTAAGATAAATTACAATGTTAAATCTAACAAAAGTAAGAATGAAGTAAAAGTAACAATTAATGAGTTATCAAAACCATCAAACAAGCTTCAATTGGTTGTTTTACAAGGAGGCAATTTATAATGTTACCACAACTCTTCATGTCTTGTTACAAAAATTACTAGATTTCAATATTATATCTCTACATCCACCATTCGATCCTGATATGACCAAGCCTCAAATTAAGAGATTTAAGAGTAATGCATATCATGACTACCATAGGTCTATTGGGCATGCTAAAAAGAAATGTTTTAGGTTAAGGCATAAGATACAAGATCTTATCAATGAAATATTATTGAGTTAAACACACCCATAGAGGAAGTTAGACCACAACCAAATGACAATACAAAGTTGAAAATCTTCATTAATCCTTTTCTAAATCATGATACACAATAAAATATAAAAACTTTAGAGTACATTGTGCATACAATGTGCATCATCCTCTGAAGATATATGGTCATCTAATAGACATAATTATTGGTACATTTATAGTCACATCACCATCACATCTAGTGATCACATTTGATCATAGTGAAATTAATTATGATAATTCTAATACACATGCACTTTTTTATCCAAACTTATATCAATAAGAAACCTATACATGTACAATGAGACTCCTTCATAAACTTGGATACACAGAGCAATATTTATAAGCTACATCAATAAGAGTCTAGGAATTTAATGGTCATACACAAAATAGTCTTGATCATATAGTGCTAACTCTCTAAATTGGTTTAACAATAGTGGTTACTCCATTTCTAGTCTTATCAAGCTAAGGGTCTTTAATATGTTATTAGGACACCCATGGATATAAAAAATTCATGCAGTACCATCTATAGTACATATATGCCTCAAGTACATACATTATAATTAAGTGGTCTAAGTTCAAGGCATTAAATATGAGTACCCTATACAATCAATGGTAACTAATACTATTCCCCTGCCACCACCATAGTTGGTTATGGGACCTATTCAAGAGCACAATACAAAGACAATCAATACATCCATTCAATAACATCGTGCAGAAGTAGTTGCACCTATAAAAAATATTTATATCCACTCAGTTCAAATTGACAAGCTTCATATCAAAGAGTTACTCAAGGTTAAAAGAAATCTAAATATTCTACAGTGTGTCCTAAGGTAGTACCTCAAATGATCTAATGTGTTCCATAGTGAACACAAGTAATGATACCTTATCCTACTATATAACAAATTACACCAAGACTTATACCTTCTTAAGTTACACATTCTAAAAAACATTGTATGAGTAATGATAATGACAATTATGTTATGGAACTTGATGCATTTTTAGATTCAAATGCAACTATATGTAACACTTTTTGCCAAAGAAAAGTTATCTTCAACATTTATGATCCAAACATGCACTATGGTCCTCCAATTGATGGGATCATATGTTAATTTTCCTTTCAAAAAAGTGTGTGTCTATATATATATATATATATATATATATATATATATATATATATATATATATATATATATATATATATATATATATATGTATATGTATATGTATATGTATATATTTGTATACATACATACAAATATATACATATACATATACATATACATATATATATATATATATATATATATATATATATATATATATATATATATATATATATGTATGTATGTATACACACACACACACACACACACACACACACACACACACACACACACACACACACATATAGATAAAAAAATACAAAAGCATTCAAAAAATAAACATAGGACTTAAGCATGACATGAGATGTTAGTTTAATTATTTACCTATGTTATTTATCACATATTATCTAGATAGCATATTATTTTCTATACAGACATGTATTTCACGAGGTGTATGAGTGTGATCTAGGACATATATTATGTATAGTCTCTTAGAGGTTGGATTCCCTTCTACCCAGTCACCATGCTTATGTTGGGGACATATAATTATACAAGTTACATTATAATAGGTTGTATCTTTATATGACATTTCCACCATGTCAAGCTACATAACTTATAAGTGTCTAGTTATCACCCATATTTTACATTATGTTACATGGATATTCTACTTTTATATGATATGGCACTAATACATATGAATAAATATACTATTTTTCACTTGTTCTATGTTTCTTCAATGTTGTTTACTTTATTACATTATAGGATAGACATTGCTTGATTATTGGGTATGACCCTTGGCCCTTGTATATAAAGTGGTATGTGTAACATTTGAACATATTCATTATTTGTGGCCCTTAGCCCTATGTTTGAGTGACATTTGAGCATGTCCCTTATTTTAGACTTTTTTAATTTCCTTTGTGTGTGACCCTTAGCCTTGTTTGTTGTGACATATTTACGTGCATTCTATGCAGCTCTTGGCATTATTGTATAACATCATGTGACATTGCATGACATTGTACTTATTTTGCTTATTGAGATTGATTAGTGGTGGCATGATACATATCATGTATTTTTACTGTGTAGTCTACTTAATAGATGGTTATCTTATTGCATGCTTCATTACTAAATTTATCTAGACATGACACTTGTATACCTCACAATTAATATGTTACAAACATACTTAAATGATAATTACATTACTACGATGACATAATCTCCATGTGATGACATCAATACACATGATTGCATCATTATCACATGATACAATAACTCTCCTTTTGAGTTGAGTGACTTGTAGGCTACATCCCTCATCTTGAAAGGGGGCATCACAGTGGGCTTGAATTATAAATACAAGCCCCCAAGAACAAAAAAATCAGATTTGGTACAAAATAGAGGTTTCAAATATGGTAAATACAAGATTCAAAATAATTCAAAATTAAATTCTATAATAAGGTTTTTAAAAACTCAAAGTAAGTATAAAATCAAACACATGATAAATATTGGCACATTGATTATATTGGCACATTGATTTAGACTATGGGGTCATATGACATGCATATTAACTCACTTGTCAAAGACTAAAGTACAAATTTAAACACACTTAAATTCATATACACGGGCTTACACAAAATAGTTACAGATTGAAAATATAGTTACTTTGAGCATATAAGTAAAAGTATTCTAAAACATTTGGCATGTAGTCAAGGGCCATGTTTCTTGTTCATACTCATATGCATAGTTTCAAAGTTCATAAAGGGCATTAACTTTGGTCATGCTCATATTCACAGTTTCAAAGTTCCAAAAGGGTGGATGCTTGTTCATGCTTATATGCATAGTTTGAAAGTTTAAAGTTTCAAAGTTCTAAAAGGGCATGATACTTGTTCATGCACATGTTTCAAAGTTCAAAGTTACAATTTCAAAATACAAATATTCATTTCAATCCAAATCTATGGGTAATGTGGTCATGATGGGAGCATGAATATTTTTCATTCTCTTACGATCGTGTAAATAAAATCTAGATCCATCTGTAGTGACGTGATTTGAATATTTTGAGGAGAACGTATGTTTGAGTCTAGTGATACTAAACTACCTTGGAATTACTTATAAAAAACCCATTGTTTCTTTTCATCTTTTATTGTGGATGATATACATTCAAGTCTAGTGACACTCAATAGCCTTAGCATCACATATATCAAATCCACCATGGTTTTACCTTTTTTAGATTAATACATTGGGTATTACTCCTTATTCATGAGAGTCGTACTAATGCATCTTTTCAACTCAAGTGCTTGATTAGTTACTCAAAATTGGGATTTGATCACTCTCAATTTGCCATTGGTTCAAATTATCCAAGTGTTTTAATAAAGGGGAATAGTTATCCATCATCAATGATAGGTTACAAAGTGATTTTGTTTCAACTCCATGCATGTGTACTCCTTGGTCTATTTTCAATTTTTAATTTTCAAATTTCAATGTTTTCAAGTTTTAAAGTGGAAAAATGACTCTTCATGTGTCATTATAGGGTTCACTAAATTTGAGTTCCCTACATAATTGGATTACAGACAAAGTGTGTTGTACACACTCAGGTTCAATTATATCTCCTTTACTCTAGAAATTTCATGACTATAACAAAGGGGTGGAAAATGTAGACACATAGATCTTATGACAAGCACTTTAAAATGCTAATTATTGACACATTCTGAACCACATAACGTACACATAAATACAAGACTCTTATTTTTTATTCCTCTAAGACTTTTATCCATATGCACGTTTGACCATTTTTTCTATTATTACTACACAAAGCTTTCAAATTTAAATGCTCAAGCTACTTAAAATCAGCCTCAAACTACCTCTAACTTAAGGCAAGTGTCTCTAATCTTTGGTAAGTCTGCACTATGTAGATAGAAGCATTATCACACTCCTTTCCACTTGGTTGACCACATCTTGAGATAAATAATGGCTAGTTTCCAAAATTCAAATCATTCTTTTGGGTCTTCCCCCATGTTTCATAAGGTCAACTAAAGGAAATTACCAAAAGGGTCACCTATATATATATATATATATATATATATATATATATATAAGGTCCTTCATTAGCCCCACTTGGTATTCACTTATTTCAAGCTTACACACTACTTCACATTGAGCAAATCTGCCTTACTCTCTCCAGATTCAAGATCACTCATAAGTAGCCATAAACCAATTCTAAAACATCTCAAATTAAGTTAATAGATATCATTTTCAAGTATCAAAGCCATTTTTCTAGCTTCATACATATGTTAAAGATCACAATTACACATTCACTTTGGGTGGAAGAATTACGTGGGCTTCATTTCTCTCCTTGGATTAATTGATATGTAGGCAATGGTCAATCATTAAGAGGTTGATTGAGTTCATTTCATCCCATTACACTCCCATATCTTTTTAAAAATTTCAATCTATCAAAGTATCATTAGGGTTTCAAATACAAAGTAAGAAAAATAAGGAATTATGTGTGGCATGGCTTGAATCGTAATATCTTATCACACTAAATAGACACATGCACAAAAAGCATAATAATTAGTTTTTAAGCACAGTCAACTGGGACAAGTCTATGATCATTAGAATTGATTAGCCTACTCTCACATCCTCATATAAAATCCTATCCAAGAATATTTTATGATCATAATGCTAATTTATCATCGTCAAAGTTCTATTTTTTCCTTTCAATTAGTAGTTACAATTAATAGGCATGAACGACATACACTACCATCCATTTATAACAAGCTTATCTAGAAGTAGTATCAAATTCTATTTTTGGTCTTGGGCATGCACAATCACCTCTTTTAATGATTTTCACCTTTAGACATTTAGAAAATTCAACTGAAATCTTAGTTTAACCTAAGTTATTTTTTTCCTAGTATTTTCCAAAAATAGTAATTTTATATATTTATCAAATATCAAAATCACAATTATTGGTTATTGTATATCTTTATCATTCTAATATCTATGTAATTTTACACCTATAATTTTACATCATTTAATTTTTTTAATAAAAAATAGGGTAAAATAGATTTCTTCAAGTGCATAGGTACCCAATTGAAAATGAGCTCTAGCTACCACCCACAGATAGATGGCTAAGCTAAAATTATCAATAAATGCCTAAAAATATATCTTCATTGATTTTCCTATGATTAAAAACAACAATTTATCAAGTGGTTACTACTTATATAATGGTGGTACAACATTGCTTATCACACAGCCAACAGGATGACCCCTTATGAAGTAATCTATGGTTATAAGCCACCATATTTTCTCACTAATGTTCTAAATAGTTCTCATGTACACATAGTGTAAAATAGTATAATCACCCAAGACAATAATATTTTCATTCTCAAATAAAATATCCACATGACACAGAATCATATGAAGTTGTAGACGGATCAACACCATTCCAAACATGCTTTACAACTAAGAGGAATGGTGTTTTCCAATTACATGATTATAAATAGTCGTCTCTCAAGCTAAAGGTTTCCAAAAACTTTATCCCAAGTTATATGGACCCAATAAGGTTATTCAACATATTGGTCATGTCACATACAAGCTATAACTTCCACCCTCTATGTGTATCCATCCAGTGTTTCATGTCTCATGTTTTAAACAAGTCTTTGGCCATAATGTCATAATTCATATAGTAATTATTGAGCTCAATATATAAGTATCTATCCTTATTGATCCTAAAACTACTTTGGATATGCCCTCCTATTAAATTAACAATGCCCTCCTATTAAATTAACAATTAGACCATCATCGAGGTTCTAGAATAGTGGCATGGGATGAAACTAAAAGATGTGACTAAGAAACCCCTCTTTCAACTCCAATAATAGGTTCCTCATCTTAAAATTTGAGGGCAAATATTTTTAAGGGGGAAGGCATATTAGGACCCCTTCCCCCTAACTCTTTATTTAAATTTTTATCATTAACAGAAGTTACATATGCATGTGTTTTGTAAGTCATCCCATTAGCTAATTATAATAATCACACATTCATGGGAAGTAGTAGTTAACTAGTGTAAAATTAGTTTGAATAATATCCTAGACTAATGGAAAGGTATCCAAAAATTATATTGTATTGATCTTACTTAAATTAGGTTGCCCCCATGAAGAGGATAATGACATTTTAGTATAATTTTGCTCTATTTTAATCAATGCAATATTTTTCTGTCCATTTTCAGTATTATTTCTAGTATTTTCATTGTTATTCTAATTTAATACAGGTAGGGTCATAACATTGTTATTTTTACATATATTTCTCTATTATATATCTTGTGTGACTCATTACATGGATACATTGTGTTACTTCATATGATGATTACATTGCATTTTATCGTATTTTCCCTATGAGTGCTTGGACTGCTTGTATGAGTGTGCTTATGCTTGTTTATTCTTGTATGTATTTTTTGGCATGTCTTGTCTAGGGTTGTCTATAAAATATCCATTAGTTATCAAGTTTGTGTCACTTATATGTGATTGATCACTTGTTTTCTTTTGGTTACTTTGTTTTTATCTATGGTTTCATTTATTCCATGTGGTTACATGATTGTGTGCATTTACAATGTTGACAATATTATTTGATACTAAATGTTTGGTGCCATGATTTATATCATGTGCATTTTTCATTGTGGTAAAATATGAAAATCTCCTAAATTGTCATGGTTTCTACCATGCATATATTTAGGCATACTATGGTTGTGTTTCATTGATGTATCATGTCCTTAGTGTGGCATATTGTTAAGTTTAGGCATATTACTTATTCATTTTTGCTTTGTTACATAAGGACATACTTATTTCCCCTCCTTTTCCATTCCATTACTTATATTAGTTTAACTTTACCATAATGGTATTAGGTTATTGATGAGATCTCTCTCTCTCTCTCTCTCTCTCTCTCTCTCTATATATATATATATATATATATATATATATATATATATATATATATATATATATCTGTGTGTGTGTGTGTGTGTGTGTATCATTATCAAAGTTTATCATTATATATATGTGTTTACAAATGTTGTCATAGTATTATTACACCTTTTGCATTATATCTATGTCACACATGGTGTATTTGATGCTTTTATTTTTAGATGAGTGATATTCATGAACATAAATCACCTCAAAATGAGGGAATATAGTCATCTTATTTTGTCATCCATTAAAAATTAAAAAATGTTTCAAGATGTCAAGAGGTTAAAAATTAATGTTAAGTGGTTATACAGGTACCAAATGTTTTATTCTTGAGATGAGAAGTAGAATTTTACACATGGCATGGGTTAATAGAATCAATTTTTTGAAGTTTGTTCCATGTGTCTAGGGCACTTTAGGCCCATGATTTAGTTATTTTTATAGATAAAATCATGGTTTGTATACTACCAATTGTATTAATTACTTTTTCTCATCTTTCAGTTTTCATTTATTTTATTTAGTCATGTTTAATACATTTTCAAGACATTTATCTACTTGTAAACATTCATATTTTTTTGTTGGTACATTTGATAAGTTGGCATTGTAAAATTCATAGATCCTCATTAGAAGTGAAGATATTCACGTAGATAATGAGGAGACAAGTTTTCTATTTTTTGTGGATTCTTGGAGCTAGACTTTGATATAATGCTATATTTTTCCTCCTTTCAACTTAATCACATCACTTCTGTATTATCAACTAACTTCAAGCAAAATGTATAGGTAGTGAGGTGAGTGTAAAAACACAATATCCATTATTTATTTTATTTTGATATACATGAAAACATACTCTCTCTCTCTCTCTCTCTCTCTCTCTCTCTCTCTCTCTCTCTCTCTCACACACACACACACACACACACACACACACACACACACACACACACACACACACACACATTAAAGTGGGGAATTATGTATACACCTACAAGTACCATAGTTGCAATGGTTTTATCATGTTTTCATCTATTTGCTCATTGACATACATTAGGCTATTATTGGTACAAATTACCTTCACATTAGATACTCCATAGATATCATTGTAATCATTTACTTATGAACATCTTCAGATCTATTATTCAATTACTTTGAGATACTTGCACTCCTAAAAAATCATTATTCTCAATTTCCTAATATTTGGTCACTTTAACTATATTTGCATGGTATACAAGTGGTCGTGACCACTATCATGTTGTAAAATTTTGGTCATGTTACTTATGGTTCATTTTTCATATAATGTCATGTTTTAATGTGAGTTGATTGTTAGCTTTCACATTTATCCATGGCCAACTTGCATGAAATATTACCAATTTGAATTGAGAGGAGACTATATATACACATGTACCACAAGCCATTTTATAAGCTCACATCATCACATGAAACTATCAAGACATATCAAGGATCTCACACATTTTCCCCTCATTCCACTCTTCATCTTGTGAAGGCTCATTATTATATACTTGTACCTAGTAAAGGATTTCATTAGTGAAAATGTATATAGTTTTATTTTATGAGCATACATATCTTATGGATAAGGGTAAAAACTAGACATGCCCGTAGATTTTATGATTACATTTGTTCTAAAAAAAATTCAAGTCAAAATTTTCCCAATTCATGGTAACAACAAAGAATTATAAATAGGGTCGTGAGTTTATGTCATGAGAAAATAAAAATTTAAAGGTGTTTAAGGTCTAAGGAAAAAACTTCAAAAAATGTAGGTCACATTCTCACACCCCACACGCCTAATATGTTGGGCTTATCCAATCTCTAAGGTGTATGTGATGTGGAAATGTGTACTAAAGTTATAGACCATGATTTTGAGTAGGACACATCCCTATGGTTAGGCTTGCCTAGCCCCATGGACATGAAGTTATGTCTAAAATAAAATGCATATGTGACTTCCCATCTATTGTGCTTATACAGCTGGACAAACCCAACCCCATGGGTACACCATGAACATGTATGGGGAATGTTAACACCAGATCACTCTGATCATTCTACCTAAAATTATTTAAAAGGTTAGTGTTGAGCTCATTTGCATCATTGTTTCCACTCAGTTCCTATTCTAGTGTACTTCTAGAGTTTTGATCCACCATTTTTTCCCATGAAGATGGATTTCTACCAAAAAATAGTCAAAAACTTCATATCTTTGAATACTCCATGTCAATGTGAATTTTATGGGTTTTAGAAAGCCCTTATGATAATTTCTTCTCATAGGGATATTCTAGGTACCCTAGGCACTCGTAAGTTTTTTATATTTGTCAATATCATCCAGTAATCAATCTGGAGAATCAATGAGCATTTTAATGACCTTTACAACCTACTCTTTGTAACTACATAAAAACAAATTGCCTCTATATTCATGCGAGAATTTTCAAGCTCTTACCAAAGCCACATTCTATATCACCAAGTCAACAAAGATGAAGTATAAATACATGGGTTACGAAGCCATGTTGGTGCTTGAAAGTGATATCCCCAAAATTAGAGATTCTCAAATTGGGCATGTGGACTTCAAATAATTCCATGAGGATTGATGTAGTGGAACCAAATTATATAATTGTCTACCTCTCTAAAAGAAGATTACTTGAAGCAGTTAGATTTCCTATTTTAGTGTAATGTTCAGACATGGTGTTTGTTTTTGCTCAACATTATGATCTTAAAACAAAATAAATAAGATCAGTTGGAGGTTCTATGATGGCCAAACTAAATGGTACTATTATGGGCATGACCCTACATATTTTAGTCAAGGAAAACTACACAAGAATTAGCATGAAATTTGGACAACATTAGTAGAACACAAACCCAAATAAGCACCTCAATACTATTAATGATGGATGGTTAAAATATAAAAGAAAAGGTTTCTCCAAGCTCTTGAAAAACTTATACAAATCAAATTTTAAAGAGGAGTTGTCTGATATGATAACTCTCCCCAACTTAGCGGTGGGTAACAGGACCACCAAGTATTTCCACCCATGGATGTTCATGGCCATACATCATCTACATTGGGAAACAATACATAGACTAAGGTGATTTGATCAGTGATACTCTTCATCAATAATTTATCAACATAAAAGTAACCAAAACTTTCTACATGACATCCTACATGGTGTATTCATTAGAATCCCAAAGAGTGTACCCTGACCTCACTAAATTGGCCAACATTAACTCATCCACCAAGGTGTATGAATTTTATTCTTAGTTTACCCTGGAGAAGAGCAATAATATTTTTAGGCATGTTAATAATGCTTTCAAAAAGAGAGTGTACAAGCATTTGAGGAGGATTTATGATGAAATAGTCAACCTAATTTCACAATATAGAAGCTACATCATTCAATTCTATTAATTATCCTACATAAGAGTTGGAGAATTTGAGGGTTGTCCCTTGTGGTTTCCAAGGTTATAGAATAAAAAAATAGTTTTGATTGAGTCATGTAGATAGTTGGTTATAGTGAATGAATGTTTTCAAAAAAAACATGTTTTGGGTGTTGTTTTTCCTATCTCCTTATCCACTTCACATGAAAGAATGTTGTGGATGCCTAGAACATCAAATCTTAAATTATTCAATTCATAATGTGTTCTCATAAAATCCAAACTTATTTTGATAGAAAAGGGTTCATGGAAATCCACCTTAGAGTTAGTTCCTCATACAAACACAAGCCACATCTTGAAGATTATTGGGCATATTATTTAGATGAATATGAAATGTTGAGACATGACTAGGGAAGAATGATTTTGGATCAAATCAAATTCATCATTGAGACATCAATACCAGATGGTATGGTAGATTATGGGACTAAGCTATTTGATCCATCTCACACTAAGAGAGTCATGGCTACACCATTTCCAATAATCAATTGGTTTGCTCGAGTACTAATAGATTTGTAAATAAAGGACCAAGATAGTTTTGGACCAATCTATGTGACGGTTTAATACCAAACCTATATAATTCATTAGATCATATAGCTCTAAGAGATTTCAAAATCTCACATCATCTAAAAAGGGCCTTACCACAACTCTAAAAACACCTAGAAAAAGTGGTTCTAACATCATAACTTATCCATCATCCACTTTAGGAGGTGATGGGGATGATGAAGACCAAAAACTACCAAGCAAGACTTGTGGAAAAGGTCTTGCAATTGGGAAAAAATGCAAGCTAAAAATTTAGTGTGGCTATAATCATTCTCCCCCCTCAGGGATACATCTCTAATAATTGACAACACTATGCAACAATATCTTGCCTCTACTCACGGATAAATCATATAGGTAACTACTAATGATGTTACCATTTCCTCACTCCAAGTACTAGAATCTACTTCCCATATAGTTTCCCCATAAATTCCACCTCTACCATAGTCTTGTCCACCAAGACATCATACACCACCACCTACAAATTCCCAATTGCTAAGCTTTAGCCAAATAACATTCCAATGGATGCAACTTCTATTGAGAAAAAATAAAAAGGTGGTTGAGGCATATTTACTTGATTTTGATGTGGTAGCTATCCTACTCAAGACTCCTAAGAAATCAAAAACTACATCAAGATTAGTTTTGGATTTATATAGAGCTTAATATGTAGAGATTTTTGAACTAAATGTTGATAAGAATCAAGAGGAGATGACCATGGTAGACTACACTCTGAGAAGAGTATCATTGGGAATGGAAACAAAGGAGAGTGATATATACAGCCTTCTAAAAACTACAAACTATATGATCAAAATATTAGAATGAGATGGGCTCACTTATGAGCAATTATAAGAACAAGTTTAACACCTAACACAATAAGTCAACTATCTCCTGAATAAAGTCAAAACATGAAAAGTTCCTCAAGTGGAGGCTCCAACCCAGGTTATTAACTTCAAAAAGGAAGAAATAATAACCATAAGAAAGTATAATATCTATGGTAAAACTCTTGAAGTTTGGGTTGAGCAATTGCTCTTGGATGACCTAAATTATATTGAAGAGATGATCAAATTATATGAAATGCTCAACTCATATCATGTAAAAATTGATCAATAAATCTAGTTCCATGAAAAGGAACTAAAGTTATAGGAAAGTGTGAAAGGAAACATTAAACATATGTCTACCACTAATGCAAAATTATAGGAAATGACTGGGTTTTTGACAAAAGAGATGATGGTATCTCTTGTAAGCAGTTAGAATGCATCCTCTATAAAAGTGAAATTTTGGACAAAGCCATGGGAGAACCGAAGGAACAATTTTAGATTGGAGGGGAGAGAAAAGTCGATTTTTTTTCCAATTTGGGAAGTTTACATTGTGATTTACTAAGGGAGGATGGGTTTAGTCAAATACATTATAAATGAAATCAAAGAGAAATTCGCAAAAATAACCAAAGAGGAGTTATTCAAAAAGGGTGCCTTCAACATTGTCTCTATGATGATGCTCAGTGAAATCCATGCCTCACTTGAGGAATTAAACTCCAAAATTATTGAGCTTTGGGAAGTCCCAACTGAAATTTTGCTAATATCTAATAGATTATTGACACGCTATAAACATGTGATAGTTCATAAAGGAATTTTAATCGTTGAAGCAGTGAGGAAATTCAAAACATTCAAAATAACTAGAGACGAAGAGAAAACCATCATTCCAACAACTCCACCTCTAGATCCATACAAATTATCTTCCACTCTAAAAAAAGCTTCCTAGAATGCTCATTACCACTTTTCTATTTTTATCAATTTTCTATTTTAGAAAATTTGTATTTTTCTTTGGTATAAATTTGAACATTAATTAAAATAGAATAGGACAAAAGTCTAAATGCCAAAATTCACAATGAAATATGAAGGATCATTCCATTCTATCATATCTCTATAAATAGGATAAATGGTAATTATACAAGGGATATTTGATGCTCATTTTAATTTTACTTGAAAGGAAAGGAGAAATAAACTTTGTGTTCATTCGTCCAATGAGAAAGAAAAGGAAATTCTAGAATATTATGTCTAGTGTTTTCTTTGTGGATGAGTGTTTTTCTTTTGTTGCGCATATCTCTGTAATCTCAAGCAAAACTTTTATTCTAAAACTAGCATATTACTCTATAGGATTCTTTCTTGTCACGCAAGGGATGAAATATGCATTTGTTCATTCATGCATGACCCTTTTTTTATATTTATTTTTGGTTGAAAGTAGTAAAACCCAATACTCCATTCAACCTGTAAATGTTGTAAATAGGATTGTTTTTATTTTTATTGTATTCAATAAAGGTAACCTCCCCTCTCAATAGAAAAGAGACTTTTCATCTCATCACTATTGTGAAATACAAAATGTGTCAAAGGACCAAATATTTCACTAATAATGACATGCATGAAATTCAAGTACCTTATTATACACATGTTGTAAATAGTAGGATGGGTACTGATTAAGGTAGTCCCCTCAACCATAAAACATTCTTTCATGTCTTCTTAGTGTGGATGTGAGCTCAAGTAAAGGATAAGGAATTATAACATTGGAATACATCTTTTTTTATTGATGAGGTGTTTATGGGATTCATCTGTGAGTGAAGGGTTATAAAAAGTGTCAAATCATAAGGTTATACACAACCATTTTTAGAATATGTCAACCATTTTTAGGAGGTATGTTACTTTAGGGTTGTTTAATTTTTGTTTGACCACTATTTTCCATGCAATTATGGTCATATTATTCTTTTTGGATGTTCTTCTACTCTATTCCAAAACCTACTTTATAACACTTTTAGTCTCTATCAAAACATAGGTAAGTCAAATATAGTTGTTTATCTCTATCTTTTTGTTTCCATTTATTAAGGTACTTTCATTAATTTGATAATTTGGGTTTCTATTTACTATTTTATGTATTTATATTATACCTAGCCTAACCCTCAATTTTATCTGATTGGTGTAGTGTTTAAACACTTGTGTTCCCTCCACATAAAATAAATCCCACTTGTTAGACCCACAATACCAACTTCCAAACTTACATCTAAATTTTTTATTTCTACTTCATTTACAAGTATTGTAGGGTAAACACCTAGTGGTGGTTGCACATAAAATGTATAGGGTGAATAGTTTTGTGGATTAAGATCCTACCTTGCTTCATTTATGACTTATGATTTTCTATCATCTTTATCAGCCTTGGTATTTCATATGTGCAAGGTCATATGTGTTTGTGACTTGACCTCAATATTGTTTAGTGTATCGCCCGTAGTTTTGGTTTGTGCAAGCATATTCTATTTGTTAGTAAATAGTTCATCCCCTTTAATTTGTTCTACTTTAATATATAAAATTTGTCCAACCCACTTTGTACTTATTGATCTTCTTGTCCTTATTCTTCTTCACATATTATTTTATTATATTGATTAACAAAGGCTCACTAGAGTCCTCTAACTCATCATCTTCATCAAAATGAGTTCCATTCTTTCTCTTCTCCCTGAAAATGACCTTTCCATTATTCTTCTTTTTCTCACTTGTGCACCCATGCACCCAGTCAATGGTTTTTGTTACCCCTTTGCACTTTATTTTGACTAGCATAAGTTTATAAGTTATCTACTTGAAACTCCTTCCACTATTTCAACTAACATATGGTATATTAAAACATTATCATCTTCCAAATCATAATCTTTAGATGTTGTCTATTTCATAGGGTACTTAAGAGTAAACCCCATTACGAGGTTATCTTCATCAATTTTTCTAGCATCCACCTTTATGCATAAAATACCATCTATCTTGTTCAAACCTCTTTCCATGTACTTAGCCATAATACAATATGGAAATTTGCACTATTTTATCATTTAATTCTAATCCTTCATCCTTAATTTTATCAATGGATGATGAATCATTCATAAAAAATAAAAATATATCCCTTATAGGATTGAGGTATGGCCTTAGGGATTCTCCATTCACCACCAATTATGGTGATGAGTGTATCATATCATTGGTCCTTTTTTATATTATAGCCTTTAGTTATATGTTTGGGGCAAGTGTACGCTTTGTGTCTTTGCACAAGAGAGTCATTCCAAATTAAATAGGATAATGATGTATTTAGAGGCTCATATTGAAATACAAACTCATCATATACCAACAATATAAAAATTATTCCCCACCTAAATACTCCACCCTATAGGTGAGTCTCCTTTTAGTCCAAATTTACCTCCTCATAAATGTAATACACGAAGCTTAATTGTACATTATTCACAACAATATAGTGCCCGATATATATCACTTCTTTGCTTGTTAGCTTCTAGCATATGAATACAATCAACTTTTAGTTGATCAAATGAGTAACTATGCACATTACATGTTCTTGAAACTTATAAATCATCATGATATATATGTCATTGTGAAACATTAACTCATTTGTCACTTCTTCAACTTGTTTAATTTTCATGGCCAACCTAATAGTTTTTCATCTATTTTTAACCCAGTTGTCTTGGAAATGCAATCAATCATTATTTCTATTATTATACCCAAAAAATAAAACATCCCTTAATGTATGCATGAAAGTAATAACTTAACCAATTTATCCCATTTATCTAATAATGGTAGCTCCCATAGTTATATAATTTTATTTTTTCTGAATTTCTCTTAATGTTGCATCCTTGAGTGATGATCCATCCATTCCAACATTCCCTATAACTACATAGTATCCATTTTGTAACATTTTATCATGCTTCAGCTAACTATGGTTAAACTAATCCAATGTAAAATATCCTACTCATAAAGTCATTACTTTGGCATGCTTCATTGACTTTGGACACCTCATCATAAATGAAGCAAAACAACTCCTCTCTATTATTTTTTCACCTTGTTGACTTCAATATTGTCTAGGACTTCTTCAATGATCATGGTATCTACACCACCCCTTAATGTCCTAACATCTAATGTGGATTTAGTTATTACTTTATTTTCTTTGGCACCATATCTATGATTTTCTTTCCCAATTCACGCATTTGTGCAACATGTTGTATCCATAGTTTTGTTTGGATCTAAGATTTCACCTTACAATAATGGTAATAATAAATCCTACACTATAATTTATTATTTTTCATAACTATAATTTACTCCCTCAGTTCAAACCTCATGAATTTTGGTTGATGATTCCCTTTGCTAGTTCATTATTCATTAATAGATGTGTAGTCATTGCTAAATTGCATGGATTATGTGTACTTAGCTCAAACCCTCAACTTTTATTCTCTCTCTTATATACTCTTTTCACTCATTTAAAAACATGAAATGATCTTTGGTGGACCAAAATTTATTAAATATAGCCTTAATGGAATTTCCTTACATTAACAGTGTTAGTTTTTTCAATCCCTCTATCATTTCTAGATTTTTATACTTTCACTTATATTTTTGTCATCATGACCTATGTTGTTCCCATTTTCTTTCATTCTTAGGCTTCATATTATTCTCCACTTTTGCATGCCCATTTCCACACAAGCCTCGCATATCTATATACTTAGTTTTTTATAGCACGTACGTCAACCTGTTCTTTGATTAATTATATTTAACATGGTTTTCTAAGGCTTATTATAAATTTACCCATAATATTTATGTGCATACTCCTATATATATTTACTCGTGTATTGTTTATATTTCTTATAAGACTCCAATCTATTATAATTTGCATGCCAAAAAAAATAGACTCTATTTGTTCAAGGTGTATGCACTACTCATTCAGAACCCATTCCATTTTGTATATGTGTGCATTGTGTGCTATTGCTTCATGCTCAAATTCTCATTACTTAGGTATTGTTACCAATTTACACATGATGACTACTATACATCTACTATGAAATATTATTATACCTATGCAAACAAAGAATTGTGCACATCCAAACTTGGGGAAAAAATGCCTCCTTATTATAGAAATAAAAATTATTACCAAAGTAAATGATAGAAAGAAATTACATAAAATAAAATATCTTTATAGTACATTTTATCTTAGCACATAACATTTTTTGACATTACATGTGGTATGGTTTCACCTACTATCATTGAATTTTAAAGAGAAAATTTATCCATCTAGATTGCACAACTTGCACACACCTGTCACCAAGATTTCATGGATGATTTAGGGTCATCCACTAGATGTAAATCTTGCTCAAGTATTTGTTATACCTTGAGTTATATAGTAGCACATGCACACCTATATGCAATACCTTATCCTTAATGTATTTATTGTGCCAAATACTATGCCTTGATTTTTTAACCCCTAGCTCCACCTTGTTACTATGCACTTCTCATCTAGATTCATTAGTTATCTTAGCCTTATATCCAAGGACTCTTTGTCACCTAGGCATACTTTCATGATATAAATAATGATGGCCCTATAAAATCTATGGAAAATATTGATTCTTTGTGAAAGATAAATTGGAATGGTATATACTTTTATAGATTGTTCAATAAGCCTGTAAATAATTAAAAATATATCATTCCACTCTTTGCGACAAACATCATAAATTTTGGTAGGTTTTGTTCCCAAGATCTTTTTAAATGCCTCAAAAGTTCAATTTTCCTATGGGTGATATGGTGTTATTTTATGGTGTGTAATCATGAACTCATTAAGGAAAATGCACATTGTTTTACCAATAAATAGCTTTCTCTATCATTTTAAGATGCAAAGGGCACCCATAAATGCTTATTATATGTTCTCAAAGGAACCTTACAGCTATTTATACTACGCAGTCCTTAGTGGAAGCCACCTATTCCCACCTTTTAAAATTGATGTGATGATATATGATGTTACATTCCTACATGCAACTAGAGTGATTGGCTCACCAAAATAAATTTTCCATTTTTCAAATGGTTTATAGGCCACTATTGGGATCAAAAGAATGTCATCCCTCATATTTTTCATCCCAAAATTTGCTCTTCTACACAAACTCTTTTACATCCTTATAGATTATTGCCCCCCATAACCTTGAGAACAATATTTAACACATATTCTAAACACTTCATCTATATGAAATTTTTATAATTATCCTCCAATGATTTGATAATACACAGCATGCATGGAAATTATTTTATTATTTTTGGCATTCCAATCACTAGGTTCCATCCCCGAAGTTGAAAAATTTATGATCTTCATTAAGTCCTCATGCACCCTTTGTATCATCTAAATATTCACATATGTCATATCATATTTAATGTTTTGTGTTCTTTCCCTCGTGTTTATATGGGACAAGTGATCAAGTATACAATTGTAATTTTTAAGATTTACCACATTGAAAATATAAATTCCTAGAATATAACAATCCACCTATATATCTTACCATGCAACACCGACTTATTTACCAAGTACTTCAATTCTACATGATCCGTGATGAATAAAAATTGAGTAATAATAAATAATTAGCAAAAAAATTAGAGCATGTAGATTGTAACCAATGTTTCCCTCTTAGTGGTTCTGAATTTAGGATCTACTAGATAGAGTTTCCTGCTTGTAAAATTTATTGGGCGATCAATCTTTCACTTCCCTAGATGTGATATAATAACACCTATTACAATCCTATATGCATCAACATAGACATAAAAGGGTTTTTTCTAGTTATTAACTACAAGTAGGTGTGTTAACGAGCTTCTCCTTAAGCAATTTAAACACTTATTGGTGTCTCATTATCTAAAAAAGGTCCATCTTTCCTCAATTTCTCCTTAATTGGCCCTATAATTTGTGCATACTTTTGAATGAACTTTTGATAGTATATTGTGTGAAAAAGGAATGTGTGCACAACCATTTGGGTACTTAGGGATTCCAGCTAAATAATCAATACTATCTTTGCAGGATTGACAAGCATGACTTTCTTGCACATCATGTACCCAAGAAAAGTCCCAAAAGGGGTGGTAAACACATTTATTGAGGTTGAGATAAATCTATGGTTGCATCATCTTTAAACATTATCAAATGGTTCTAATGGTGGTCCATAAATAGCCCATAAATATTCCAATCATCCAAATAGACTTGAAAAACTTGTGTATGAAGTTTTTAAAGGCCTCAACTGCAAAGGATAAAAATATCACCAACACATTATTGAGACTGGATGACATCAAATTGTATGAGAAGGAATCTGAATTCATGGAAATTTTGTTTTTTCCTTGTCCTCTCCTATAAAGTAGACTCGATGATACCTAAATAATCCATCAATGAAAATGTATATTCCACATCTTTCAATTCCTTCTAAGATCTCCTCAATGAACATGGTCAAGAATGGGTCATCCACACAAACCTCATTGAGTGCTCACAACTTCACACATATAAAAATACACCCATACTTATTGATATTAAAGAGCATAGGGATGGCTTAGTCCAATTATTTGATTGTATATATTACTCTTTTTTCCAACATTTTTTTCACTTTCCTCTTTTTCCTTGGAATGAAGGTTTGGGTTCATTAGTAAATCTTTATTTCCCCTAGCCGTATGCCTTTCCACAACTTGATCATCATTTTAACTAAGGATGAGTTTACACCCTACATCTATTTATATCCCTTAGGAATTAAATCTTGAAATTCATTGATGATCTCAATGATGTGAGATAACTCTTTATCTAACCAATAGTTTCTTATTGTGGTGATCTTTGGTTTGGCCTCTGTCACAATGTTTACCACTTCTATGCATAAAGTTTTGTTGTAATACTTATTTCTATCACTATGCACGTCTAGGAATCCTATTTCTCCAACTGAAGTCTCGCCATTAAGGTGTTCCATATATCAGAGTTGTTTCTAGAATCTGGATAATGCGAGTGCAATGGAGACGTGATCACATGAGTTGAAGAAAGTGCACACCACATAGATGCTAAAGCAATTTAAAAATAACACAAGAAGATAAATTGCACAAGACAAAAATAGAGAAAACCAAAATCTGATTAACATGAGATGGCCAAAGTGAGGACTACAAATAGGAGAGTACGTAAGTAACTCCTCCATAAAAGGTGGACAAGGCACCCAAAGAATAGACTGTAACTACTCCATGAAAGGTGGTGACAAGGTGTTAAGAATAGAGAAGTAACTCCCATCAAGGGAGTTACTTATGACATTCTTATGACACCTATGACACACACCTCCACATAAGCTAGCCTATCCCACAAATGTAGGAAAACTCCATGTATGCACAAGAAATACAATTTCCCTAATTAAAAAATAGGGGAAAAAAAACTTACACTAATACCCCTCATAAGTGTAGCTTAGGCGAGTAGTGTGGAAATATAAGATGGGTCCCGACAACTAGGCCTGATGAGGTACCCATGTGCAAATGCAATCTCCCATAAGATAGAGAAAAGGAGAAAATCTGTAGGAAAAAACTCCCCCCACCAAAAGAGAGACATAAAAGAAATGAAGAGGCTAAAAGGCCCCCCTAAAGATGATGCTACTGTAGATGTAGACCGCACCCCAAAAAGACCTTATAGATGAATGAACTTGCTCTCAGTAAAAAGTTTGGTGAAGATATCTGTAACCTACTCTAAAGACTAGCAAAATATCAAGGCAATGACCTAACTATGAATAAGCTCCCGAATGAAATGCATGTGAATCTCTATGTGCTTGGTCCGCTGGTGCTGAACTAGATTCCTACAAATCTAAATGGTACTCTGGTTGTCACAATAAATGATGGTGGACTACTTGATAGGAATGCCAAACTCAAAAAGAATCCCCTGAAGCCAAATAGTGTCAATAGCTGCATTAACATCTCCCCTGTACTCTGCCTCTACGGATGATATAGCAATAGCATTCTACTTTTTGCTAGACCAACTGATAAGACCTGAACCAAGAGAGAAACTGTAACCAAAAGTGGACTTGTAAGTCTATGAATTGCCAGCCCAATCGGAATCTGTATATCCAACCAAGTCAACCTCTATGCCAACTTTGTAATGAATCTCATATCTATGTGAACCCTGTATGTAATGCAAGATCCTCTTAGCTACTTTCCAATGTATCTCATGAGGTTCTTGCATGAATCTAGAGACAAGTCCCACTGTATATGATATGTCGGGCCTAGTGTGAGTCAAGTAGATGAGACTACCAACAAGTTATCGATACCGAGTGGCATCAACCAATGGTGAAGAACAGTTAGCCTCAAGCTTGACTCCTAATAGAAAGGGAGTCAGAGATGGCTTGCAATAAGCCATGTTAAATTGAGCTAATAAATCAAGAGCATACTTAGGCTGTGCAAGAGAAATCCCTAAATTTGACTGTGAGATCTCGATGCCAAGGAAGTAGTGCAGCAAACCCAAGTCTATCATATCAAATCTATCTTGGAGAGATGCCTTCACCACTGCAATAGCCGATGAAGAACTCCCAGTGATCAAAAGGTCATCAACATATAGAACCAAAATCAAGAGTGAATCATCCTATCGCAAGAAATAGACATTGGGATCAGAATGGCACCTAGTGAAACCCACTATGAGAAGGAAGGAATCCATCTTGGCATACCAAGCCTGAGGGGCTTGTTTAAGGCCATAGATAGATTTCCTAAGTCTATATACTAAGGAAGAATCCTGAACAAATCATGGCGGCTACTCCATGTAGATCTCCTCCTCTAAGTCTCTGTGAAGAAAGGCACTCTTCACATCCATCTGATGCACATCCCAACCATGTGTTATGGCAATAGCCAAGGTGAGTCAGATAGAAGTCATTTTTTCAATGGGTGCAAAGGTCTCTAAGTAGTCAATGCCTGCCACCTGTGAGAAATTCTTGGCGACCAATCATGCCTTGTACTTATCAATCGACCCATCTGCTGCAAACTTGGTCCAATATATCCACCTACATCAAACCATCTTTCTTCCCTTAGGAAGTGAAGTGAAATCCCAAGTGTGATTTTTGATTAAGGAATAATATTCTTCTTCCATAGCACTATCCCACTCAGGTACCCCTGATGCCTCATGAAAAGTCTATGGATCAAAAACTGAAGCAAAGAAGGCATGTGGATCTCTCTAAAAATCCCCCTAGTACATCTGTCATCTATGGGATCTCCTACCCAAGTGCCAACACTCTCAAGTGTCTGTCTAGCCCAAAGTGGCACAGAAGTGGGTGAGTCAGGTGCTAACTTCTCATCCTCTGACTGACTAGAGGTGGATGACTCTACATCACTGTTCTCGTTGTCTGAACTCGAAGAAGAAGAAGATGTCTCTAGCTCAAGAACCTATTGTGGCTGATTTGAATATGATGAGGAATCATCATGAAGAAGTAGATCTGATGAGGGATAAGAAGTGTCAAGTGTTGAGTCTCTAGGACTCTCCTAAAAATGGACACTTCTCTCGATGAACAACTCATGAGTGACTGGATCTAGAAGGCGATATCCCTTAATACCATCCAGATGTCCTACAAAGATGCAAGGCTTGGATTGACATTCCATAGCTTTGCATTTCTTCTTCAGAATGTGGGCCATAGCTGGGGATCTAAAAACTCTAAGGTGCTCAACTTCAGGTTTCCTTTTATGCCAAGCTTCAAAGGGTGTCATCCCTTTCAAAGCTTTGTGAGGAACCCTATTTTAAATGTAGCAAGCATAATTGATGGCTTCAGCCCAGTACTGTGGTGCTAAGGATTTGGAGTGAATCATATAGCTACCCATCTCTTTCAAGAACCTATTCTTGTGTTCTACAACTCCATTCTATGAAGGACTGTAAGTGGCTATGTGCTGCAAATCAATCCCCTCTATGGTGCAAAACTGCTCAAACCTGATGTTGACATACTCCCCTCCATTATCAGTTTGAAGAACCTTGATGGATTTCTCACTCTGTTTCTCAACAAGAGCCTTGAAGTCTAGAAAATTTTCAAACACTTCGTACTTTTATTTGAGAAAATATATCCAAGTGTACCTAGAGAAATCATCAATGAAAGTGAGGATGTACTTGGCCCTTGTGAAAGATGGTTTGGGAAAGGATCCCGATACATCATTGTGGACTAACTCCAAAGGTTGTGAAGCCCTCCAAGCTTTGCCTTTGTCAAATTTTGCTTCGGGATGCTTTCCAAGAGAGCACCCCTCGCAAAGTCCTTTTGAGAATTGGACATGAGACAAGCCAATGACCATGTCATTTTTGCAAATTTGCTCAAGGTAGCAGTAGTTAAGGTGGCCAAACCACTCATGCCATAATTTGTTAACTCCATCTGAATGAGTCAGCAATGTTGTTAGAGAAGAATCTGATGCAAAATGTGAGAAGGTGTATAACCTTGGTTGGTGATCTGCCTTACCCACTGCCACTGTAGTATCACTATGCAACTCCCTGATAGCCACTGAATCTAGTGAAAACTCAACTCTCATGCCCCAACCAATGTGAGTGATTTGGAACACTGATAGGAGATTGGTTGAAAGAGAAGAAACACTTAGAACATTATTGAATGTTCCTCCTTCCATTTCAACTGACCCTCTCCCTGCAACAAAAACTGATGTGTCATCACCCAAACTAATTGAAGTCATGCTACAAGGCTCTAAAGATGAAAACTCAACTAGTGAAGAGCCCATGTGGTGAGAAGCACCCAAATCAATGACCCATGATGATGTAGAAGCTGTAATAGCTACAAGGGCCTTGCCTTTTTCTTTCTCCTTACCCTTGCCTTTTGCCTTGGTAGAATCTTGGGTAGATGAATTCTGCTTGATGGACTCAGGAACACCTATGTTGTTCTTCTCTAGAAGATGAGTTAGGTGATCTATTTATTTTTTCATGAATTTGTGTTCATCATGCCCTGTATTTTTACAATAGGCACACTTAACCTTCTCCTTCTTAGGTTTAGCATTGGAAAAGGAAGACTCAGTGTTGTTTTTGGCAAGAAAGTTGTTTTCTTTTTTCTTCTCCTGGTCCTTGTTCTTTTTCTTCTTCTCCTTTGTTGAAGTCTTATCCTTACCATTTCCAGCTATCAAAGCTTGGGGTTGAGTAGAATTCATTGTGCCCATTTGAATTAGCTTATCTTGCTCCCTAGTCAAGTTGGCAATGAATGAATCCAAAGAAGGCATTTTCCATGTAGTGCCAAGGGCCCTTTTTGTGGCATGGAAAGTGAAGACAAAGACTAAATAGCTTGGACCTAACTTTGTGAGAATAGAAAGGATGAGTTGATCATCTTTCTTCTCTATCCCACATTCTTTCAATTGCAATCTAAGGGCCTTAAACTTAGTGAAGAAGTCCTATAGGGTGTCAAAGTTGCTAGGACTTAGACTTATGAGTTCGTTTTGGAGCTCATGATCTCTCATCTCATCAAGCTTCCCAAATAACTTTTCTAAGGTGTCCCATATGTCATTGGGAGTTTGGGAGGATTCTAGATGGAAGAGAAGTTCTAGAGACATAGACAAGTTCAGTAATCCATAGGCTTCATCACTACGGTTGTACCACTTGACCTTTTTAGCATCAGTGTTGGGTTTTACTTCAATACCCATGGCGATCATATACAACCCTTTGCTTCTAAGAATGATTGACATTTTAACCTTTCATTCATGATAGTTGAAGGGTGTTAGGGGTTTAAGTTGAAAAAAATCTATTTTTAGCTTAATTTAGGTGAAGTTGTGTTGATTGCAAGTTGTGAAATTATGCAGAAAGGAGAATGAAAGCAAAGATTTACAAGTTGTGAAAAGAAATCACACCCCCTTGAAATATTGAGCCCCCCCAAATATGCAAGTGCATGCTCAAAAGATGTCAAACTTAGCCAAGAATGCGTCTTAGAGCAATCAGTGCAAGACTAAAGCAAACAGGATGTCGGACTCAGCCGAAAATGCGTCTCGAGAGATCCAAATTTTTGGCACTTTATAAACTAGTGAATTTTTGACAAATAACAAGTCTACACTGTGGAGAATTAAATTATAAACACTTTTTAAAAAAATGGCACCCAAATTTGAGCTACCGTTTGCAAGATATTAAAGGTTCAATTTTCTCGTAAACTAGTGTTTTTGCAAAAAAAAACACTAAAACATTAAAAAAATGCCTATTTTGAGAGAGAAAGTATCCTTCCAACCACTCGTTAGATTCAACACGGAACGAGAAATCTAAAGGAGGTTTGTGTGAGGGGGAATTGGCCTCCCACCAACCCGGGCCTCACCCTTCATCTTCGACAGGCGAAGATACAAGTTTAATTGAAAACCCCCAAATTATAAAACTGTTTAAAAAATTAAATATGCAGTCAAATTGACTGATTTTTGTTTTTACAAGTCAATTTTTAACTGAAAATAATGAAGCAAAGACAGAATTGAACTGTTGGCCAAGCATCTAAGGGTCCACATGGGACGCCAAGCATGAAAAAAGCGTTATTTTTCAAACAAGACGGCTGGCAGAAAAGACAAAAAAATGCAAACCTACTGGAAACACTGTACGGCCTGATGCATGGCAGAATTGAAGGTGCCTTGCTGCTGCTTGGCATAATGGAAGGACAGAGGCTGAAGGCGTTGCAGAAGTTGGCGCAGACCAGAAGCTAGGCATAGCTGTAAAAAGGATGCGCCATCAGAAAATCTGTGCCATATTCAAAAAAAGCCATGTTTTGGACGCCATACAGAGGATGGCGTGGTTGTAGAAGCTTGGCATGTCAGAGACTGAGTGCTGTGCCTGAACTGAATGCTGAGTGTTGCTCCTCCCTTTGTTGCTTGCACACAACAATGGCGCCCAAGCTAACTGTTGAACCAGCCCCTAAAGTGAAGACATCGAAGACACCCAAAGGCCAAGGATTCCAAGATGCAAAAAATGATACCATAAATGATATTGAAAGTTTTTTTTTTTTTTTTTAAATTTAGATCAGATCTAGAAATAAAAAAACAAAGAGAACTCCACTCTTGATTTCAAAATAAACTAAAAGCATAACCAGACACGCGATTACCATTCTTGCTCTAATACCATTCGGAGTTGTTGCCAGAATCCGGATAATGCGAGTGTAATGGAGACATGATCACATGAGTTGAAGCAAGTGCACACCACATAGATGCTAAAGCAATTTGAAAATAACACAAGAAGATAAATTGCACAAGACAACAATGGAGAAAACCAAAATTTGATTAACATGAGATGGCCAAAGTGAGGACTACAAATAGGAGAGTACGTAACTCCTCCACAAAAGGTGGACAAGGCACCCCAAGAATAGACTAACTCCTCCATGAAAGGTGGTGACAAGGTGCTAAGAATAGAGAAGTAACTCCCATCAAGGGAGTTACTTATGACATTCTTATGACACATCTATGACACACACCTCCACATAAGCTAGCCTATCCCACAAATGTAAGAAAACTCCATGTATGCACAAGAAATACAATTTTCCTAATTAAAAAATAGGGGGAAAAAAACCTACACTAATACCATATCCTCATCTGGCCCATGTTCTTCTACTTGGTGGATTATTTTTTTATCTATTTGAATTTTGTCTTTCTGCATCCCAAACACTGGGAGTTACTCTCCTCATTTCTTTCACTACTTAAGTCCTCTTATATTTTACCTTATTTTGGATTAATGTGACCTAATAATATAGAAAATTTTCACTATTAAAATTGTTTAATATATGACAATAATACATAAATTTAAATGTTAAATCATATTATGATGGAATAATTACATCTTACAATTTATGGAAAATACTAAGAAGATTTAGATAATTTCAATTAGCTTTTCATGATGTAGTTGATTTCAAAGGCAATTTTTTATATTCATCAAGTTTTTTAAAATGTAATCTGATGTTTCAAGTACATTATTTGTACTCATCTTTAGGGATAAAAATAAAGATATGAAATTCATTCCAAGGAATAAACATATCCAAAGAATACCATAAATAAAAGTTAGAATTTGCTACAATGGTGGAAGTTTGGTCGGCTTTCCTAATTTTATTTATGGTATTCTTTAGAGTTGTTTCTTCCATGGAATAAATTTCATACCTTTATGTTTATCCCTAAATATTAGTACACATAGATTATTATTATTTTGTGCAAGATAGACACTGTGTGTAGGTGATAGAAAAGGGTTGGAAATGGATTAGGAGTCATGCGAATCAGGAATAAGAGTGTCTGAATCTTCCTATATTGGTTTATTAGGATCTAGATGATTACATCAGTATGAAGTCATATTATATTTATAAATTTATCTTGTGAAGTTTTACCTTACTATTTTATCACATGTCATTATTCTTGCTTGAAATATTTCTTCATGTGTAATATCAGATACTCACTATGTGCACAAATCTAGAAACCAGGCTCCTTCAATTCTAAACTCTAAATCCTATTTGAAACTAGGTTTAAGCCCATAAAAGAGGAAGAGAGGTTATTTTATTTGACCTCAACCCATCCTCAATGAAATGTTAAATGATGCCTACATACCAATACTCCAAGGAGGGAATTCAGGCTGCATGTAGTTCTCCTCATTAGGTGTAGGTGCACAATGGTGCTCTTTTTTATGAATGTAACCTATAATATAGTTTTTGACACTTGAAAGTGGGAAACTTGGCTTTGTTTAATTTCTTAATACTTGGTTAAGGCATGCTCTTTGTGATTTATTTATGATTTGGTAAGTTTAAGGTAGTCCCTTTAAATGGGTAGATGTGTAAAGATGTTTCTTTGATGATTGCTCGATAAGGAAATATGATTAGACCTATTATGTATTTATATGGGATTTTTTGGTAATTTATCATTCCACCAACATATGAAACATATGGGTCCAACCATAAAGATAATTTTAATTTGAAAAATGATCATTTCTTAGATCAGAGATAGCTTTGTCATAGTTGGATGCCTTTAGAATTCCACAGGCATCTAGTTTTAATGGACTCATCTAAAATGTAGTAATATCGATATAATGAAATGGAGATAATCTAAGTATGATAATGAATGGGTTATACATGAACTATGGATTTTATGTATGTGACTAATATAAATTTGAGAAGGTCAAGCCTATAGAAGGCAAGTAGATAGGATAGAATGGTGTGCAAGTGTCATATGTGAATGCACATAAGACTAACATTTTCAAGTGTCTAATACCAGATTTTAGTGTCTATAAATGCCTCCATTTTATTTTGGTATTAAACTTTTAAATTATGTTAGATTAAAAAGATAAATATATGCACTTTAGTGTGTAAACACACGTTATCTTTGGGAGAAGACTCCAAGTGTGCAACTTGCTCAATGAAAACCTATAATGAACATGTAACAATCAATTCCCATATATGAAATTAAATATGAAGTGTACTATATAAATGAAACTTTGAAATTTAAAGAGCGATGAAGGAATACACCTATAAGTGGGTGAACTATGTTGCCCTGTGATGTGTTTTAAATGATGATTCTTCTAAAGAATTGGAGAATTGAGGATGATCATTACCTAATGATATGTACTAAGGAAAGGGTAACAGATTGGGATAATAAATGACCTAACCCTAATGAAGAGGGAGTAATGCTAGGTCATTGAGAGAGGTATAACCTCAATTGCATTATTCATTTAATTGATCTTAAACCTCAAGATGGAAGGGGAAACTTATATTAGGCTCATGTAAGGTGAATCAACCATTATAGATGAACTTATAGATTTAAAATATTCACCTCTTAGTACCATTAATGCCATAATCGAAGATATAATACTATAATAGTGTGTGCATGAAGAATGTTTTTACCCCATAATCTAATCTAATTAGTGCCAACAAAATATATAATATTATACATCTAAATTCCACTTTGTCCTAAATCTAAAAATTTTGAAATCCTATAACTCATGTTCCTATAAATTTTTTGCATATGCCCCCAAAATTGTCTCAATTTGTAAATATTTATCCCACAATCTAAACAAACTAATGATCTAAAATAATTTGGACTCTCTAAATCATGTAATCTATCTCAAAATTTGAATTATCTATAAATGGAGGTTTGAATATCTATGAAAGTCCCACTAATATGCCCCCTTTTTAGGTAAGGAATTTATCGTGTGAATTACTCATCTAAAAAGAAAAATATTTAACCATACCATGTTATATAAAAACATATGAGTAATTAAGAGCAAGTGCTAACACATGGAGATTACACCATCATAGTATGAATATAATAGCAAAGCATAGATGAAACATGTAGCATTAACCTACACAAGAAGGTTCATGATATGGATCATGGCACCACACCCAAGAATAAAAGTGTGCTATATGGATCATAACACCATAAACTTGACAAACAATCTTATATATATCCACTCATGAGCACATAATGTAATGGCCATGACACACACAATAAAGTACTCATAATAGCATTTAATGTCATGCAAGACAAGAGCCACACACAATGGACAATAAAATGTCACACAAGGTAAGATCCATACAAATAAAATTCATAGAATGGAAAACTCAATGAACAATAATTGTAAAATGAATCAAGGGCCCTAAAGAAAGAATCATATAATAAAAAATCAATCAATCAAAAGTAATAAGAAAAGGAAAGGGCCAAATAAAGAGGCATAAAATGACACCCTCAATCAAAAAATGGCATACACTAAGGCAACATCCAAAAAAAGCATGATTAATGATTATCCTCTAAGAAATGAAAAGGTAACAATGAAGTATAGAATAAGTTAAACTAGTATATGTCAATGTCATAGTATAGAAAAGTAACATACCCATAATATGTAGCATTGTAAAGAGTATAAGAAAGATAACAACATATGTAATAAATAAATGTAACTCGGCATGATAAATGGAAAGGTCATATAAAGATATAACATATAGAATGAGGTGTCCCTAACATTGGCATGGTCCTAAGGTCTAGGAATGTCTTGCATCTATGCACCCATGTATCATGTAAAACATGTATGTCTTGCACCTCACTCATATTTATGAACAGGTGTGTAATATACCAAATATGTAATAATTAACATAAATTAATAATGTAAAACTAGCAAACATGTTACGCTTAAGTCTTGATTTTGGATTTTTTTGGAATATTTTATTTTTTTTGTATTTTTTAAATGTTTTGGTTTTGTAAAAAAATATAACCAACTATCCCATCAATGGGATAGTCATACATAGGTCATGTATCAAACATAATAATGGTCATGTGGTGTGATTAAGTTAAATCATATGTATCTATATATGAAAAATAATCTCATGTCATAATGTATTCAACATCATCATCATGACTCATAGGATCCTATGTATGATGGGTAACTCTAAGGAGTAAAGTATCTTGTGGAATCTAATGTATATTAGAAGCACATGTTTATGTTTGCTTTGAAACATGGTGAACTATCTATGACTCTATATTAGTATGTGATGGAGTATATAATGGTTTCTACGAGTCTTTAATAACTCTCTAATGGAATGGGCATTCAAACATTAGGAATCTATGAAAGTTAAATACCTTCCTTTGAATTGTCTATGTAAAATAAAACTTAATAGTTTCAATAATTGACTATGATGGTGGTGGAGGAGGAAATGCCTCTAGATGAATAAGATACTCATATGGAATACCTAAATTTTGACCACCCTACTACCATGTATATACTTTACACATTTATGTACTGAAGATGGTACTGCATGGAGCTTGTGTAACTAAGGACATCCTAACAACATGTAAAATACCCATGTATTTAGTAAGACTAAGAATAAATTAACAACTATTATAGGACCCACCTTAAGTGGCATCATAATGCACCCAATATGGTTTTGTTTATTGCCATCAAATCATTTGACTATATTTGTTGTATCCATCAAATCCTTGTGTGTATATCTATTGTTCCCAAAATCTGTCACTTGTTTTTGTGGACATGTTGATCATTTTGGTCCAGCAGGCCAAAATGATCTCTTCCTTTCTCAAAAAATGTTCTGAGTAGTCAAGTTTTTTAGTCGCGCAAGCCTTTTTCAACAAAGGAAATCACAAGTTCAACTAGCAGGCTTTCGCAAGGAGAAGTTCAAAAAACACTTAAGGCATTTCATGAAAAAATTGTAAGGAATGAACCATTGAACCTTTGAACAATTGAACTCCACTTCTATGAGTTCAAAAGGTTCAAATTTCAAAGAGTTTAAAGCTTCAACGGTGGGCTTCGAAGAGTTGGAATAGACTGATGAACCATTGAACCTTTGAACCATTGAACTCCGCTTCCAAGAGTTCAAAAGTTTCAAAGCTCAAAGGGTTCAAAGCTTCAATGATGAAGTTCATTGAAATGGAACAAATCGCCGAACCAATGAACCATTGAATTGATGAACATCAAAAGGTTCAAATTGGTTCAAAGGTTTAAACAAGCTCAAAAGGATTCAAAGAGTTTAAAGGGTTCAAAGTTCAAGGTTCAAGCGGAAGATTCTAGAAGATGTTTCAAACATAAGTTTCTAAAAGAAAGGTTCAAACAATTGGTTCAATGATATGTTAAACTCCTTAAGAAGACTAAGTGAATGTGACTCTTTGCTGAACATAAAAGATTGAATCACCAAATCATTGAACTGCCCAATGAACATTGAACCATTGAACCAATGAAATTCAAAAGGTTCAAAGGTTCAAGGTTCAAAGTGGTTCAAGTGACCAATGACCAATGACGTCCCTGTGGATGTCAAATTTAGGGCAATGAAATAACTATTGTTTTTCAAATAATACAAACTAGGAACAAACTCAGTGACCAGCCAAAGAATGAGCCGAAGGAGCCAGCAAAAAGTAAGAAGAGAGCTTGAGAGCTTAGATCACCAGGAAGAGACAAAATGTAACAAGGAAAGAGGGAATGTTATAGGAAATCTAGAAATATCTACATGAGAGTTATTCTAGTATGGGGAACAGTCCATCAAGTGGACATTAGAGAGCACAAGCATTCAAAAGTGCGGCCTATTTTTCTTCATCGAAGTAAAAGCAAATAAACAGCCATGTAGGTATCTTAAAGAAGACCAGGCAACCCATGCTTTGGAGAAGACATTTTGAGATGAGTTAAAATGCCAAAGTCAAGGTTGATACCATGTTCCAGCATGGCCCATTCATAGAATTTTAAATGCATTCAATACAGCAAGGGCCATTTCATGAAAACAAGCACCAAACTCTTCCTTTGGTTGTTATATATTGTAATCTCTTAGTTTGTATGTAAAAGATCTCTTTGTTATTAGAAGTGAAACTCTGCCCAAATTGAAAGGCATTCCTGAGACTTTGGGCTCAGACTATTAATCATATTTTTTCATTTCAATGAAAAATCAAGTGACCTTTCAGACTTTGTGTTGAAATAGCTTGTGTTATCTAGGAAATTGTTCTTATGTCTATTTTTTAAATACAGTCTTGTCCATTTAATCAAATAAGAAGAAATAGTGGAAATAATCTGGAAGGTGTCATGAAGCCAACTGTGGGAGACTTTGTGCTACCACAATTATCTTTAGTCTATGTTTTATGTTTCAGTGAAAAGGATATTAGAGAGACTTTGAGCTCCCATTATCTTTTGTAAACTTTTATCTTGTTGTAGTTAAGGTGGAGACTTTGTGTTACACTTCATTCTACTATGTTACTGCATCTTGATTCAGTAAGAGAAGTAATGAAAGACTTTGTGCTTTCATGGGTTTCTTGTGATTACCATTACTACCCAGGAAGTATTCCTCTAGTTTTTTGAACATTATTTCTGAAAGAAGAGAAATACATTCAGCAATTACCTAGGAATTCTCCTTGACTCTGTGAACATCATCTCTAAAAAAAGAGAGTGAATGGTGTTATCCCACCCCTGAGTGTATTTTTAGCTTATATTAGTATATAGTAGTTTACAAGGAACCTCTCCTAACTTATAGGAAACCTCCCCTTGATGAGAGGAAATATTTATCTAATTATGTTGTGGTGAACCTACACATTTTATCGTATAAATCTCCTTATGCTGAGGTTGATATACATATTTTGTTATCAGATAGCTAGTGACAAAATATTCACCCAACATTTTTTGGCGACTCCACTGGGGAAAGAATGCACGGTTTAAAGTGTCAAGCTTTAAATTAAAGTAGTACCAGTTCTTTTTCATTTCCATTTTACACTCTGGGAGATCCATGGTATATACAAAGCTAGAGAGCTCAAGGTATTGTTGACCCTATATTTGACTTTATGTATCAAAATAACTTTGATCTTTCCCCTCCACAAACTCACCTATAGTGAACCAGGAGTTTCCCTCCTACCAATGTCATGTCTCTAATACCAAGTAAAGCTTCTCTTTCCTCCACTAGCAGAGCCTTGTCTATACATACCCCACCAAGATTTATTATCCCTCCTTTCCATTGTCATATCATGGCAGCTCAAGGTCCCTGGGGTAACACTTTTGGTCCCCTGAATCTAACTCCACCCTTACATGAACTACCTCACAGTTCAAGGAAGAATTTTCCCAAATTCTATGGTGATGAGAAAGTTCATCCTGATGAACATATTGTTGTTTTTTGCATAACCTATGGTGTGATAGGTGTTGAATATGAAGACATAGCAGTCAAGTTGTTTGTAGAAACACTAAAAGGTGTTACAGCAGATTGATTTTATCATCTGCAAGCTCAAATTATCACTGACTAGAACACTCTCAAGGCTAAGTTCGAAGCTAGGTTCAGACTTGCAGAAGATGCACATGCCCTATTAGTTTAGATTACATAAATGAAGAAGGAGCCTCATGAACCTATGCGAGACTTCATTGCTAATTTTGATAAGCTAAGGAACAAGATTCCTACCATTGCTCAACCAACACCTGAGAATCTCAAATTCTTCTTCATAAATTCTTAGCTTCCTGAAGTGAGTTTTCTATTGAGGCGGGTTAGCCACATAGACCTTACTATAGCTCATGATTTGGCTACTAAGAATGAAGATGATCTTATCTTGGTAGGAAAGATAAGAAGAGATCTTAATAGAAATAAATTTTCTTCATCTTCTAAATATTCTTCTACAGGCACCACTGATTCTATGGTGCAAAAGCTAGCAAATGAATTGTTAGCTCTGAAAAAGCAAATGGCACAAGGGATGTATGCTCCTCCTTTTTACTAGGATATACCAAGAAGGACATTCCCTAACCAGTCATATCAAGGCAATGTTGTTAGGAATCAAGGGCAGCTAAATCGTCTTCCTCTTCTATAAGAGAAGCTCACCATTGAAGCAGTGCCAGCTAACTCAGTAGTTGGTTATCTTGAAACTGAATCTAATTCTCTTTCCAACTTGAGTTGAACTAAGAAGATGATGCTAATCTCTTCACATAAGAAGAAGAAGAATTAGTTGGTGACTCCAATATTGGCTTCCTAAATTACTAGGATGAAGCTTAAAGTAAGGGAGAAATGTTTGATGGATCATATGTTGTATCTACCAGGTCTCAAAACTAGTCAACTCAACCAGTTGATAAAAGAAAAATAGGGAAAGAATCTCGACCAGCAATTTTAATTACTAAAAGGGGGACTACTCTGCCCTTCCAATCAAAGGACCCAATGACCAATAAAAAAGTAAGTACCTCAAATAACCCTGCACCTTTTACTTCAATTTTTTAGACCAGTACCACACCCTAGAAGACCTAGAATGATGGACTTCCTTCTTTTGTTACTACTTTCAAGTCATTTGATATAATTGACCATACTAGAAAGACCAAAATCCAAATGACTGAGTTTGAATATTTACAATCCAACCCTGAGCAGTTGGACAGGTTGGTCGAGTGTGTAAAGAACAAAACCATCCCTACATGACAAGATGTTTCCAAGGTAATTCATAATCTCCAAAAGAACACATCCACCCCAAACAATCTTATCATTACCTCTCCTGTTGCCCCTAGAAAAATAGAACCTTTCTATATTTTCTTGTTGATAAATAGACATAAGTTGAGCAATTGCATAATTGACTCAAGAGCCTCTGATAATGTCATACCTACCAAGGTGGCAGATTCTCTCGGCCTCACTCTAAATAAAACTTTTGGGAGATGTTTCTCCATGGAAAACAAATAAGTGCCTCTCTTAGGTTAGATCAAAGATGCCTAATTTGCATTTATAGCCTTTCTAGAAAAGAGGATTAAAATGACAGTCTTGGTGGCCAACATTTTAGTTTCTTATGGCATTTTGCTTCGATGAAATTTTTATAAGGATGTTGGTGGATAATTGAGCATGGACCTATCTGAGGTGAGGATCCTTGTGAAGGGCATTATGTAAAGGTTGCTTCCTGAGAAGGAATCAAAATATATTGTCACTCAAACATCAGAGCCTTAAGCTCAAATTTTGTTTGAGTCTTCAAGAATGAATAATTATTTTCTCTCTACAAATAATGTTTCTATTTCATCAGATGAAAGCCCTGTAAGTAACAATCCCAAAAATTCAGATAGGACACCAGAAGAATTGGTAGAGCATAGTTTAGTTGCAAAAGAATCATCCCTCCTTCACGAAGAGAAATCTGAAAAGAGATCGGATTCTAATGATGTTTGGATTCTAGAATTTAATGGCAACAATTCTTCTACTAGTTTTAGAGCTAGGATTGTTCTGATATCTCCTCAAGGAGATATTTTCCCTTATTTGTATAAGTTGCAATTTAGCAACACCAACAACACTGCCGAGTATGAATCTTTGTTACTCAAGTTGAAGGTAGTTAAAGATAAAGCATTAAGCTTCTTCATGCCCAAGGACATGCTGAACTGGTGGTTTGTCAGGGGAAGAACCTGTATCAAACCAAGAATTAAAGATTGTGCCATTATCGTAATCTTGTATGGGACTGTATTGAAAGTTTTGATGCTTTTAGTATCTCTGCCATGCCTAGAGAGTTTAATGATCGAGTAGATTCATTGGCTATTTCTATGACCCTCATAATTCCTCACTCTAATTTCAAAAGGAATAGGTACACTATCAAATTGGTCTTTCAACCAAGTGTACCTGATAATACCAACTATTGGTAGGTATTTAATGGTGACAACCAAATCATTGCCTTTCTAGAACAAATAGATAGCTTTAAGGAGCTTTATTTTGAAGGTAGTAAGTCTCCACCATGGGAATCAGCTCCTGAAAAAAGTTCAAACACTAGTGAAGAATTCTTTCAGCTCAAAAGGAATAAAATCCCAATGGGATTGGTTTCCCTTGAAAAATTGTTTGATAAGCATGACAGGTTCGTTAAGCAATAGCAAATAGATTCAAGTTCCTCCCAGGAGTTTGATCAAATAAATTTGAGTACAAAAAAGAATTCTAAGATGGTCAACATTGGGAAGTGTTACATCCCTGATAAAAATCTCAAATTCACTACTCTGCTACACCATTACATTGATGTTTTGGTGTATTCTTATGATGATCTAAAATCTCTCGGGCTTGAAGAAATTTGGTATGAAAGTCCTCTCAAGGATGGGTCATTACCTCACAAGCAGAAGAAAAGGCAATACAACCCCAAGATATCAAGTATTATTCTATCTAAGACTCATAAAATATTAAAATCAAGGATAATTTTTCCAATCCATCATTCCACCTAAATTGCAAACATAAACCCTGTGGCCTCTGTGTTGATTTCAAAAATCTGAATCAATCATCTCTAAAAGATAACTACCCCTACCCATCATAGATCAATTACTATAGATAGTGACTAGCTCAGAGATGTTATTAATGTTAGATGGTTTTTTAGGGTATAATTAATTGGAAGCAAGTGAAGCAGATCAACATAAAACTGCTTTCACTACACCTTGGGGCACTTTTGCATATTGCAGAATGCCTTTCAATTTGATCAATGCTGGCGCCACCTTATAAAGAGCAATAGATCTTGCCTTCAAAGACAAAATGGAGAAGTTTATTATGGTATATCTTAATGACTTGACCATTTTTTTATAAACATCATCTTGATCATGTGCATCATCTACAACAAGTGCTGAAACGCTATCGGCAAAATGGCATTTCCCTTAATCCTAAAAAATTAGTTTTTGGGGTTACAGAAGGGAAACTTCTCAATCACAATGTATCCCAAGAAGGCATAAAAATTCACTCAGAAAGAGTCAAATCCATTCAAGAGCTTGCTTTTTCTACTAGTAAGACTGCAGTTCATTCTTTCTTCAGAAAGGTGAATTTCCTATGAAGATTTATTCTTGAGTTTGTAGAAAAGACTTGCCTTATCGTTGACATGGTGAAGGGAAAAGCTACTTTTCACTATACTGAAGAAGGCAAGTTAGCATTTCAAGATATCAAGAAAGCTATCACCTATGCCTCGGTCCTGGTTTGCCCAGATTACACCAAAGACTTCATAGTGTACAGTTATGCTTTTGAACACACACTTTCAGCCATTCTAGTTCATTAAAACAAAGAAAGTTTGGAATCTCCTATCTCATTCATGAATTGTCCTCTTAAAGCTCATGAATTTAAATATTTAAATATGGAGAAGCATGCTTATGCTATGGTTAAAGCAATGAAACATTTTTGTTTCTACGTCCTAAACTCACACACCATTGCTCTAGTACCTGATACCATAGTAAAGTCCATTTTAACTCAACAGGAGTTGGGTACTAAAAGGGGCAATTAAATTTATAAAATCCAAAAGTTTGATCTTGTTATCAAACTTATGAAGTTTGTGTGGGGAAGAGGCCTCTACCAATTAATTGCTAATAACATACCAGAGGAAATAGGGCGTGGAGAAACAAAGTTTGAAGACATGCCTACAGTTCTCTTTGTCACTAATACAAATGAGTGGTATTCTAATATCACTTATTTTCTTACCTATGGTGAGTGTCCTACCCATCTATCTCGTAAATAAAAGAGAATTGTTAAATTGAAGGCTGCTAACTATGTCTTGTGGGACAACGGTTTGTACAAGGGGAGCCTTGATGGGGTATTCCTTCATTGTGTGGACAAAGTGTAGCAGTTTAAACTATTAGAGTCTTTCCACAATTTGGCATGTGGAGGACATTTTTTTACACCTGTGACTACTCAAAAAATTCTACGAGCCAGGTATTATTGGCCTACTCTATTTCAAGATGCATACACTTGGGTGCATAGATGTGAGTTGTGTCAACAGTTTATTGGGAAACCCAAATTAGCCGCATTACCTCTCAAGCTGGTGGTGATCGAAGAGTCATTTCAACAATAGAGTATTGATTTCATTGGTGTTGTAAACCCATCCTTAAGTGTTGGACATGATTATGTTCTCACAGCCACAGACTACTTTACCAAGTGGGTGGAAGCCATTCCAACCAAGTATGTTACTTCAGAAGTGGTATGTAATTTTCTCAAGGAAAATATTATTTCTTGGTTTGGAGTCTCAACTAAGATTGTAATAGATAATACTGTTTGTTTTACTTCTCAAGAAGTTACTAAGTTTTGCTACAATTATGGGATTACCCTCTCCCACTCCTCTAACTATTATCCGTAAGGAAATGGTCAAGCAGAGTCAAGTAACAAGAACTTGGTGACCATTATCAGGAAGTTGGTAGATGACAATCAAAAAACCTGGCATAAAGCATTATTTGATGCTCTATAGGTAGACAAGATTACACCTAAGAGGTTAATAGGTATGTCACCATTTTAACTTCTGTATGGTTTGAATGTAGAGATACCAATCACCCTGAAACTACCAGCACTGAAGTTGGTGAAGGCTATCAAAGATCAAACATTTAAAGATTTTATTGACAAGAGGATCATGTGCTTGACTGAACTAAATGAGCAATGAACTATGGTGGTGGACCATATTGCTGCACATCAAAGTCTGGTAAAGAAGCTCTTCAACCAAAAAGCAAGGATTCATGATTTTTAGATTGGAGATCAAGTCTTGTTATGGGACAAGAGGAGAGAAAAAAAAGGGATGCATGGAAAATTGGATTCACTATGGAGAGGTCCATTTTCCATTCACTGAGTAAATGGTGAGAATAGTTTCTTGCTGAAGTATCAAGATGGCACACCATTTTCACTACCTCATAGTGGGTAGCATCTGAAGCACTTCAACTCTTAAAGTATCAAATAAGATCAATTATACATTTGTATAGTATTTTGTTTGTTTTATGTTATTCACTTCATTTTTTGGCATCTTTCTCTTTTTAGATGGCATGACTCCATAGCCCAATGGCATAGATGAAGGCACTTAGAGTCTAGATTATACTCCCTTTGATCATTTTCATAATCGATGGAAGTTCTCTAACTAGAGCCAACTGTTATTCCCAGAATATATCACTTGTTTTTGTGGACAACATGTCGATCATTTTGGTCCTACAGGCCAAAATGATCTCTTCTTTTCTCAAAAAATATTTTGAGCAGTCAAGTTTTTCAGTCGCACAAGCCTTTTTCAACTAAGGAAATCACAAGTTCAATAGGCAGGCTTTCACAAGGAGAAGTTCAAAAAATACTTAAGGCATTTCATGAAAAAAATGTAAGGAATGAACCATTGAACCTTTGAACCATTGAACTCCGCTTCTATGAGTTCAAAAGGTTCAAAGTTTAAAGAGTTCAAAGCTTCAACAGTGGGCTTTAAAGAGTTGGGATAGACCGATGAACCATTAAACCTTTGAACCATTGAACTCTGCTTCCAAGAGTTCAAAAGGTTCAAAGTTCAAAGGGTTCAAAGCTTCAATGGTGAAGTTCATTAAAATAGAATGAATCGTCAAACCAATGAACTAATGAACCATTGAACCGATGAACATCAAAAGGTTCAAAGTGGTTCAAAGATTCAAACAATTTCAAAAGGCTTCAAAGAGTTTAAAGGGTTCAAAATTCAAGGTTCAAGCAGAAGATTCTAGAAGAAGTTTCAAGAAGAAGTTTGCAAAAAAAATGTTTAAACAATTGGTTCAATAATATGTTAAACTCTTTAAGAAGACTAAGTGAACGTGACTCTTTGCCAAACATAAAAGATTGAACCACCAAACCATCTGATGAACTTTCAACCATTGAACCATTGAACTGATGAACTTCAAAAGGTTTAAAAGTTCATTCAAGTGACCAATGACCAATGATGTCCTCGTGGACGTCAAATTTAGGGTAATAAAATAACTATTGTTTTTCAAATAATACAAACCCAGAAATAAACTCAGCAACCAGCGAAAGAATGAGCTGAAGGAGCCAATAGAAAGTGGGAAGAGAGCCCAAGAGCTCATATCAGTAGGAAGAGACAAAATGTAATAAGGAAAGAGGAAATGATATAATAAATCCAAAAATATCTACGTGAGAGTTATTCCAGTAGGTGGAACAGTCCACCAGGTGGACATCAGAGAGCATAAGTATTCAAAGGTGTGGCCTATTTTTATAGTTATATATTGTAATCTCTTAGTTTGTATGTAGGAGATCTTTCTGTTATTAGAAGTGAAACTCTGCCCAAATTAAAAGGCATTTCTGAGACTTTGGGCTCATACTGTTAATCATATTTTGTCATTGGAATGAGAAAGCAAGTGACCTTTCAAACTTTGTGTTGAAATAGCTTGTGTTATCTAAGAAATTGTTCTTATGTCTGTTTCCTAAATACAGTCTTGTCTATTTAATCAAATAAGCAGAACTAGTGGAAATAATCTGGAAGGTGTCTTGAAGCTGACTGTGGGAGACTTTGTGTTGCCACAATTGTCTTTAGTCTATGTTTTATGTTTCAATGAAAAGTATATTGGAGAGACTTTGAGCTCCCATTATCCTTCGTAACCTTTTATCATGTTGTAGTTGAGGTGGAGACTTTATGCTACACTTCATTCTACTATGTTACTGTGTCTTGATTCAGTAGGAGAAGCAACGAAAGACTTTGTGCTTTCGTGAGTTTTTTGTGATTACCATTACTACCCAGGAAGTATTCCTCTAGTTTTCTGAACATCATTTTTGAAAGAAGAGAAATGCCTTTAGCAATTACCTAGGAATTCTCCTTGACTTTGTGAACATCATCTCTAAAAAAAAGAAATGGATGGTGTTATCCCACCCCTGAGTGTATTTTCAGCTTATATTAATATATAGTAGTTTATAGGGAACCTCCCCTTGATGAGAGGAGAGATTTATCTCATTATGTTGTGGTAAACCTACACATTTTGCCGTATAAATCTCCTTATGCTGAGGTTGATATACATATTTTGCTGTCAGATAGCTGGTGACAAAATATTCACCAGACAATATCTAAGAGTAATAATAAATGTCATAATAAAAGTGTTTTCAATTGAACCATTATTTATCATGACACTATGTATAGGTTATGAATCGATGTAGGCTCGTAGGAAAAATGATGTAAAGGTAGGATCATCATCCACAATTTCATTGTCATTAAATGTAATTATAGGTCATTGACCATGTATGATTATAAGTATACCAATAATATCATCCAATGTGCATTATATGTCATATGCACCTCATAATTATACTTAGTTTATATTTATACATTATTTGGAAAGGGATCTATAAATATTTTCAAGTTTTCATTCCCATTTGGTTGTGGATCTAAAAAATTCATAGGTTTGCTAAGCTCAATAATGTTATCATTAATGAGATCCTAAATCTTATGTCTTAGCATAAAACATCTATTTGTAGAATGTCCCTTGCATCTATGGTAGTCACCATATGCATTACTATAATTACCCTTAAGTATATGCCTACTCTATCAACCTTTGTAGGTGGAGGGAGAGATATAAGGTTGACTCAAGTAAATTTTACAAGAGCTTATGAGGAGGTTTAGGTAACAATGAAAATTATCTCCTTGGTTGATTAGATAAGACAATCCAATTAGTAGGTTGTGAAATTACATTAACTATTTTACCTCATTCTTAGTATCACTCATTTTGAACATGTAACTTAGTTTGCTTTAAAACTTTACATTTGAAGTAGTTGGAGCATTAGCCACATACTTTAGCTTATTCAAATATATGAGCTTAAATTCTCAATATCTAAATGTATGGTGTAATTTGTCAAATGATTTGAATATCTTGAATTTAATAGAATCATGGAGAGGGGAAAGCAAACTTTGCTTGAAAATATCTTGTACCTCATCATCATCCATAAGTTTTCTCATCTTATAAATCACGGTCTTATATAGAAGTACATAGTCCCTGATTGATTCTTTGGATCCCTACTTTAATTTTGTAGTTTATGCATAAGATAATTTCTAACTGATATTGATTAAAAAATATAATATAAATTTATTGGCCAAAGGATTGAATTCCTTAACTGATTGGAATGGGAGGTCATATAAACAACACAAAGCATAGTCCTTAAGATTTTATGTAAATAACTTAAATTAAAAAATTGTCATTAGAGGCATAGTCTCAACATGCTACGTGAAAGGCTCTTCAGTGTTGTTCTAGATCACCTTTACCATCATATAATGTAATATTAGGAGCTACAAAACCTATACATAGGGGATAAGATAAAATATTTGGGGCTAATGGATTATGAATAAATACATGAGACTCAATCAAGTGAATTACTCTATAATCACTCTGCTCTAACTACACCACCTTATCTTGTGTATCTATAATAGTTTACATGAGGGATTGTGCACTAGACATGAATGATAATGTCACATGAGTAACGATCATATGATGTAATAAGTTAGATGTGTAGGGATAGGCATATAAAAATGATGAAATCTTTGTGTTTTCCCCACACCTTGGGTGGGCATCACATATGTGACCATAGGTGTAGACATAAGAATAGTAACATTGGTATTAATATGAACACCTATTATAGGGTCAATAACTCTAAATTTTTTATGGATATCATTGAAAGGATCATGTTATGCCTCAGGTGTAACACCCTTATCTTTTTGTACATTTTTAGCCTTGAGGATTACCTTTAAAACTTGGTCCAAGTTAGTAAGTTGTTGATATATTCTATGTCAAAAAGTTACCAAATCTTCAAATTTCTTAGGATTTACCCCATTAAGGTCTTTAGGAAGGATTTTATCTTGATATTCATTTGATTATTATATTTTAAATTAGACATCATAATAAAAAACATGATCTTGCACTTGTAAATGTTCATTATTAACAGTTGCATCAAAATAAGGAGGACAAATAATCATCTCACTTGCTTTAACCATTTTAGTGTCAATCAAAGGAATATGATTATGTTCAATTGCAACACCACTTATCCCAACACATCACTTGAGGGGAACATAGGAACTAGCTTTATTAGATGTCACATAACAAAATCATATGAATATATAGAAGGAAAGGGCCAAGGTGAAAAGGATTTATTGTTTTAACGTATGGAGAACTCATAAATCAAATCTAAAATTCTATAAAGAAAGATGAAATCCTAAAAGGAACCTAGGGTTTGACATGCTCACTATATAGATGGGTTCACCAGTATGTTTTACCTTGTTTTGAATTAATGTTATTTAATAATTTATAACTTTTAAACTATTTAGATTGTTTAATATACGATAATAATGCAAAATATAAATGTTAAATCAAAATATGATTGAACAATTACAACTTACTATTTATGTAAAATACCAAGAGGATTTATATACTTAGAATTTGTACTATTCTATGTAGGATTGAGATTGTGCGTAGGTGGTAGAAAAGGGTTGGAAATGAATGATGATCCATTTGGTTAGAAGCATAAGTGGTTGGATCTGCCTAGACTAGTCCATCAAGATCTTGATGTTTGCATTAGTACATGGACATCTATTATTTTTAGATTTTTCCTATGAAATTGTGAGTTAATGTTTTGTCAAGGGTCAAAAACTTTATTCCTATATAATATTAGGTGTTTGTTGTGTGTGCAAATATATAAACTTATCTCCTTCAATTTGAAATGTTAGTTCCACTTCAACACTAGGATTAGGCATACAAAATGGGAACAAAGGTGGGTTGAGATGATCTCAACATCTCCCTAATGAATAACTAAGCATTGCCTACCTATATAATACTCCTAAAAGGAAAGTCAAACTACATGTAATTTTCCCAGTTAAGTGTATGTGTGCAATAGTACATTTTTTATGAATGCAGCATGTAATCTAGATTTCAACACCTGATAATGGAAAACTTAGCTTGGCTTAATCGCTTCATAATGGCTAGGGCCTAATCCTTGTGATTGATTACTAATTTGGGAATTTTAGGGCAGTTCTTTTGAATGTGTAAATGTTTCTTTGATGAGTGCTAGATAGGGAAATATGTTTATACCTACTATGTATTTATATGGGACAATTTGGGTAATTTATCATTCTAGAAACATACAAAATTTATGAACTAACCCATAAAGATAATTTTAATTTTAAAAGTGACCATTTCTTGGCATGGGGACAAGTTGATTAGAGTTGGATGCCTAAAAAAAATTGCAAACATTTGGTTTTGACAAAATAAAGATAGGAATACTAATTTGATGATCTATAGATAGTCTAAGTATGATAATGAATAGGTTAGGCACAAATTAGGGAATTCCTTCAGGTGACTGATAGCAAATTGGGATGGTCAGGTCCAAAGAAGGTAAGTGGATAAGAGAGAATGGTGTGTAAGATCCATATGTGTATGCACAAGCCATATAAGATAAGGATAGGTCAAGACTGACATTTTCAAGTGTCTAACACTATATTTGAGTGTCTACACCTTAAAATAATTGGGTAAACAATCCATTATCACATCATCTTATATTATGGCCTTGCATATCTTTTGGAGATGCTTGAGTAAAAGCTTTGAATATGAGAATATGAAAGTGTGAACAAAGTCCTTCGATACTTCTTATTTTTTCATTTCCCACTGGGTCCCATTGATGATATACCACATATGTGCCCATGTAGTGAGTGTGTTATAAAGAGTGTGAACCCAAAGGCTAACTAGAAGACAATTTTTTCCTTGATTCCAAACTTATTCAGAGATCATCAAGTGTTTATCTAGCTCAAAATTTAATACTCTAGAAAACCATTATTTACTTTTATTTGCTCAAACCTTGTGCATATTTCTTATTTGATGGTTGTTACGTTTTGTAGCCTTATCCTATGTGTAGGCCACCAATGCATGAAAGTACTATTAAAATTTTGAACCAAAGTGACCATACAGTTTCCTTCTTTGGGAAAACATGTCTCTAAACATATGTTGTTATACATGTTGAGTTATCATATATGTGAAGCTTTCCCATGATACTCTTGCTTAAATGAATGACCCTTTTTACCTTTTATGTGCTCTTTAGCACCCAAATTTGTATGCTATGACCCTTTATATTAATTTTGGGTGTGAATATACCTACCACTTTACATCATAGGAATCCTTGTCACCCAATTCCAAATTTTACATGCACCTAATTACTTATAAGCCTATTAAAATCATAATTCACAAGCAATATTATGGTATATAATGCTAACATACCACTCTTCCAACTCAAGACACAACCATCCCTTGGGTTCATGGACTTCTTCTCCTGCATGTTAATATTTTATATGTGATTGATATCTTTTTCTATGTCTACACTCTCAACATAAGGAGGTCCTTGACTATTATTTAGTAGGATAAGCATCTAGTGATCTCTATTGTAGAAACTCATATAATAATTCTTGAAGTGCATACCTGCATTATTTTCATAGCACCTTGACCTACCAAGTAAGTCATGTAGTTATCGGCTTCAAATAATTAAATTGCTTTGAAATGTGATATGAACTTAACACCCATGATATCCATTGAAATATTACACAAGATTTCAATAGGTTGTGCATGAGTCTTGTTGTCCATAAATAAAATATAGGGAGAAGGTTACCAAACTAGACTTCCCATTCTCCTCCATACATCTTTGGTTATGATAATAACATAAACCCCAATTTCAAACAATATGTCATGAACATACCAACCATCAATAGTAAAAACCATGAGCAATTCTTGGTCGTAGTTTACATATCATGATACTCTATTTTATTTTATTTTGATATGTTATCTCTCTTATTATACTTCAACAATGTTTTTTATAAGCCATGTTTTAAAGATAAATAATACCCTTTTTTCCTTCAATATGTGAAATATCTTAGTGAGATATTCAAATTCCTTTTCACTAGCACCCTTCTTCTATATTTCCTTAATCTAGGACTAACTATCCCATATAACTTACACTTCTACTTGAAGGTTACAATTCATGTTTGTTTATTCCTTAAAAATAAAATGTTGTATTAGACCATAAGAGTAGTCTATTACCTTAGTTGGAGGTGCGTGTTGTAATCCCTCTTTAGGGGCATTTATCATTTTTAGCTAGGTGTTAACTCTATTGCATGTTGTAATATTGACCTTAGGGCCACTAGTCATATTTAACATGCTTTGCCTCAAAATCCATGCCTATGCCCTTCTATGCCTTTTCCTTTTGGATTATATTTTGGAATAACTCTTGGAACTCTTATTTTTTATGTGTTTCCTTACAATACCATAAGTTGATAACTTCAGCCAACCTATTTGGTAATGGTATAGATAACCACACTTGTAACATGTTCTTGGAAGGAACCTACCTCCTCCTCATCCAGGTCCTCTTCCTTTAAAATAATAATGTCTTCCATAGTGCACACCTTGATATGAAGGCCCAATTATAACTCTGTAGTTATTCATATCATGTGTGGTTGTGTAAAAGAATTTAAATACACAGAGACGTCAACTTGTTTAACCCTTTGAAATAATGGAAAAATCTTGATATAATGATCATTATGGCAAAATTCACATAATCTTAGGAGTTCCCTTATGTTGCATTGATGGAAATTATTTTTTGTTATGGCCTTTGACTTCATAGTTAGTGCACCACAACCCACTTCTTGTATCATGCACACTATTGGAGAAAAAAATTTCAAGTTTATTGGCCTTGCTTTAAATATTTACCTCCATAAAAGGATTGATATTTATGTCTACATTTAAATTCCTTAAACTCTTAATGTTAATTCTAATGCTTCTCTTGGCTCTGTGAAGGTCTTCATCAATAGGGTTTGATAGTGCTTGGAAAAGAGGATAAGAATGTGCTAGAACTATGTATAAAACTTCCCGAAGATAAGATTATGTTTCCAATAGATGATTATTTTTGGCATAGCTAATAAATGTTGGCCAAATCATGGATCAATGAAGGTGGCAATTTTATCCAAATGTGGAATCCTACACCAAAAATGCCCTTATTTTTCCTTATATTATTATATAACTTTTTGGGAATATTCAAAAACATTATAAGTATATATGCCTCTCTCATATATGTGAACAAGAGAAAACATATGTTAGAATCCTTTCTCCTCTTTAAGTATCCCTAACTCGGTCCAACATCTTGAAAAACATACAATGTGGAAATATATGTGTAGGGTTAATTGGCCTAGAACCCCTTAGAGGGTTATAACTACATGTCAATGTTGAATTAGGGGTCAATGTAGTTCTCATGCTTGTAAGTGTCCCATCCTAATTTGTGGAGAGAATATTCCACCTTGTCTCCATATGAAATTCAAATGCAACTAGTATGATTTTTTGCTTAGGTTCTCTCTTAGTACAAGTATGCAAAAATTAATTGAAAGTTTTGAAGAATAGAAATAAAATATTGGTAATATGCTTAAGATTTGTAATATTCCTTGATACTTGTCCTTGAAATTAATTATAATTAATTATATATGTAAAATTATCAAAATCTAATTAACAACTTATTGCCATGCAAGCTAACATAAGAAAAGAGGAAAAGTTGACAAGCATGGGTCCACATAATGGAAAAAAGAGAAACAAGGGTCAAAAGACCCACAAAGGAAAAGTGATCACTTTTGGTGACATGAAATGGTCAAAACATATAAATAATAGATACATAATAAAATAAGAGATATTCAAGCTCATGAAGACATAGAAGATAGATAAAACAAAAAAGAGGAAAACACATTAATACACATAGAAGATAAGAGAATAAATAATGAAATACACAAATAAGCACCTAATATGAACCAATGGTCTAATGCACAATATATTAATAATAACATTAACAAAATAACACTTGCATAAAAATTAAGACTCTACAAGAACTAATAGGCCTAAAGCAAACCATTGTGCATGTTGTAGAGGATGGATCTCATAAAAATGATTATAAATCAAGGGTTTAAGCCTTGCATCATTTGCATGGATGTTATTTAAAACACCCTTCTTGATCTCCTTCACCACAAAAATTATTTGCTATTAGATTTTTGGGATATTAAACTCCTTGATAAATGCCTCCCTTAATTGATCATAGTAAAAAAAAATTGGTGTAGGTCATACTTATGGTACTAGGTATGTGTGTAGTCAATAAAATTAGAGGTAATTTGAATTTCCTTGGGTTTAGTTGTGGTGATACCATTTTATTTCTATATAATATTGAGTTTATGTACATGTTCTATAATAGTATACCCCCATATAATTTTGTAGCTTCATTAACATCTCATAGAAAATGTGTTATTATAGTGCTATGGTTGGTGCAACTTGCGTGTTCTTCACTCTTGGGTTTCTTGTCCACCTCGAGGCATTTTCATTCAATATAATAGTACTTAATAGTGTCCCAACTCTTCCACTACCTAATCTCATTTGTATGGTATTTTAGATTATTGTTGGTGTCCTTATCATGTGAATTACTGTGTACTAGATTTTATGGTACAATTATTGCTACCTCTTATATTTGGCATGCCTAACATGACTAAGATTTGTTATGTAAATTGAATTATGTTACCTTATACTAGTTATATCAAAGATTAAAATAGCATCAAAATCCATTACTAAGCTACTTATCTTATAAAATATATTATTCTTGACACGTCCTAAATTCTAACGAAGAAGGCTTCCATTTTATTATAGCACACCTAAGCTGAAGATTTAAATAGGTTGGGGGTTTACATCCTCCCATATATTGCATGATTTATTTTTCTAGTAGGTCCCAAGAAATCCCTTTAGGTGACTCTCCTTCAGTTTCCTTTTCTCTTTAACACAACTCTTATTCTTCTATAGAGTGCATCTCCTCTACATGGGAGTTGGTCATGTCCCCTTCTTATTCCATGTAGGTCCATGCAACATCCTTGTGACTTGACTCCCCCTCCTATTTTGGTCCATGATATCCATAAATATTTTCCTACTTTCATTATATTTGTGCCTTCTAAGTTATTTATCAAAATGTTATCCCAAAATTTATATTATGTCCCACTATGTATGTGACCAATCATGCATACATATCTCCTAGTAACTCAATGAAAAATATCTCATTCAATGGGTCATAAAGGTTATTTTGTACCCATTTATTTGGACTTATATTTCCTTTACTTAGGTTATTGCATGCAAACTCTGTCTATTTTTGTTCAGACTAATGTTCTACTATTTCTAGATATGCTTCCCACCATTACCTAACACCATCTCCATCAACTGGTTCAATGAGGGTCCTAACAACAAAAGAAAAATTTTGAGGATTTTATAGCACTTACATAGCATATTTTTGCCACTTGTGTGAACCCAACATATAATACTAACATTCACACTAATGTATTACTCAAGATTTACTTAAGCACTCACACAAGGTAAAAATATAAATTACTGAGGCATGTTGTATTGGATGATGAAGATAATGACCATATGGTAACCATTAACATATATGCAAGACATTATCATTAACAAGCAACACAAAATTATACTAAAATATAAGTAAAAGTACATGCATGCAACATCATTTAACAGCTGACCATATTTATCACAAGATACTCATAATCATTCATCATAATAGTGCATAATAACCCAAACATGCAACTTTACAGTTTCATTTAAGACTCAATAATGGCAACTTGTATCTCAATACAACAATACTCCTTAAAAAAATAGTCTAAAACACAAAACATGAGTGAATGATAGAAAATACAATAACGAATAATCAAACCCTTTATAAAATGCAAGGCAATATTTTATAGACATAAGACATTCCTTACCATCAATTATACCTCATAACCTAAAAATATTCAATGGTTTTGCCATAATAGTTGATGGTTTATTTAAAATACATCCTAGACTAACATTAACTTCCTTCATATTTGTGTCTTCAATGTTTTATGCTAACAACAATCCCTAAGTTTGCACCTTCTTGTTCTACAACCACTTTCCTTATACCTTTTTCAGTTATGAGATACCTAATAACCAACCTTTTACCTTTTCCACCTCCTATATCTACATAATATCATTATTTGCTATGCTTTCAAGTTTCCCTTTAACATGGTGCACTACTAATCTTAGCTAAATGCCCTCTCAAACCTATAAAATCCTCCTTATGCACATAGATACTTTCACAAAAATTTATCCCATAGTATTCTAAGTGTGTAATTCTATCTGACATATGCCTACATGTGCAACCCCAATTAGTCCAAATGAGGATTCCTCTTCTGATTGTATTCTTCTTCCATTGATATCCATGTGGACCTATACTTAGCCAAAATTAGGGGTCAAAATAAGTGTAATCCTTCCTATCAAGTTTACCAAAATTTATATGCAAGGAAAAATACTAAATTCATCTTACATGCTCAACTTTCCAGAGTTATTTTGAGATAACTGAGAAAGGATAAAAACATGGTATTAAATTATTAGCTATGTAGGGTTTTGTTGTCCTTTTGGCGAGCTAGGTTTTGTAGGTGATGTTTTTTCCCTTGGGGTATTTTTAACCAAAATTACTTGGTGGCCTTGTAACGAATGTTAAGGGCATTGAATTGAGTAACTAAAAAATGAGGATATGAGGTTGATATTAACATTAGTTAGCAAAATTGTTTATCAACACTATATTAGTTAGAGGGAAAAAGTCCAAATTGTATAACCTATGGGATTTAATGATGAAGGTGCAAGAGGAAAATATAAAGGCTAAACCTACTCAGAGATATAACTAAGAAATATTATAATTAAAATGGATAAAATTGATAGGAAAAATAACATGTTCTTAGAGTACCTTGAAGCATTTTATCTCTAATTTACTTTTAATGAAAGTAAATTGTAGAAAAGTAAAGTTAAGCTAAACCAAACTTGTCTAATCAAATGAAATTATTTCCACTACTTTGATAAAATTTCATAAAATAAAGAATCAAACCAATGTAATTAAGCAAGCATTAAGATCATTCAACCCAAAAAATAATATTATCTTTAAACCAAGATTAATAGAGTAAGTAAATTATCTAATCTAGCTGAAGAGAAAATTAATGCCACTAATGCTAAGATTATTTAAGAGCACTAAATGAGAGGATAAATTACACTTGAAATACTTTGAATGTAATTAACACATTTACACAAAAAATGACGAAAAATAGAGAAAAATTGTTGAAAGATGACATTTATGAAGATAGAACAACAAAATGATAAAAGATTGATAGAAAATGTAACTACAATCAATAGAATATAAAAATCACAAGGGAAACAACAATTATATAAGCTGAAATAATATTGAAAAAAAATTGAACAAGATATAAAGAGGTGTAAGTAACAAACAATGAAAACAATTAAATTTTTTCAAAAAAATCACAAACAATTCAAGAGATGAAATAAGGAGGAAAAACAACTCTTAAGAATGAATTTAAGGATATTAAATAACAAGGAAAACACTCTTAGATTATTTGAAAGTATTGTAATTGAGTATGAGGTAAATATTAATGTCAAGTCTTACCCAAACCTCAAAAAATATAAATGAAAGATTCAAAAGCGAGCTAGAGTACAATGTTGTAATGAACGAATAATAAAAATGAAACACCAACAAACAATACTAACTAAAAGCTAATATAAAACCAATATATGAACTAAAAATAAATAAACTTAAACATTTGACCTATCAAACACTCAATGAAAAACCAAAGTTGAATAAATATGATTGGTCATCCTCATGTTGTTGCCTCCAATTATATATCTTGGGAAAGATGACAAAGGAAATAACTATAATAATAAAACTATACTAAATGGTGTAATCAACAATATTGTGTTTGTATATCACACAATAAGGTGAATGATATGCATTCATGACCTTTGATCCTTGAAAATATATTATAAAGGCATTTACATAGGAAAATGAGATGCATTTAAGATTTATAAGCAATTATGGAAGAATTGAGAGTGCAAATGATAAGAAAAGGGATAATTAAATGGTCCCTATTTGAAATATGACCTTTTTTTTCTATATGAATAAGCATGACAAAACAACTAGTCTACGTAGACAAATAATTTTTAAATCACCAAGGTAGTTATGTAATCGCCACTTTAGACAAGGGTGGTTATTATCTTCCTCTAAATAAAGTGGTGATTTCTCAATAGATGTAGAAAAAATAGAGTAAGGGGTAAAAAGGAAATAAACACTGTCAAGGGGTCAAAAACTAGATAACATGAGATGGGGATCATGAAAACTAAAAAATAGGTCATGCCAAGTAGTTAAAATAGGTTAAACGAAGAGATAAAACACATTTTTATAATGTGGAGGTTTTAAAGTCACAATTAAATTCAAATGTTGCACCACAAAAACTTTAGGTACTTCGAGGACCCAGGGTCCCATGGCATATATTCTTGGTGAAAGTTTTAGTAATTCGCTTCATAATATGGTGCCATGGGAGGGTAAATATACACATAATGTGTAATTTTAAGTTATTATTTTTGTTTTTGATTCAAATTAAGATATAATATTTGTGATAATGAATTTCCAATATCATGTTTCATGTTCTGGAAACTCAATTTCAAAGGTTATAACATTTGGAGCTTATACACATGTTTAATAACTTGGAGGGATAGACGGACTTATAAGAGTATTTTGTATTTGATCATCATCAAAATTTGTGTAGATTATCCACATCATGTTCTAATATTATCAAAGGGTGTTGTTAATGGGGATGATACTACCTCACCTTTTATCTTACTTTGAGGTGGGAGTCGATTATGTCTTTAATATTTATGTGATTTTCATTCTTCATTATGAAGCACATCAAATGATTTATTTTAGAGTCCTAAGGAGTGATGATTAGTTCTTAAAACTATGGCATATATCCAAGTTAGTAAGAGTGTAAATTATTGATGAGGACTTTAGTAGATTGCAGGTGCAACTCAATTTATTAGAAGTTGTCATTATGGGGGATGTCAAATCCTCCCTTCATTTTCTTAAAGGATTGATTTGTTAATTCCACCTGACTTTAACCCTCCAATCCATGTTTTAAGGGTGTGTTATATTTTAAAACCCACCTTTATTGGTCCCTTTGATTCACCAACACTAATTATTTTTCCTTGGGTTTTGTAGCCTTATTGAATGTGTATACCTTGTAATATGTAACTTTCATGGTGAAGTATGTACCGTGCAAGTTTAAATATAATTAATTTTGGGTTTAGTGTATTATATTGGGTTAGCCTACTCTTTTTCATATGTTGATAGGTGTATACAAATGTAATTCCTTATACCTAATCAATCATCTCATTTTCAATTTTTTTTTAAGGTGTCTTTAGATTATTTCAATATTATTCAATTGTGGATTTATTTATATCATCTAACATTGACTTTTTTAGGATCTATGGTAGTTTGGAGGGAAATTTTAAGTGGAAATTGATGTTAATAGTGTAATATGATGTTAAGAGAATATAGATTTGATTTTATGATCAAATTTTTAAATTCTTATTTTACATATAAATATAAAATAAAATTGTGTTCACATTTGAAAGGAAAAATTAGGCATTAAAATTTTATAAAAATGATTATAGGGATGGAATATTGATTTTATTGTACATTTTCATTATATATTTATTCTTATATTTTTGTAAACTAATATTTCAAAATTATTTAATTTTCATGAAAATAGTAGACTAAATTCTCACTTCCTATTTACCCTAATTTTTGTTTTTAATCTAAATAAGAATAAATAATTGAAATTTAATAGATTTAAGCATACATCCATGAACTAATTTGTTGGGATCAAGTAACAATGAGAAAATCAACAAATGAAACTATGCAAAGTAAGTACAGGAAATTAAGGGAAAACCACACATGTTTATTATTTTAGAAATCTGAATCTATAGAGTGATTGTGTATATTATCTAGATCATGCTCCTAAAATATAATATTCTAAAACTTATCTTTGTAACACATGAATATGGAGCAACTTCTTCTTGGGTAGATCACGCTCACCGAATTTACTCTTGTGATGTCAAGTCTATCCTCCTTAGGGTTTCAAAAATAATTTTTTTGTCATTATTGCATTATGTATTTTCTGACATTTTCATATATTTGCCTCACTATTTTTTGAGTAGGATGTGAATAATTGGTGTTCTTCCTCTTTAACCTAGCTTCACATTGATACATCAATCCAAAAGACATAAAGGATAATTAGTTTCATTAGGCAACCACTAAAGTGGAGTTACAAGCTACATATCTTGCATGCTCTAAATTAGATCCTTTGTAGATCATGCAAGGTGTAGATGAATATTTAAGGTAGGGCATCAACCTATTCTTCCATGGGCCAATATGCAACTAGGACTCATTTGGTTAGACCTTCATTTGACATGAGATATATTGAAAACTTGAAAGCAGTCCTTAAGAGAAAAATTATATCCTTTAAGAGTGTGTTTAGATTGAATTTGAAAAGATATGATGAATTTTCCAATGCCTTTTTATTTGTGTTAATACCTTTTAGCAACCTTGTATATATAGACTTCCCTTGGTTTGAATTAAGACACAGTTGTGCCCAAGCCAACACTATAAATGGGAAAGAAGTTGAAAAATTAAGCCCAAACAAATAAAAAGAAGATATAAGGGGTAAATGATCCATAAAAGATAAGAGGGAAAATTTTGTGCAAGATGCGAGTTTGACCTAGATAGAATCAGGTAATGCTCATGTCTAACTAGATAAAAAAATAGCCACAAGTAGGGAAAAGGATAGAAGAAAGAGAATAAAGGAAAGTAAGGAGGGGATCCCCAAAGCCAACATACAAGAAAATTGGAGAAAATGGAAGAATGACAATAATAAAGGATTGAACAAAGAGGAAGAGAGAAACTAAGACAAAGGATGTGTTGATAATCTGATAAGTCAAGGTAATAATCCATATCTACAAGGTGAGACTAAAAAGTATTATAATAAATAAGCCTTTTACAAAATTTAGGTGTCTATACTTCCCTCTAAACTGAAAGCATAGGTAATCAATAATATATTTTTCTATTCAAAATAAAGATAAATTTATGTGAATTCTAAAATATCTAAGTGAGAATTTTATTTATCATGTCATTTGAGTACTTGTTTATATATATGGAGATCTACCTCCTTTCTTTATAGTGATTTTAGACTAGTAATTTGGGAATCTCCACTTGCAACAACTCAAATCAATCAACATGTTGATTATAAGACACATGTATTAAACATTAAGACCTCCTATGTTTAAATTACTTTCAAATTTTATTTTCATCTGATCTTTCATTATGTGGAAGTTTTTTAATCTTCACCCCAAGCTAAAATTTTGGTTGTCATCAATGGGTAAGTGACCACTCATTGTCTGCCATAGTTATTTCTCATCCCATTTCAAAGTGTAAAAATTATTATTTGGGATTTTAGTTTCCTCAAGATGCTTAATTTTTATGCCTAGCTACCACTTAAAT